>OX454333.1:86181153-86674334 GCA_949716465.1 Chalcosyrphus nemorum
CCAGCAGCATATATCCCAAACGCCTTTCAATTTCCGTCACATGTCCAAAAGCAAATAAACACTTTGTCAGGCAGAAAATTTAATTAAGATTTTCATTTTTGGAAAAACCCACTGAAAGCCATTGACAGCCGCCACATGCCGCATTAAATGATTACTTTCCCCCGGGTGTCACTGATTAAATATTCAATAAATCATTGAATTAAACAGTTACACTGTGGTGGTGGTTTTTTTCCGAATTTAGATTTATCAACAAATCTGCATCTTTCACGATACGCCACCAAGTGAAAGAAGAAGAAGCAGCAACACCACGACGACAGCCAAAGCCAAAGCCAAAGCCGCAGCCGCAGCCGAAAAGACCAAAAAGAACCCAAGAGCCAATCTTCGTCTCTGGAAACAAATATTCCTAGTTCCGTGTGCCAACGATTTGCCCCAACGGACTAAGTGAGCAGATAAATTGTCTAAGGGTGAGACTAGTCTATAAATTATCCCGCAAATACAAACACACACTCGCTAAAGGAATAACAACAATTTTCTGTTGTAAGCATGTAGATAATCTTTTCTTTTTCTTTCTTTGGATTCCGCAACAAAAAAGAAGACATTCGGACATCTTAACCGCATGCCATGGTACGGACTTATAGCACTGTTAACAGAAATATTATTAATTTGCAAGAAGGTGTTGTAGCGTATCATCACAGGGCTGGACGAATGGAGGGAACACTTCAAGGAAGAGGAGAAAAATTGCAACACTTAGCAGGAGGTTAACGATATGTGTTCGGTTGGCTTTTGTTGAATTGTTGTCACATTGTATCCACATCATTAATCCAGGCATGCGCGCGAATTGAAGATGCGCTCCTCGGAACGGAGCAAACAATTTTCCCCGCGCAAATCCTGGAAAAGCATGTTTCACTGGGGTGCAATTGGAGGGACCGATTTCTGGAAGAAAATTAAATTGTTGACTTAATTGAATGTACTGTTTGTTTTTTTTTTTTTTTAAATTACAAAGTGACCAGGCATAACAGTTTGACACTACAGTGACCGGTGATAGATAGTACAAGCGGCGTTAATCAATTCGCCTGGGAATCAGTTAGCAGGAGCAGAGAGTACTTCAAAACAAATTGGGTGCTTGTAGCTCCTAATTATTTGAGATTCAAGGTAGTAGAATGAAGGGATCTTAAGGCACATCATCTAGGCGAGACATGAAGTTGAGATTTGTTCACTTAGAAACACACTCAAGGGAAATACCAAAGTGAACGTGTATGTTTATATGTTGGTCTCTCATTAAAATCTACACAGTTTGTCATAAGTGCACACAATTTTCCACAGGAGTTCCTTGAAATCAGGATTATGGTACTGTAGATACGAAAATTGCTCTCAACACAGATTTAGGGATCCACAAAATGGCACGTGTTGGCACTTTTTCCATACACTGTGGATGAACACTTGGTCTGAATGAAATCATTTGCTCATGCAAATCGCTGGTAACAGGCATAGAACTCCTACTGTCCCTGGACGATTAGAGTATTTCTCACGGTCAACTTAGACTTTTGTCACTGATCAATTACTAACCAGTTACTGACTCATCAGTTCTGGCAACCCTTCTTCTATAATTTAATCTTCGAACACTGCTGCGACTAGGCTAGCTTTAGCTGTTTCCTGCGTTTCCTTCAAATTTCAATCAACGTTTTCCCCGGCACTGCCATTAGGTGTTACCTTTTACTTCTTAGGGCTTGTGCAGGACATTTTGCTTACACACAATGAATGAGCAGATCTCGATCCACACGCTCTCAGATTTCATCAATTGACTTATGAAACTAAGTGGATTTTGCATGCTTCTATAAAGGAATACTTCTCCTATTGATCTGGACATTATTGGCTAAGTATCGTGTACAAATATGCCTCTGTGCTCGGATAGAAAGAGTGTAGGGTGGTAGGTACAGCTCCCCTTGCTCGCTTTATCCATGATTCTATGGTGGACCAGGCTCCCATTTGGTCTTGCCGATACTGCCCTTTCCTCCTCCTTGATCCCCTTTTCCTTTTTGCAGGTTCTAGGGTCACTCTTAGCCTCTTTGCACCTCGTTAACGAGCAGGGTGCACCTCGTTAACGATTCTATGGTGGACCAGGCTCCCACCTGGTCTTGCCGATACTGCTCTTTCCTCCTCCTTGATCCCTTTTCCTTTTTGCAGGTTCTAGGGTCATTCTTTGCCTCTTTTCACCTCGTTAACGAGCAGGGTGCACCTCGTTAACGATTCTATGGTGGACCAGGCTCCCACCTGGTCTTACCGATACTGCCCTTTCCTCCTCCTTGATCCCTTTTCCTTCTTGAAGGTTCTAGGGTCACTCTTTGCCTCTTTTCACCTCGTTAACGAGCAGGGTGCACCTCGTTAACGATTCTATGGGGGACCAGGCTCCCATTTGGTCTTGCCGATACTGCCCTTTCCTCCTCCTTGATCTCTTTTTCCTTTTTGAAGGTTCTAGGGTCACTCTTTGCCTCTTTTCACCTCGTTAAGGAGCACGTCGCTTGTCACCATTCCAGTACGAAGGCTGCTTCGTAGGAAGCTTGCTGATCACTCTGATTGCGCAGAGCCCATAAACTAGTAAAGGATCTTACGAAGGAAAGTAGAAAATAGACGGTGGGTTCATCTGGAGTCAAGTGTAACGCCAAGAGGGCTATGGTTTGTCTTCAGCAAGAAAAGATCAACCTTTCTATTGCAGAAGTTACATGGCCGAGTATGGAATTGAATGTCCTACCCTGTTCGTCAGAAGAATGAGGGAGTTACTTCTTCTCGGAACTCAAAGACTTTGGAAGAAAAAAATGAGTTGAGGGACCTTCTGAGATCATATCACTATCTGGATGGTTCTAACAGGGGACAGCATTTCTGGAGTTAAATGATTGGGCACAATGGACCAGAAGTATTGGTCTGCGAAAGCAAAATAACTCTTTTGACACAAGGAACCCATCTACTTACCTTCTGATGAGCCTGTCACCAGTAACTCTACGCAGCATGGCAGCAAACTAGTTAGTAACTTTCGTAGCTTATCAGTTTCTTTCGATAGCCTGCCTGCCCTCAGTACAATTCTGTCGAATGATTCACCATAGCACCTACTAAAGCTAGACACCAAGTGTGTGTCAATAACTAATGATGAGCACAACAAGGATAGTGGGATCTCCTGCGGGATAGTACCGAATAGCGATTGTTCGTTAATAAAGTCATGAACTTCAATACCAACTCTTAAGCGTTAACGAATCAAGTTCCCATTGAGATGGTCCTGTGGCAGATATGTACCTCTTCCACCCGCTAATAAGCAGATGCATTGTTTCTCATTCCGGTTGTTTCATAATGAACGCTAATATCTCAATCCTTCAGCCAAGACCTTCCCCGCCTCGACGAAGCGTATGCTTATTTAGGTCGAAAAGCCCATTGTACTTTTTTTGATTATTTGCCTGATGGATCCTTTCAGGCTGTCGGAACGGATCTTCTCAGTTCCCATGGGTGTTAAAGTGCTACTCTACGACTACAATGTACGTAATCATGAGCAATAAAAACCACAAAAGTAGTCCTTAAGCCGCGTAAATGTGAAAAATTCCACTTCGTTAAAAGTAACTTTCGGCTCGATTGCGATATTGGCCTTGCGGCCTTCAGCGCTACCTATACTCACTCTACCTGTCAATTTATTCTCCTTCCGTGCGGACGCGCTCTGACAGATAAACCAAAACCCGAAAAATATTTTCATAAAATTGTCTGTATCTCGGTTTAAAATATAGTGACTGCCACTTTCGGCGGATTGTGCCGAATTCGGTCATGCAACACAACTCCCTCCGCCTGATACACAAGAAAGGCGGTAGCCCCTCGTGTGGGCAGACTGATGTGTCGGTTGAACGATTATTTTACCATCATCATCGTCGTCTTGTCACGCATTTTTTTTTTTGTTTTCTCTCTCATGTGCGCCTGCGCGCACGCTTATACCCGCGCGAATGGCGAAAAACGCCAAATAAAGATCATTTTAACGAGCTCCAAATCCATTCCAAGCTCAGATACACGGCCACCACGACTAGGAGTTCCCGATTCGACCGAGTCCGGCATATAACTCTCCGAGGGAGACCATAAGAAAGGGAAATATGAAGGAATTTCTGAAATCGTGGAGAGGAAGCCGATCTTGCGATCTTGCGATCTTGTTTTAAGTTTTAATTGCGTAATGCGACGTCTGTGCGTATATCGCGCACGCACCTAAGCCCCGATTAGATACTTTATTTCCTTTCGATACTCATATAAAAATTAAAAACCCATATAAAAGTGTTTTATCTTTATTTGAAAGCAATGGCCGGACTCCACCTGGGTGGAGTCGCCTCACTCTGGTTCGAGCCAAGTCGGGCAATTAATTTGTTCGAATTTGGTGGTGCCGATTTGTATGTAGTCTCGAGTGTAGGATTGCACTTTTGTGGCGCAAAACTATTCGTGGAAATTACTCTGAAATTGTTTTTTGATTGCAAATTAGTGATTATTATTACATTTTTTACTCCATATATCTCTCTCTCTCTCTTTACAGATGCTGACGTTGTTGGGTAAGTGCTACCAAATTGGATTTTTTTGGATTTTTATTGCGCATGCACTTGCAGCAATTTGAATTAGTTTTTGTCGACTTTATACCGCTAATTAGTAGTAACAACTTGATTAGCATTAAAATTATAAAGTTAAACCTAAACATGTCAGAAGTGTTTTAATTGTTATCCTAAACGGATTGAGCGGTTTCGAGAGCTTATTAGCATTAACTGTTGCTGGGAGCTTGTGGGGCAACACCACTAATTAAGCGATTTGAATAAGTTAATGTATTGAATTGGTCTTTCGATGGGGAACTAGAACTAGAATAATTTAAAATATTTAGGTGTCAGAAGTGGCTGTGTCGTAAATATAACTTTGGTGAAACTGGATTGGAGTTTAAGTCTGTGGAAAGGTCGACTTGTTCTTGGGAATGGTAAATAATTGCAGGTCTTGGACAAAGGGGTGTCCTTTTGTAAGGAATGTGGTTGTTCATTGGATCTAGGGAAAGTAGATCATTCTCTGGAAAAATATCGGCACAATAACGTTCTCTTTTTTAGAAAAAAAAAAAAAAAAAGCCACACAACAGACATATAATTCCAACAATTATATCCCGCCGCGGCAGCATGTGCTATGGTACCAACACCCTTCACCATTTCCATTGAAGTTGATTCTTATAATTCACAGTCAAACAGAACTTTCACTGCGGTATGAGATCGTCAGAGGTCCTCGTCATAAAGTACAGCCCAATGAGTCTGCGAGAGCCGACGAATGTCCAACAAGTCTGCGAGAACCAACGAGTGTCCAATGAGTCTGCCAAAATGGACGAGTGTCCAATGAGTCTGCGAAAGCCAACGAGTGTCCAATGAGTCTGCCAAAGTGGACGAGTGTCCAATGAGTCTGCGAAAGCCAACGAGTGTCCAATGAGTCTGCGAAAGCCGACGAGTGTCCAAAAAGTCTGTGAGAACCAACGAGTGTCCAATGAGTCTGCCAAAGTGGACGAGTGTCCAATGAGTCTGCGAAAGCCGACGAGTGTCCAACAAGTCTGTGAGAACCAACGAGTGTCCAATGAGTCTGCCAAAGTGGACGAGTGTCCAATGAGTCTGCGAAAGCCGACGAGTGTCCAACAAGTCTGTGAGAACCAACGAGTGTCCAATGAGTCTGCCAAAGTGGACGAGTGTCCAATGAGTCTGCGAAAGCCAACGAGTGTCCAATGAGTCTGCGAAAGCCGACGAGTGTCCAATGAGTCTGCCAAAGTGGACGAGTATCCAATGAGTCTGCGAAAGCCGACGAGTGTCCAATGAGTCTGCGAAAGCCGACGAGTGTCCAACAAGTCTGCGAGAACCAACAAGTGTCCAATAAGTTTAGGAAACGACCACATTTTGCTGGAAAAGCCGACGAAAGGATTCACAAATCTCGGGGGATCACTTGCAAAATATCTGAATGGCAGGTTGCAATATAGGCCCTCCAAAGGAAGAGCTCTCTCTCTGGATCATCTTCAGCTAGTAGCTGAATTCACAAGAGTTAAAGTTGCATCCTATGCTGAGTACAATGTAACAGTGGATAGGCAAACCTCTATCCAATGTTCTAGTTTCTAAAAAGGATATTGTTTCCACTATTAGGAACATCAAGGCTGCGTGTAGGTACATGCCCTAGGAACAAAAATACTTACCCCAATGATCTCTAAAAAAGTCCACGTTACTCCTCCGAGAACAAACAGTCAAAGAGATCCTAGAAGTCAAATTTGACAATCAAATGACATTCCTGGCGCTGGTTGATAGTCAAAGAGAACTGGCTGTCACCATGACGCCTTAAGAAGACCACGACACTATCAAACGACTGAATTCGAAGGTCCAAGTTAGAGATGACACAATTTTTCTTTATTTTCTAACTTAAACCCTCAAACATTCTGTTTATTCTTCCCAACAATCATCTCTATAACAAACACCAAGCAGCTAATGCAGTGCGCACCCACAAAGACAACAAAAACCCAGCACAAATCCTTCGTTTGCAATTGCTTAAAGCCTCCTTCCGACCTACTCCAGTCAGTGAAATTCAATCGACCAAGTTGCACCAACTCATAGTACGACCTACCCATCCAAAAGTGCAAAAGTCCACTGTCCTGGGTCTGCATTATGACCCTATTCAAAGTGTCCTCAAAAACAGAGTTCGGATGGATTGGTATGGCCATTTGGGTGCCAACCATCGCGCATATTTCCGACGTTCGAAACAGTGGTTTCGAGAACAAGTCCTGCTGCGCCTTAAACAAACTCCACTTTGAATCCTGAATGAAATACGAGTAATCCGGATTCATAGAGTCCATATTGTTGAGATACTCCCCATAGTCCTCCACCACTTTGATCCTGCTCTCGTCTATTAGTCCCAATATCAAAGCATGAGCTCTTCGGAACTCCTTTCCGTAAAACATAACCTTAAAGTCAGCTTTATGAAAGTCCAAGTAGGTTTCCACTTTCGGATACGTTGGCGGATGGGTTAGATAGGTTTGGAGATACGCCAAATACCAAGTGGTGAAGTACATTCCCATCAGCGACAATAGAAGGTAAATAAGCATCAAAGTCGACGATGAACTCTTGAGGACGTTGAACGATTGCGAGAGGAGTCCTCGAATGCAGCTATCATTCAGGAGGACGTCGATTAGTTTGATTTTCCTTCTCTTATCCACATGATAGCTGACCGTGACCAATAGAACCGAGATTATAAAGCAGAAGCAGCACGTCAGTCCCAGGACCGGTCCGTCCATGATAATCACATAAAACTGAAACGTCGGTATGTCCTTCTCAACTGGCAACATCATGCAGTATGAGGTTTGCTCCACGGGATAGGAAAAGAATATTGTGGATTCATTGAAGAGTGTCATCGAGATGACCACGTCCAAAGTGTCGTTGTACAGAAGATCTCTAATCCCACCAAAGTACACACTCTGCCCAATCTCAAACGGCAGAGTGTAGTCCAGCGTTGCGTTATGCTTCCCAACAAATGCGGCGATAATATGCCCCACATACCCAAACAGTTCGATTTCTCCATTCGCCTTCCGAGCCATCATGTCCAGTGGTGCTATTTGATCTGCAAATGTCTTCAGAGCTACGCCTTTCATATCCTGCACTCGATTGGGATAGATGACTCCTGACGAACTTGATTGTTTCTCCAAATGGAACGAGGGATATGGCGCATAACTATAGAACTCCTGACTCACCGGAAAGTCCCGACAGATTGCAATTACATTGATGAGTTTCCTTTGCCAGCAAATGCGAAAGATTCCTTCCAAAATGTCCTCATTTGGTGTATCTAAATCAAGGACCAACAAAACTCTAGTTCTCGTGGTGAGGTGCAAGAACAGCGCGAGATTTGTAAGGATGTCACTGTATAGATTCGCTTGAAGGTCAACGATAGCGAAGAGCTCGGCATTGAAGTGGTTCGTTATATTTATCACCGAGATGTAGGTGAGACTTAGAACAGGGATTCCAGTCGCTTTGCCCACTTCTTCGATTAAATTGTGATCCTCGATGTCAAATGGCAATTCTGGACTCGGTGAGCTGATGAATACCAGACTTTCGTATGGGTTACGTCGTGTCACATTGACAAGGAAGCTAACGATATTGAAGGTGGTAGTGTTCATGTTGCCGCTCGATTATGACTGAGCGTTGGGTGTACAAATAATTGTATCTACCATCAATCAGAGTGGAAATTACCTGAGGATAGTTGTGATAATTGACAGAAATTGGAGTTCCAGGAAATTATACTTCGTTCATTGTTATAGCCAATTGAATAGTTGGACATTAGATAAGTGTCTAGGGCAATTACATACTGACGCCTTAGAGTGAACTGTTTTCCATGTACAAACCACCGTCTAGTTCCACATCATGCCTGTAAGGACTTTAAGGCTTTGAAAGAAGGATTTGCTGAGGAATTCGTCGCTGGAGTCTAGGGCAATAGATAAAAAAGTGGTAGGTGCCTTCTAGAACGCCATAGTCTCTGCAACGTTCTCTATCCATTCGAAAAGCACCGCAGGGTATAAGGCTCCGTGATGATACCTACGAGGGTGGTAAGGGACCTTCTGTCCTTTGGTATAAATCTCTTGGTTCTTGTTCTGTTGAAAGACGGCCAAAGTTTTCTATGATGTTCCAAGTTTCTATGGAATGTCACCTTAAACTCATTTCTCTTGTGGCTGCTTCAACCCAAGCAGAGTTCTTAAAGGGCCATCAACTTGCAATTGAAACTGTTCCTGTCAGTTTATCAGCTTTTGATTGCCTTGGATAGCCTCATATCTTTAGGCTGTGTTTCAAGAGCCTTAAGCGCTTCTCGACAGCCCCTTAAATTTCTTTTATACCTGTTTGACTGTCGATGAAGAAGAGCATATCTAGTGGTGGTATTCCCTTTATTAGACACTCCAGGGACCTCTGCTCTGCTTGGAAAACACATCTGCGATCTGGGAGTCGTATGGTTCCAGATACTAGAAAAAGCTGTAGAGAAAGGCATTGCTACGTCTAGTTGAAAGCTCTATTGCATTTGACTTTCAGTTTGCTCCTTGACTTATTTTCATGGCACTGATGATCTTGTTAATAAGTCTAGCGGAAGCAGCTGTTCTCCATTATCCTATAGCCCACTCTATTCCGTCCTTTGTTACCAGATCCACCCCGTCGTACAACCCATTAACTAGTTATGTCATTTTGTGGACTCGGTGAGAACCTTGTTCTGTCTTTCATTTTAAATTCAAATTTAGCTGTCAAAAAAGACTCATGTTCCCAAGCTAAATACTAACAGATTCAACAGAAACATAGAAAAATACTGTGAACTATAAAGAATTGGAAAAATCCCATACAACTCTCCACATGAATTTGATGACTACCCACAAAGCACCCATTTGGCACATGCTAGTTGTAAAAAACCCTAAAGTTAGTCTCATATCAAAACTTTGATTCAGAAAACTGCATGAATCCATTCATTTGCCGTTGTGAATCATTCACTACACAGTCTCACGCGCACAGAAAACAAGCGAGTATGAATCATGTAAGAATGAATGAAGCAAAAACAAAGAGCACTGCACGAACTACTTGGAACATTCACTGTCGGGCGGTAAGATAATCATTTCTTGGAATGAATGCGAATGGAAGCTCGCTTCAGATTCATTTTATGAAAGGCAATGTAAGCCCAGCGAATACTTCTTGTAAAAAAATACGAATGTGTGAGAGAGAATACGTGAAAAGTTGTGAATATTTCGAATGGCTCACAAAACGAGCTACTTGTTGCAGGTCTCTGGTATGAATACGTGAAAAGCAGTGAATATTTCGAATGGTAGCTCCTATTGAGGTCTCCTTCCATTCATTCAATGTCTGTTGTGAAAGTTGATGTCTTAGAAGATGTTCTGCAAAGACGTTCTTGTCTGAGACAGTAAAACATAGACTATAAGTCTCTACGCACAAAAACTGGCTCCCAAAACCCTTTCTTTCCCATATTTCCTCACCCGAATCACAGAAATTCCTTCAAGCACATCAGCTTTTTTTTACTCTCCCAGCAAAAGTAGCAGATTCCTTTGTGAAGTACAGGAAATCAAACTATCTTTCGCTCTCGCCTTCTTATGATATAATAATTCCATTAATTCAATTAGCATACCATCAACAATTTGATTTGCATTTTCCACACCATTCCATATATAGAAGAATGCCATATCCATCAATCGACAGCAACACCCAGTCCCCATGCATACACATCGTCTTGCGCCTAATGTATTCAAAAACCCATCTTAACGTGGCTTTTTCTATCCCAAAACAAACTTCCATCTCCAAACGCCCATTTAAATAACACACAAGCGATCTCCTCACAGAAAAGAAGTGTTTCAAAGTGCACACCCGGGGGCACTTCCATGATACCCACTTGAAACTGGGTACAACCGTGAAGGAGCACCAAACAAATACATACACACTCTCGACGAAGGTTGCGCGCTTTGACATTTCCCCCTTCTCTATGCAAAAGAACAATGCACTTCAAATTGGAAACAATGCTGCTGAGATGCTGCACGGGCACGGGCACGGACACAGGCACGGGCAATACTCTCGACAATTGATTCATGTCCCATGTATGGAGGGAGACTCTGTAGATACACTACCTAGCCCACAAGCACTAAATGCTGCAAATGTTTAACCATACTTGGTGTCATGTACTTATTTATTGGCATTAATTTTCTAGCCGATGTTGTCCCTTGCCACCGCACTGATTGGCTCTCGTGTGTGTAGACATACTACTCGTCAAGTTCAAGCCTTCAAGGTGCATCTCGACTCACAGATACACTGTAATAATAATAAGTAAACATTTGACATTGTTCTCTGGGTTATATTGGCCAGCAGTACCAGCAGTAGCAGTAGCAAAAGAAGAAGATAGATTCCCATGGTCCACCAGATAGATACATAGCTCACTCATGAGTTACGCAGCAGAGATGTCATTGGCGATTGTGTGCGCGCGCATCTCTTGAGTTATAGTCCTTGGCTTTGCATACAATTTGAATCGGTAATTAGGAATGTGTCCGACTGTCTGTCTATCTGTCTGTCTGTCTGAAGGTAGAAAAAGTGCATAGTGTGTGCTTATGGATGATGACTTCTGGTCTCGGTGCTGAGATTTTTTTTTTGTTATACGGGGACCCACACAGAAGTGGGCAATAAAGTAAAGTAAAACAAATAACCATTGATATTTATGGGTAATTAAATTCGCAATGATTATGGTTAAATACTGCGGTTGGACGCATGCGCAACAGCACTAAAGCCAGTAGCCACCAGTTAAGCACACTTCAAGTGGAAGAAATTGACCGGAAATTTTTTTTTAATATTTATTGATGATGGTACTGTGCGTTGAGCGTGCAAATGCAGTTATATCTTTTGGTTAGAAAATATTTAAATGTCTAGCCATGTAGGGAGTTTTGCGGTACCAGACGGATTAAGTTTGTGTGATTCTTGGTCCTCCTCGTCCAACTGACAATAATCTGGTTGAATGGGTTTTCAAAGCTAACAATCGACGGCTTATAGCGGGAAAAGTGTTTAGTAAATATTGTCTTTTGACTCCTGGAAGGTATGGGACCGTATGGGAACGTATGGCGTGTGTGACATTTGTCACATTTTTATGTAAACAGTTTGGATATTAAAGCAGGGCTTTCTTCGTTTCTACTGGAGACAGCTTAGCACAAGACATGGGCGCCTTAAAGTGGCATTGCCATTTGGATGAAACCTTGGCCTGCTTATTAGTAAATGGATACGACATACCTTTCATTGAATGTACTGCACAAGTGACTTGCTCCAAAAGGAAATCCTTTTCCATTAGTTGGCTGAGGGCATTGGATGGTACTGGCACCGAAGTTTGGACGACATTTTCGATTATAAGTGCAGAGACCAACAAGGTGGCGGGTCTTTTTAATTCCGTTGGTGCAGGCCAGGTTAAGCTGAGATCACAAACCCCGAACTGATAGCCTCTCTATAGAGGCTTACGGTCCAGGAAACCATAACGACAGATTACGCTGATGATGGGGCCACAAGAATCTATAAGGATTTGTCCGGGACCCATTTACAGCGTTTGTTTGGGCGTACACGAACAAATCTTTCCCAAAACTTTGGTTCAGGAGGCAGTATACAGTCACTCAAAGTAAGCAAGTATTTGGCGCTTCAGTGCGCCAACAAACCATTCCAGCCTGCCCGGGTGCGATCCAGCTCTCTCCAGTTGCACACATCTAGTTGGTTGAGGTCCCTCCCACTTGTTTGCGCCACCCATGCTTTGCTGCACCGTCCTTTCTGGATGTGTTCGAAGGCATTTTTAGCTGGAAGGTTGGGCTCCATTTACTCTAGATGCCAAAACTATCCTAGTCACTCTATGCAAATTCTTCTGGCTCAGATCACTCAAAGGATCTTTCTATCAAAATACCCAAGTTGATCCTCAATCGATTTTGTCCAAAGCCTCTGCGTCATACTGCAGGTTGGGATGATTAGAACCGATTTGCAAGAGTAACGGTGCGTTTGATCTCCCCACTACTGTACGACAAAGTCCTTTACTACCTCGAAATTTTGTCTGTCTTTTGTGGGGAGGCAATGATAGGGTGTTACTTTGTCTAAGACCTTCACAGATATCAAATGGTTCTTTGATGTTCATACCGACTTTTATGGAGTAGCAGAACTTGGCCACTGTGGCGAGCCTTACAGGGAAACCAGGACTAGACACGGTGCTGTATAGCTCACTTCTATGCAAGCTATCATAGGCAACTTTAAAATCGATGAAGAAGTGGTTCAGAGGATCTGCTTTCTTCAGGATACTCTACAAAATAAGGTCAAAAAGCCAGAGAGAACAACTCAAATCCAAGAAGTCTCTGCTGATACCGAACGGTTCGTTAATGGCATAAGCCTGAAGGGCTAAATTTTATAGCACTACCTACATCCAATTTGGGTGAAATGGAGTTTCGTTTACATAAGTCGGTTGGTGAAAGATATCATTGCATATGCACTTGCTGGTCTTTGACATACAAACAATCTGTCCCTTGGTGGGCTCAAAATCTCCTCTCAAGTCCATCTCAAGGACTCTGTTACTGGTTCGAATGAGTACCAAGCACTATGTGGCCTCTTACACTCGCTCTGCAGAGGTCTTCTTCCATCAGACGCAGGTTCTTCTTTAGAGTATTATGCTGCGTGCAAACTCTTACTAGGGATAGGGTTTTAATGTCTTTTCTTGACAAGCTTCTGCGTTGTCAAAAGTGGATCAGAACTTCCTTTCGGTAGTACAGGCTTATAGCTTGCTCTAATGTAAATGGCGAAGGTAGAACTTCGTAATTCTCACTATGAATGAGGATATTGTCTAACTAAACATAGCAAAGTCTCCTTCAATAATGCGAAAGGAACACAGGAACATTACTTACCTACTCAAACTAGTCCTCTCGACCTTTGGAGAGCACTGGCTGAGACAGCTCTACTAAAAGCTGAACAGGCTGCTTCTATAGGCAAAAAATTCTTCCGTCCTTGGCCTACAACCAGTATCCTGGCTAACCATCAAATCTATAGAAATCGTGGTTAACAGATAAACGCTCTGTTGTTCTCTTAATATGAGTTCAAGGTTGCTATCGCAGAAATTAGCTGACGAGCTTACCTGAAACCATCTCCTCTTCGGCTACATCTGCAGGTCCCTTCTTTGGCACAACACGTCAAGATGTACGAAACGTCTATGAGCTATTTGTAGCCTAGAACTTATTCTGTTTCGTTCAAGACAATTGCAACGAATGGTTCTTCATTTAACTAGTGGTATTCATGGTTCTTTTATTCGTTTATACCTGTGGATACCCAAGGACTTTCAATGACTCTAAGATCCATTATGTAACGACATTCAGCTTGGCTAAAAGGCATCGATAGAGAGGCTGTTGAATAAGTCATCCATCAGTGGTATCAAACCGATTTTGAGCTAAAGTTGTCCGTCTAATACAACTGGACTGTCTAGAGCACACATCCATATACTCAATCAAGAGTACCATCTCTCTTGGTCTTTGTGTAGACGCATGACTGATTGTACAGACACTTGTCTAAGGGACAGGTCATACTGGATTCAGCGGACAAGACATAACCAATGCTAGAGAAGGCTCAAAGGAAATCTTCTCAGACAAAGGCAACTAATTTTCTCCTGAACACAATTGTCCTTTGTACGTCTTTGCTGGACGAATGCTAACTATGGAAGCTCCTGGATGTTACCTTGCATTGGGAGACCTTATTCTGCAATACTCGTGGAGAGGACGATACAGCAGAGGATTTCCTCTATGATTGCCATGCTTTGGCTCCTGTCAGGTTACAGATTGTTTCATAAAAGACAAACAAAAATGAAAAGCCGATACATCAAATTTTTATTCAAACTCAAATCAATTCCAACATTCCCTCGTGCTCCTTTTCTGTTCCATTTTCTTTCTCTTGCCCGCGACCAACTCCCCAGCAAAGACAAAACAATTCACACAATGCGCCACGACAAACACGACAAAAACCCACCACAAGTCATGCGCCTTCAGCTGCTTATAACCCTCATCCGAGCTAGTCCAATCGCTGAAATTCATCCGCCCAATGGTCACCAGTTCATAGAAACTCCTGCTCATCCAATGCTTCAGAAGTCCACTCTCCTGCACCTGCAACACAAGCCTATTTAGCGTCGTCCTATAAATCGAATCCTCATGCAGGGCAAATCCCATCTGTGAATGACTCAGGACGCACATATCCGACAATCGTACCAACGGCTTTGAAAACAACTGCTGCTGACCATTCAAGACTGTCCACTTGGACGAGGGGATATAGTATCCATACGATGCATTCATGGTATTCATTCCGTTCTCAAACTCCGAATAGACATCTGTTACCTTCATGACATTGTACTTGACCTCCTCCATCAGGATGTCATAGATCTCTGTGTATTCCCTTTCGTAGACTAAGATCTTGAAGCCGATGTCCCAAATGTCCTTGTACGTCTTGATAGTACGCTCTCGCGGTGGATGTGTAAGATAGGTTTGCAAATATGCCAAATACCATGTGGTGAAGTACATGCCCAAGATCGATATGAGAAAGTAAATCAGCATCAAGACGGAGGACGAACTTTTCAGGACATTAAACGACTGTGAGAGTAGTCCCCGAATGCAATCAACGTTGAGAATTATGTCGACTATTTTGATCTTCCTTCTTCTATCCACTTTGTTTGTGACCACAACCAATAGGCTAGAGATAATCAGACAGGCGCCACAGGTCAAAGCCAGAACTGGGAGATCCGTGATGACCACAAAGAACTCAAATGTCGGTATATTCGCCTCAACTGGGAGCATCACGCAATATGAATTCTGCTCGAGGGTATACGAGTACGTCTCACAGGATACATTCATGATGGTTATAGAAACCAGAAGGTCCAGTGTGTCGTTGAAGACCAGTTTCCTCAGGCCAGCGTAGTATGTGCTCTGGCCAATCTCAAATGGGAGAGGATACACTAGGCGTGCGTTATGCTTCTTTATGAAGGCACTCATCACTCGTCCCACATAGCCGAAGAGCTCAATGTCGCCGTTTGGGTTCCTTCGCAGCATGTTCCTTGGTTCAATTTGATCCGCTAGGGTCCTTATTGGTGACCCTCGAAGGTCAGCCATGTGATCCGGATAGATGACGTCTGTGGTGGCGTTTTTCTTCTCCACGTGTAAAGAGGGATATGGGTTGAATCCATACAACCGTTGAGTCATCCAAAAGCCACTGGGAATCGCGATGACATTCATCATTTTGTTCTCCCAACAAATGCGAAAGATTTCCAACAGAATGTCATCTTTTGGGTTCTTCTCGTAAAGGAGCAACAGAATCCTGGCATATCTCACAATGTGAAGGATTTCGGCTAGGCTTTCCAGTGCGACCGAGTAATGGTTAAGTTGGAGGTTGACTATAGTCAGAAGCTGGTTGTTGAAGTTGTCCCTTACATTCACTGATGCATTGTAGGAGAGGCTTATGCTTGGAATTCCAGTGGTCCTTGTTAGGTTTCTTATGAAATCGCTCTCGTAGGACGCAGAGAATTGAGGACCCAAGAAGAGTAGACTTTCAGTGGGATATACTTTGGTTATGTTCACAATGAAACTTAAAATGCTGATAGAGCTGCTGCCGTCCATGGTGGTCACAATAAGAGAACTGAAAGGATTGTCTCCCTAAGAATTGATGGGTATAGATGTCTGGACAGGGGTTTTGGATAATTTGGACAATTGGGCGGAAATTATTCGGCATTGTGAAGGACTTAATGAGGTCGTTATTGTTGAGACCAATTTAGTGGTTTTGTATTTAATTCTGAGCACTGTGTAATTGTGGTGGTAATTGTGAGTGGCCATTCATTCTGGGCACTCATTTCATAACACTGAGGATGAAGTCAAATTTTTGGGTTTCACTTTGTATAGGAAACTTAAATGGAAGGGCAATAAGTAGAAGTTCCCATTTCCCATTCTGGCTGTCGTGAATGTTAGGAGAGTTATCTTTATGTTTGCACAGCAGCAGTGGTTCTAGTGTCAGTGCAGTAGTTCAGAATGCCCCCAAGATAAGTGGAGAGAGTTGCTTCCTTAGAATTTAAGCCTTGAACGGCTGTCTAGCCATACGCGAGCCTCCAATATTTGCCAGTTTTTCCAATTTTGGAGAAACATAACTCAGAATAGAATATGTGACAAATCGTCTTCTTCCTTTAAAAGCTCCTGTTTCCTTGGACATTATCCCACTTAGACACATCCACCTTTCATATTCAGCGATCTGCTGCTTCAAGTTATGAAGACCAGCCTTTCTTTCAATACGATTTAATGCAATTCTGGCGATCCGTCACTATACCATACCTGCACTGAGATCGAGAAGAGTTTTCTGTAAGACACCAACACAATCTGCTCAAAAGCAATACTACAAAACCTTTCTAGAAGATCTGTGAATTCAGAAAATACTTACTTACTTAAAGGGCTCCCGACTCTAGTAGAGTCCCTGCCTGAGACATCGTTGCCTTCCATCCTCTGCGGTCCTGAGCACGCTGCTTCCAGTTGTGAAGACCAAGTTTTCTGGCATCCGCGACAGCTTGGTCTTTGTACCGGAGGTTCGGTCTTCTTCGCCGTCTCCAACCTGGGGGCTGGGATTCGAAGATCCTCTTGGCTGGAGCATTCTTGTCCATTCGCTCGATGTGGCCGAGCCAATGTAGTCTGCGTATCTTGACTTTTTGGACTACATCCACATTCTGGTACAGCTCATAGAGTTCGCGGTTGTACCTTCTCCTCCATTCGCCCTCCTCGCATAGGGGACCTAATATCCGACGGAGTATTTTACGCTCGAAAGTGCCCAATATTTGCTCAGCTTTCTTACTTATCGTCCAGCACTCGGCTCCATACAGCAGGACTGGTAAGATGAGCGTTCTGTAGAGCATTAAGTTGGTCCGTCGAGTTAGGAGTTTCGAAGCCAGTTGTTTCGCCAAACCGAAGTAGCAGCGGTTTGCTAGGGTTATTCTTCATCGGATCTCTATAAAGGTGTCATTTGTAGGATTAATATTTGTTCCGAGGTAGGGGAACTCCTTAACTATTCTGACATTCTGCCCAATATTTTGGACAGATAAATTTTTGTACTTTGTCTTGTCCTCATTCACTTCAAGACCAACTACGACGGCTTGCCGGGATCTTCCGATGATGTCAATATCGTCTGCGTATCCCAGCAGTTGGAAGGATTTGTGAAAGATAGTGCCTTCCGTGTTGACACCTGCCCTGCGCACTATCTGCTCCAACACGATATTGAAGAAATCACATGACAGCGCATCTCCTTGCCTGATTCCGGTGCACGTTTGGAAGAGCTCCGAAGGGTTGTTTCCAAATAGGTCAGCGTTACGCGACACATCTGGATAAGTTTTGTCGGTATCCCGAATTGGGCCATCAGCCTGGTAGAGCTCAAGACGATGAATGCTGTCATAGGCGGCTTTAAAGTCGATGGAAAGGTGTTGGGTTTCGACTTGAAATTCGTTGGTCTTTTCCAGGATTTGTCTGAGTGTGAAAATTTGGTCTATTGTCGATCTGCCGGGCCGGAAGCCACACTGGTACGTGCCGATTAGTGTGTTGCAGAAAGGTTTTAGACGTTCACACAATACGTTGGATAGGATCATAAATGCGACATTTAACAGGGATATGCCTCGGTAGTTCTTACAAGACATAGGATCGCCTCTTTTGAAGATGGGGCATATAGAGCTGATACTCCAGTCGTCAGAAAATAACTCACAATAAATCCCTGCTGGTGTCGAGGCCACACAAGTGTACAGTGAATAGAATAGAACTTATTTTTTGGTCAGTCCATGACGCTGTGTATCAGTTATAAGATTAGGATGTCAGAAGGACTGAAAAGTCATGTTGCATAGGTCTGGTACACTCATACTTAAACTATCCTTGATCTCAACAAAATGAAAGCCATGACTCACAGTAGGAACTCATGCCTTGAACCAGAATTCAGAAAGTCCCCTTAGATGAAACTCTGGTGTCCATTCACTCTATGTGGTTCAGCCAAATGTAGTAGAAGTCCTTAGCTTAGTACATTAACATCTTGGCTGTTGAATCTTCTCAACCATTTGACCTTCTTACATAATGGTCCTAATATCTGCCGAAGTATTTTTTCCTCCGAAGGTCAGGCCCAATCTTTGCTGTGCTTCCTCAATTATCGTCTAGAACTCATTTGGTTCATTGAATTAAGAACCAAGACTAGAGGCTTCTCCAATCTGAGCTTTTCACCTATGACGATCCCATAAGAACTAGCGCATTCATCTGAGTAACCTCTCGCTAACGCGTTCGTTGGATGCCGTTTTTGAAACCCTCTTCGAGTGGTTTGCCAAGTTAAGTGGAGTGGTGCTCGATCAATACTAGGGCCAATGCCATATGAGATCCCAAATGAGTGCGGGCCCAATAGTCCGAGCAGCTTGGTGGTGCTGTAATAATTAGTTTGCGGTGAGTACACCGACAGTTTTGTGGTCGCGTTCGCACGTGTACTCACGGCGCGGGACCAAATGGAAACGGTGGCTCAAAAGTCCACCCATCACCAGCAGCACTTCTTATGAGCATGGAGTCTGTAACAAGAGAATAGGCATTCTCTAAGAATTCTTCGTCTCATCTGCTAACCATTCTGGACCTAATACTGTAGGAGTTATCAGATAACGGCTCCTAGAAGGCTTGAGTAGGCATGGTCTTTGAGTACCTTGATTTGGGCAGTCTGAATCGATAGTAGATTTTGGCTTTTGCTATTACCCCATGGAGTAGACAAATACTTAGAGTCTGACGTACTATATAAGTACAACCTTTAGTTTGATATCTCTCCTGTGAACCTTGTCCTGACTCTTAAGCCATCCCACCATTACAAGGCAACAGAAGACGACGATGAGTATTCTCTTCGATTGTGACCACTAGCAGCTGTCGTCTCATTTGCATTGAACTCTAGCTCTACCATCAGACAAGAACCCATAAGCTGTCTCTGTCCAAATTTGGCTAGCAGTTTGTAAATTAAATGAGTCAAAGCCAAAGAGTGCGCCTTTGAGTCATTGTATATCTCTATGTCAGCTGACCTTGCATTGCAATGCATTCAACGTAAGAGTCCTTAGAATGCAACCTCTAAACTCACCTCGCCATTTGTCCCTCTTATGGCAACCCCAAGTGGTGGTTTTGCTTACCAAATCGCGCGCCGGCAAAAAATTAACATAATACCTCTCGAGGTGAAAGTTTGACATTGTCTTCTGATCGCAACCCGGTTCCAACAAAGTTTCAATGGAACCAAAAACCAATATACAAACGACCTCCTCGAACGTGTAAAGCATTGAGATGTGCCCAAGTTGAGGTGTCACTCGATTATGCCGGCCAGTACCACAGCCATGCGCATGTATCCTCATGTTGGCCTCTCATGTATCTGTCAAGTGAAAATTAGTTTTTTTTTTTTTTTATACACACCTCCTAGTGGTTTGTCTCCAATTCATTGAACACACATTCGCGTGGCGGACGCGCAAGGAAGCGACAAAACCAATAATCGCTCATGGAAAATGGGTGCGGGAACCAGGAGACCATAACTCTCCTTTAACCCATGCGAACCAGCCAAAAACAACAAAAAAAAAAAATATCATTTTATTCTGTTTCGATGCCAAAGTGCAGATAATTCTCTCTTGCTGTACACAGTACACACTGGGGCCAAGTAAACAACCTCGTGGTGTGTATTGTTTCGCAGATAAAACAATAAAACAAGCTAGAATGCCTCCCCTTGGGTCGTAGCACCATAGACACCAATGTATCTGTTGTGTGTCGCAATGAATGTGACCACCGTCACAGCGCACACTGGTGGTGGGTGACCTTAGTGTGAATGTCAGCCGGAGTCCTATTTAGATAACTAAAATATGATATCGATTCATGCTTTGAATATCGGCTCGATGCATTATGTATCTATGGGCACCGGCGGTATGCCAGTGTGGTTGTCATGAATGCAAAATTTTAAGGTAGTGCATTGAGTTTTTTTTTTTTTTTTGTAGGTTAAACTAGTTCGATATGTTGTTTATCGATTTGAAAATTATTAGCCATTGACAAGGAGGCAGAGGTGACAAGCAAGGTTTGAGAGATGATTGAAACAGGGTTTTGTGTATGGTATCTCATCAGAAGACCTTGACATAGAGGAGTGCCCTACAAATATTTACAGAAGGATAAAGGTACCTGGTTGTGTTTAGGTATATAGAACAGTCTTGAACCTTGAATTGGACTTTGGGAAATATGAAGTGTATTTCAAGCGGATTTTTGAGCTTTATTGTCAATCTGGGGATGTAGTTGGGTAAGCTTTCGCACTATAGACTCAAAGTGATCTAAGTGAACAACTCTAGCATAAGCCTCTCCTTACACCTCAAACCCCCACTTTAGATTCACCTTCTAAGCCCGTGCGTTCTACAGGTGATCAAATGCAACAGGCCATAGTGGAACTATGACAACAGCAGTCCAACTCCATATTCCCGAGAGCTTCCGGATGGTCTTCCTGAGCAGAGTAATACATTGTAAGTACTCCAGTTGAAGGACCCTGGCTGTCTGTGCTCTTTTACTCTGAGAGTCATAGATTCTCTTCAGATTCGAGAAACCAATCTCTGTGGGTCATGTCGTCACCGTGTTGTCAGTCCATATTCCAGGCATTGTATTGGTTTCCGTAGCTTGTTAAGTGTCAGTAATGCGAATTGCTGGCTTAGACTAACTTAACTTGATCTGTAATATGAGCCGGCTTCTTAGGACCCAATACTTGAGTCACAATACATATGGGTGGGTAGATATCCCACTGTATTTCAAGCTGAAGTCTATACCAAGGATACATTCTCTAGGTTAAACCTCTTCACAGTTGAACAAGCCTGGCTCAGACTCGCCGGACAGTCTTATTAGGAAGGCAACCTTGACATCCAGAAGCACAACCCGCGTCTTTCCGATGTTGAGACTATCGAAGAACTTAATCAGGCTACATTTATACAATCAGGTTCTTAAACTAGGTGTTCTAGATGTTCTCACGGGCCACTCTGACCTGTGGTGAGGGGAGCGAATGATCCAGACACATTCTCTGTCTTCGAGTAGGAAGACTTACTTGCTAAAGTCGGCTTTTGGTAGATGTGATTACGCTTGAACTGAAACTGTCAACTAAGATAAGTCCTACCATCATTTTAGGCCACTTTGACTACTCAAAGCTAGGATCAAGGTCCCAGAAAGGAGCAACCAATTCAATTCGCCATTAAGATTAAAACTATCAAGGAAGACCTTATTAATCTCTCCTAATCGGATTTTTGTATTAGGCTTTGCCGTTCTATTCATCCAAGAAGCTGGACATTGAACCTTTATATACCTTGCAGGTGATGACAGCATCTGGCGAATTTCTCGTATCTGGGCGAGTGTTTTCAAAGCAAGAGGGAGTTTGAATACCCAGTAAGGAGGAGCCCGAAGAATTCTTGGAGGCAATTTTGTGAACCCATCTTAGAATCCAGCGAAGCCTTAAATTTTCGTAAGCTGCTTCACACAGAATAACACTTCTGTGCCGAAAGTTAAGAAGATTAAGAAGCACTGGTTGTGGCTCACTATAAAAAGGGACTCAGCCACGTTGACTGGGTTATTATGTCCTTCGCAGCCTTCAAAGCCCTAAGCTCCCAGTCATGTTATAGAAAGAGCATTTCAGGGTCAAGAACAAACATTTTCAAACGGAACCTGAGGAGGGAAGCAAAGGTGATCTTCATACCTAAGGTGGGGTTAGCCATACTACGCCAAAGGATTTCCGACCCATAAATCGTTCATCTGCTTAGGGTTGTCGAAAGACTTCTGGATCAGCATGTTAATTTCACGGTTAAGTCAGTTGAAACGGCTTTACATGAGGGAGAAGAGAAATCTAGCATTCAGTATGAGGAATTTGCACTTGCTGCTATCTTAGAAATTGAAGGCACTTGAAGGAAGTGCCATAAGACGGGTCCTGGAATAGTATAATGTTAAGAATAGTATAATCAAATGGCTTTGAAAAATACTCAACACCATAACAAGGACCCATGTTACAAAGAACACCACACAGTGAGGCCCGCTCTTTCCACTTCTCTGAGTTCTAGCAACTGACGTTACCCTAATTCAGTGCAAATTCTAGGACACTCTGACTGACCTAGTTATCTAGAGGTGGTAGGTACTAGCGTGATAACCGTAGTGTTCCTACAGTGTTCATACAGTGGTCTATGCCTTCGAAATTGACAGCACAGATAGTTACCATTTCGACAACCACACTGTTGCTTAATTCACAACCAACTAGGACATGTGTTCCTTTTTATATCCCCCACTACACAAGTGCATTCTATCGTCAGGCTTTAATCAAAAATTAGTCATAACAACTCATTATAATTCTTGCCCCAATCAAACTCATAACCTAGACTGTACAATTAGGATACGATAACATCACCAATTATCGCTACCAATTACCTAGAGTACACTGGTAGTCACTTTCAACCCCTAAGCCAAGGACTGCTGCAATTACTGTCAGCAATAGTGGTGGTAGAGTTCTCTCCTTTAACTTAATTTGTATGAACGACGGGGTTCTTGAGCAGCTAAGGACTTTGATTCCAGTATAAAGTGTTCAAGGATATCATACTGATTTCAATTTTCGAAGTAAGTAGTTCTGGTTCATATTGAAGTGTTAAGATAAAACGATTCCGATGTCCTTTTGCAGTGGTTTGCTGGCAAATTTCATGAGGTTTTGATGGATCTAAAAGCAGCCTGACTGTGTGCATTTTATGTACCAAATTTTGTCTGGAAACTCAAAAAGGATACACTAAGGTTCGAAGGACATATTATTAAGAAAATTATATACAGAAGCATAGTCTTTGTTGGAAGTGTTTTATTTTACGGACTGAGAGAGCACGTGGGGACTAATGAGAATCAGATAATCGTGACGTTATCCTGCCAAATGTAGGTTCTTAACAATTCAAGTGTTATCAAGGTCATTGGAATGACTGGCCCTTTGAGCACCCGAGCTCACCTTTTAGTTTCTATTTACTATTCTTGCTATCAAGATGAATTTCACCACAAAAAGTATCCTGAATTTTGTACTCAAAGTGTAGCTTTATATTTCTAAGCTCCCCAAATGTCAAACTCAGCTTTGACGATGGGAACTATAGTTTAGTATAACATATGAGTAAGGCCACGTTAAGCCCTATTATAAGCCTCACCTCACCATATGAATGGTCAGCACAAGAGACAACTTTAATGGAGAGCTCTAACCATCGTCGACCTACACCTTTTTCCTTGCAAAAGTTGCTCATTTTCTTCACCTAACTATGAGCAGCAAACTCTTGTTAATCCTTGATCACGATGCACCGGATGATGAAGTCTTAGAGCAAGTATTTGACTTCTGCTGCACATGGAAACTCTTTCGCAATCTTTCGAGATTTTCTATGTGCCATATCCTTGGAGAAGAGATCGAGTTTTGTGGATGTTTTCTATTCCAGCCAAGTGCCAGACCTACAAGGTCCAGCTGATCAGAATGAACCAATGGATATGATGAGACTGAAGCCAGATGGAGAAGTTGAACTATTCGGGTATGTTGTTCACACTACAATTGCCTTTGCTAAGAAACATAATACCACATTTGACTATGCTGTTCCTTGGGGCCTTGGACGTCTAGTATTCTTTGGTGGTCTTAGGGACACCTTCGATATAGTTATAGCCTTGACAGTTCTTAATGATTCTGGTTTGGTTTCGCATAGCATGATGTTGCCAGTTGTAAGGACATCCGAACGTTTGAGTTTTACATGATCATCATGGATGGACCGAGCCTTGGATTGACTTGTTGTATCTGGCTTATGGTTTCAGGTCTTTGCAACTGGGCCTCTCTGCAAACGTACCTGACAAGCCCACTGACTGAGCAAAAGATTGAGGCATTTGCAGACCCCTTCAGACTAAACTTTATAATTTTCAAGCCCGACTTAAGTATGATCGAGATCTCCTTTTACTATTCGGACTATTTGAAACCAATGGACAGTCGCAACCCCAAGTACTCGTTCGTGATTCCAAAGCCAAAGTGGAAGACAATTGAAGATCAACAGACACTGTTCTCTAAACCACTGTTTCGGACCTTGAATATGAGTGTTTTGAATGGCTGCAGAGGGGCTTCCCGATGCATCCTGATTCTATGCTAAAGGCTCCATTGCGTCGGGTAAGAATGCAGGTCCAGGATAAGGGACTTCTGCAGCACTGGTAATTGGTATGACCTACGGTTGTTCGGATGATGGACTCAAGCAACTTCAGGCAAAGGACTTGGGATTGGTTTGTGCAGTATTCCTCGCAGCACAATGTTTAAGCGGCTTGGTTTTGAAAGGAAGGTTGAGTTGGCCATCCAAGAGGTAGCTTACAATCGGAAGGAGTAATAAAGAACGAGAGAAATGAGAGTTTTTTTTCTTTATTAAAAAGTAAGTAAAAGTGCTGCTACCCTCCTTCCAAGCCAAACCTATCACAGCTTCTAAAACCTCCCTCTTGCCTTGAAAACTAAAAATCCAGAGCACGTGCAACAAGTTCGTTCCATTTCTGATCCATCACAGGCTGCCTAAGAAACAATCTCTAACCGGATTTTCTTGTCTTCCACTTAAAAACACAAATCTCCCCGACAAAGAGCAACACGCCCAGCACACAAGCAACACACATTCCAATCCAAATCAACTGCAAGTCCTGAACTTTAAGCGGAACAAACTCAGGTTTCGAAGTCAAATCGACCAGCTTCAGCTTCCCGATCTCGACAAGTTCATTGAAGGACCTTCTCTCCCAATACTCCAATAGTCCCGCCGCCTTTACTTCCAACATCAAAAAGTTCAAAACATCCAAAAAGATTGAGTTCTCATTAATGGGAAAGCCCATCGGAATTCCTTTGAAGAAGCAACTATCCTTGGTCATGCGAAATAGCGGTCTTGAGAACATCTTCTGCAACTCCTGGATTATAACCCATCGGACACTGTTCACTCCATAGGCATATTGCGGATCGAAACGGTCTCGAAATATGGTGTAGTTTTTGAAATCCTTCTCAAAAAAGAATATCTTCAAGTATTTTTTAAAATTTGACGAACTCTCCATCAAAGAATCGTACTCCAACCGTAGAAAGTACACTTTGAGGTTGGAGGCTAGAAGATCATCAAACGTCTCGATCGGTTTCTCACTCGGTGGACTAGTGATGTAGGTCTGTAGGAAGGCGTTGTAAGACGTCACCAAAATAATTCCAATCAAGCAGATCAGCAGATAGATGAACTTGATGTTGTATGAGGCATTTGAGATCTCCAAAAAGGATTGCCCAAGAGCTCCTCTCAGGCAGCTGTCATTAAAGAAGTAGTTGATGATGGAGGTCTCTCGTCCTGTGAATTTTATAGCTGTCTCCAGGAGAACTGATAGCATTATAATGATGGCGATTGTTGTAAGTAGAGTGTCCCATTGAAAGACAATCATAAAGACCTCATTGATCGGAATGCTGGGCTCGACTGGGACTACAAGGCACCAGTCTAGGTTGTCATAAGGATGAGTGAACCAATCCATTGGAATTTCAGGATGTGTCGTTGCTGCCGAGATGTCGAATGTTCCATTACGAATATAAGCTTTTAGTTGTTGTGCTGAGCTGACTCTATCTATTTGGGGATTACTTATGTTGGCATTGTACGTCTTGGCCAGAGCCATGAAGAAATGGCCCGCATAGCCTCGGATAAGGGGCCGGCCATTCTCGTCCTTGGAAAAAATCATCTTCGGCTCTGATCCACCGAAAATTATAGGCAACTCGTAACCTTTCAGATCTCGCATTCGATTCGGGAAGTATTCATCTATGGATAGTCCTTTTATCCAGAGGTTTTCCTCGATGGCAAACTCCGGGAACATGGTGTATCTATAGAAGGTTGTTGTATTGGAAAAGTCCAAAAAGACCGCTAGGACATTCAGCATTCGGTTCTTCCAAGAAAATTTGAATAGATACTTCAATACATCTTCGTCCTTGGAGGAGTAGTTGAGAAGGAAAATCGTCTTACAGGACCTCATGCGCTTGAGATTGTTCGCCATTCGATTGAGGACATCTGTCTCTGAAATGGAATTGAGCTGGACAATTGTGAGAATTTTTACATTAAATTCATTCTTAATAGCAAACGAATTTGTGTCGGTAGATAGAATGCAGGGAATCTCGAGAGAGATTGCAATATCCTTGATAAAATCCTTGCTCAATGGCTTTTGATTTTGTACCACCAAAACGCTCTTAAACTGTCCGACTTTGTGGATGTCCTCGAGGAAGTTTATGACTTCGGGATTCGCTGTCGCCTCAATAGAGAGGAAATTGATTAAGAGGAACCCAAGGATAACCATTTTCAAGGTACATTTCGATGGTTTGAAGGGAGCTATGGCCTTTTATATGAATTCTTTACTCCACGGGGAGAGTTTTTTTTAATTTAATTAAATTCAACTGAAGAGACATTCTAGCCTGCAGAACTTTAAAATGACTTTATCCTCAAAGGATTTTTACACGTTTTGTAAATGACAGGTTGGTGGTTAACATACTAAGTAATATGGGTTATTAAGGACATGCATGAGTGGTTTTTATGGTATTCTAATAAAGGTACTTCACATTGCGTGCGGGTGATTTAATCAAGGATTAGTGAGACGTAGCTACTTATAATGACAAAGGGAAATAGTGACAAGAGGAACTACTTGACAAGAGGACTAGTGACAAGAGGAACTAGTGACAAGAGGAACTACTTGACAAGAGGAACTACTTGACAAGAGGAACTAGTGACAAGAGGAACTAGTGACAAGAGGAACTAGTGAGAAGAGGAACTAGTGACATGAGGAACTAGTGACATGAGGAACTAGTGACAAGAGGAACTAGTGACATGAGGAACTTGTGACAAGAGGAACTAGTGACATGAGGAACTTGTGACAAGAGGAACTAGTGACATGAGGAACTTGTGACAAGAGGAACTAGTGACATGAGGAACTTGTGACAAGAGGAACTAGTGACATGAGGAACTAGTGACAAGAGGAACTAGTGACAAGAGGAACTAGTGAGAAGACGAACTAGTGACAAGAGGAACTAGTAACAAGACGAACTAGTGACATGAGGAACTAGTGACAAGAGGAACTACTTGACAAGAGGAACTAGTGACAGGAGGAACTAGTGACAAGAGGAACTAGTGACAGGAGGAACTAGTGACAAGAGGAACTAGTGACAGGAGGAACTAGTGACAAGACGAACTACTTGACAGGAGGAACTAGTGACAAGACGAACTACTTGACAAGAGGAACTAGTGACAAGAGGAACTACTTGACAAGAGGAACTAGTGGCAAGAGGAACTAGTGACAAGAGGAACTAGTGACAAGAGGAACTAGTGACAAGAGGAACTACTTGACAAGAGGAACTAGTGACAAGAGGAACTAGTGACAAGAGGAACTAGTGACAGGAGGAACTAGTGACAAGAGGAACTAGTGACAGGAGGAACTAGTGACAAGAGGAACTAGTGACAGGAGGAACTAGTGACAAGACGAACTACTTGACAGGAGGAACTAGTGACAAGACGAACTACTTGACAAGAGGAACTAGTGACAAGAGGAACTACTTGACAAGAGGAACTAGTGGCAAGAGGAACTAGTGACAAGAGGAACTAGTGACAAGAGGAACTAGTGACAAGAGGAACTACTTGACAAGAGGAACTAGTGACAAGAGGAACTAGTGACAAGAGGAACTAGTGACAAGAGGAACTAGTGACAAGAGGAACTAGTGACAAGAGGAACTAGTGACAAGAGGAACTAGTGACAAGAGGAACTAGTGACAAGAGGAACTAGTGACAAGAGGAACTAGTGAGAAGACGAACTAGTGACAAGAGGAACTAGTGAGAAGACGAACTAGTGACAAGAGGAACTAGTGACAAGAGGAACTAGTGACAAGAGGAACTAGTGAGAAGACGAACTAGTGACAAGAGGAACTAGTGACAAGAGGAACTAGTGACAAGAGGAACTAGTGACAAGAGGAACTAGTGACAAGAGGAACTAGTGACAAGAGGAACTAGTGACAAGAGGAACTAGGAACTAGCATCTAGAAATGGTTCATTTTCCTGAACTTTTTTTTTCTCAGTTCTGAAGTTACAGCTCTTCAAAGACTCCATTCATTTATACTTCAAAACAATGATACTGTTTACGACCTTCAGGCCAGTAAATCACCTTTCTCTCTCTTTCTCTCCTGCCACCCAAAAACCAGATCACTCCGGTCAGCATAGCGATAAACTATCCTGACATTCATTGCACTTCACTCTGTCAAGAGATAAAATGAAACGACAACGTCCATCACTCGAATCTGTGAAGCACACTTCCATCCATCCATATATCCCCAACAGTTTTCCTTTTCACTTTTATTTTCCACACAAAAAAAAAACAACAACAACAAATCCGCAAAATTTCTAAACTTCAAGTAAATCACTTTCAAGCAATTTATCCACACGTCGCTTTTGAAATTGCCCACCACAATGCTCTTCGGCGGCAGCGGCGGCGGCGGCGTCATTCAGTTCAGATTCTCTGTGGTTTTTGTGTTAATTTGAAAATCGAGTCTGGTTTTGGCCATTCCTCCATTGGTGGTAGTGTACCATTATCATCATCACGCTCACCTCCTGAAAGAGAAAATTGTGCGTGTGCGAGAGGCAGGAACAAAAAAAAAAAAAAACTTTCAATAGAAACCATTAAGCCGGGGAAAAATAGCAAAAAGAAAATGCATCATCATAATGCCGGTGTATCTATGTATCTGTGCTGTGGTGTGTCCAGCTCGTGGAGAGAGAAAAACTCGAAGATGATGGCACAAATGATGATGACGACTATACCGAACGACGACGACAACCAAGATGATGATGATTGAGGTATTTAGGCGGTTTGAGATTAATAAATGCCCAGATACCGAGATTGAAGATGCGAAAGAATGCGCGACATTCCAATGTGCGCCTCATCTCTCTCGCTCACTGGACAACAGGTTCAATGGTTGGTTAGCTGTAAGGTGCGGATGGACTTTATCTGTTCCGCATATTTTCCATATACACACTCATACAGCCACATGTGGGCTGGTAAATAATAGTTAACCACAAATTTTCCTTCTTCTCAGATAGGAAAGTCTCTTGTCGGTTGTTTGTTGTTGTATTTTGGGATGATGTAAGGAGCCGTACGGGTGGTCGGTTTCCACAAAACAATTGGACATGAGCAATTAGCGTCGATCAGTATGTTGGAATTCGCCAAAAACGCATTATTATTGGAATTTAATAAGTGCTTCCCAATACGGTGTTGAGGAGTTGATAAATTAGTTAGCAAATTACCAAGTGAATAGAGCACGGATAAGGAGATGAATGGGAGAAAGAATTTTTGGGGAAATCCTTGAGAGATGTTTGTAAATGGTTTCCAAGAAGTTTGCTCTGAGACTGGTGGTTCTTTCCTCCTTTTACTTTTTTTCTTTTGGTACTTAATAGTGCAAGCATTCATGCAGAGCATGCTGACCAGTTTCTTCTGAGAGGAAAACAACTGTAGAGATACTCAAACCATTTCTGTTTTGAATGCAATCCCATTTTAAGCGAGAGTCTCTCCAAAGGTCGGAAGTCCTTTAAGTACTCCTAGGAATCTTATGGTGCTAATGGTTCATTGCAAAGGCTTGTGTCAAGGGTCTTTATAGGGCATTTTATAATCTTGTAGGCATTTTAAGTCTCTGTATCTCAAGCTTTTTGGATGGGCAGGTGCCACGCCTAGTTTTCTCGATCGATGGCTCAACTCGGGTGCTATTCATTTAGACTTTTGTGTTCTACTTCTCGGTAATCTCAGGCGGAGACTTTCTGCTGAAATTTTTTCGTCTATCATACAGACAACTTGCGACATTGACATTGGTAAGGGATTATTTGTACAAAGCGCCGAGTGGTGTTCTAAGATTCAGCTTTCAGTCATTCCTCTCAAGAAAGGAGCCTTTGATAGTAACATTTTTGATCGAGAACAAGATATCAAAGGCGCTCTCGGCTTTCTCTCAGTGATAGGGTACATTCAATATTTACTGACTTTACTAACCCTGAATTTGGGCCATAACCAACATACCCTGCCTCCCTGCTGGATCTCGAACCACCTTTTTTTCAATTCCAAGTTAACTGAGACCACCTTAAACTTATGCACGACATTTAAAGCGAGGATATCCTTTACTGTGTTGTCTCTTTAACGTAAGAGACGTAAGAGCCGTAACGTAGAACTGATTTTTAGATTGGTCTAAGTTCAGTACAGGTCCACCCAACTCACCAGCAATAAACATCCCTGGACTGAACCAGTGCCTCATCAGCGGATGCCTGGCTGAGCTTGACACGTACGTCCATTCTGCTTTTGTCCCTTTCTTTCCTTCTTTTACTTGCACCTTTACCTTCAGTTATGAGGATAAGATCAGATAAGAACCATCATTCTGGCATTGCGATGATAGGGAAGCTGGGAAATGTAGGTCTGTTGATTCTGCAGCCTAAATCACTGAACCGATCTCCTTCAAATTTCATATCTAAGCTCTGTAGAGTTACAATTCGGGGCAAATTCAAAATTTTAGTTCTAGCTCTATTATTAACGGTACTTTTGTTAGGATGAGTTTCACAATTTCTCTCAGTCTGAAGTTTATCGCCTGATCTGCATCCCAAACGGCTGAACCGATCTCCTTTAAACTTCATATCTGAGCTCTGTTGAATGACAATTCGAGATAAATTTGTAATTTTTGTTCTATCTCTATTACTAACGGTACTTTACTTAAATTGACTTTCACAAAAAGCCAATTTGCTCAAGAACAACTCAAACGATTTTGCTTAAATTACATATTTGAGTTAGTTTCGCCAAGTGCAAGAAGATGGCGTACTACGTTTTTGGCTAAAAGTGCATATAACGGTACTTTACTTAATAATTTATTTCAGAAAAATGTCGATTTCTTGGTTGATACTTCATAGATCGCGATCGCAAACAAAATATAAGCAAATTTTTGCCAATGGTAGAATATGGCATTCAAGGTCTAGAAAAAATACAAATAACAACACACAGGTGCAAGCACGTACGACCAAGTCGAGCTTATTAGTTACTAAATAGATCTACTTCTACTAAATAGGTGCCTTCTCAGCCCAAAAAAAAAAACAGCAATTGGCTTAAGCTTCCAGATGATGCGGTTCTTGTAGAACTTACCGCTGGGAGCTATTCTACTACTCTGATTCCACTCATGGTTATATTGTTTAATGACACAAGAACTCCAACTGTGAAACATGTTTGAAGTCGCTTAGAACTGGCTTCGGTCAGATTCTGAGCGGTGAATGGAGTGTACACAGTTGCATGATGACTCTAGAACAACTAAGGGGTATTATGGTGGTACCTTCATCAAGAACATGAAATTGCTATATCATAAGGCAGACATCCCAAGGGAATACTTAGGCATACTGAGTATGATGCTGTGAATAGTTAAAGGTTCTATACCTGTGGCGAAGGTACTGAAGGCCTAAGGCCCCTTGTCTTGGAGTCTAGAATCGGGCCCAGAAAAAGCAAAAGTTCAATTAAGTTTACTCTCCATCTGTCTTTAGGATTTGTATCTTCATGTTGAATATTCATCTATATACACTGTGCTGTACCCTCTATCTACCATACATATTCATTGATTCAATTTATTAGCCAAGCCTTCTGTTAGCTCACACAAAAAACTGAATGCATTTGAAGCTATCTCAAGAATCTGTACTGCATTCTTGAGGCATAGAATTTCGCTGCACAAAAAACACGAACATAATCCCACCGCAAAACAATCCTGAGAATGTCAACTAATTAACAGAATCCAAATCCATCATTAGTTTTGTTGTGCAAAATGTTTATTTATATGTCCAAGCTATGTGTTGGTATCATAGAATGGTCACTGTGTCACTTGGATATACCCTATTAACAGCCACCAATTTTAGAAAATCTAACCATGACTGACTGTTGACAGTGTTGTATCGCCGCCACCGCCACCGCCACACAACACAACACAACACACTGTTGCGTCAATGAGAAATTGAAATACAAAATGCGTCATCTCAATGAATGGCAATTGCAACCGCACAGCGGGATGCCGGCCGTAGCCGCCCTGAGTGAAACTCGCTCTTGTTATGGCAACCAGCAGCAGCCATCCGCGCAGAGGTTATGGTAGCCAAAGCCAGAGGAGAAGAAATACTATTTGAAATGAAGTGATTAAAAGCCGATATTGTTTAGCTGGAAGGAATGCCGTCAATTTCCTTATCCAGTTGCGTGTATTGGTCTCGGTTTTTTCCTTCTTTTTCTTCTCTTTAGATCTTGCCATCAGATAGTTAGATACAAAATGTAGCTAAAGCCTCTACCATCAGAGATTGGAATTGCTTCTCACTTTGTGCTTAGGTTTTGGTCGAGATTTTCTTCGATCGTTTTGGCTCCTGTCTCGTGTCAATCGACATTTAGATACATGGATTTGCTCTTCAGCGATCGAACTGGTGTGCGGATAGCGTTATAACTAAACGAGTGCAGGGACGAGGCCTAAGATGGTTCATACTGCACTGGTATTTCCTGAGCAATCGTTGCATAATTGTATCGAAGCGGTACAGGGTGACAGGAAACAATTGATGTTTGAGAGTTGTGTCGTGGAATGAGAGTTGTATCTTGAACAAAACTGATTATAGGTCGAGGTAACATAACTCGGGACTCGTCAGAAACTGACCATCATGCTAAGTCATGGAAATTTCACTAATCGACCACTCCCATCCTAATCGATATCAACGAGGGATTCAGTTACTCGAAAGACGCAAGGAAGAATGTTAACAAGGAAGAATGTTAACAAAGGGCTAAGGAAGAGAAGGAGGGAAGCGATCCATAACTAGTACCATCAGAGCGGGAATTTATCTTATATCTACTACTGTTACAGAAGGTGCATTCTAGCTAGAAGAAGATCCCCCTGATCAACAGGAGATGCCAAAAGCATCGATCTTAGGAAGGATGATAAACCAGCAGCTCCTCCTCTTGCAACAAGGGAAAAGGAAGAAATAGACGTGACTATAAACAGTCCTTCACAAGCTTGTCTATGGGCGGACTCTCCTGCACTTCACATTATTGAAGAATCCAAAGAAAGTCCAAGATTGCATCCATGCCTAAGGTACAATGCAACTGAAGTACCCTTGATGCAATGGATAGCACTACAACGAACATATAAGAACATAGATGGAACATTTTCTCGATTGCTTTAGTATTATAGACGTACCTCAAGTCTAGAGTCATGTCAACGTAATCCCATACCCAATCTAGTAATAACACAACCAACGCTAACCCCAACCGATTAGACTCTTTTCGTTCAATATTAACACATTGGACTGGCTAATAACTAACACCTAGAGACATTTCTATAGCACGACGTGGGGTCCGTCAGTTGAGACAGCCTTCACTAATACACCAAACCAAGACCCAAGAAGGACCCTTCAATAATTTATAATCTGTATCAAGAAGAGTAGCATCGGATTCATTTAAATTTGACCTCAAGCTCACAGATGCGAAGGCCAAGCCAATGAAGAATCCTTAAGAGATAGCGCGTAAGAAGGACTCACTAAAGAAATTTGGATACACAATAGCTAACATGCCGCTTCATAGCGAGACTATGTGGCCGTACTGAGTGCCATCACCTCAAAACTACCCACCCTACTTAACTGGGCGAAGGAATATGTTCTCGACGACAACCCAAACGTAGCCTTTTTGACTATATAACAACAACAACACCATTAGGGACCTGTCATTCAATGGAACTACCTAAAGGTGTCTACAAAACACATGAAACATAAAATAGTATAGGTCATAAGACCCCTCCACAATCCCCTAGAATTTCAGTCATAATCAAGATTCAAGAACCTGGACAAGCACTTAAGTAAAACCTCGTAACAATCATCAGCTCGAGCAACCTTATGAAACTAATTAACTTCTGCAGAAAGACAATTAAGCTGTCTTTCATTTAAATGGGTCGAGGATGACCCATATATACGCTCACACCCCTCACGAGGAGATAAACGACGAGCAAAGCCCTAGCCATGACGTTATAATCACCCTAAAGCAAGGCGTTAAAGGAGGACGTCTTTAGTAGCCTGGTAGCGAAGCACAGCTTGCACGAAACCATATTTGACAACGGATTCAGGCTAGTCGACATTGCGGCGGGACTGAACGTTGTTGTGCCATAGCCTTTGCCGATCGAGACTCCTTTAATCTCAATCTCAGTCCTTTGCCACTACGCCAGAAGTAAATGCAGAAGACCACTGGCAGCGTTGCCAACAAGCCATTGAAGATGGCGCCTCTACATACATACATATAAAGCGGCGTTGAATAGAAGGGCTAGAGCTGCTCGCGGCTCCTACAGGCAGAGCAGAACAGAGGAACATCGATTTCCCCCAAAAAAGAAAAAGCTGTGTGAAAAGCGCTCGATCGAGGAGATTGAAGGACTTTACTGCCAGAATGCTGTTCGAAAATTCTATTGTACCAAAAGGTAAAGAGAACATGACAGAGTTTCAAAGCTGGAACAGCAGTCTGTCTTGACGATATGGAAGGAACACTTCTGCAGAAGGAAGGAACCATTCAACAGTGACGATGATAGTCAACATTCCCCTCAACCCTCTAGCGACATTTAAACTCAAATCCAACAAAATTGATGGAGCCAACGGCCTTGCCACTGAACTTTCAAAGGTGATGAGCTGATAAGAAGCATGCACTAGCTTATCCACTATTACGTCCAAACTGCCATTTTGAGTGTAGGGATTAATGGCCGACTAATGACAGATTTAAGCGATACACACGCTTGTTTGGATCCGTCTAGATATTTAATGCTTTGCGATGTGAGTGTTACTGCATGCCCGGCAGATGTTTATCAGGGTTAAGTCAACTGAGATAAGCTAACTCATTTAATATTCTTCCCATCAATAACCTAGTCTTCTAATCTCCAAGCCTATTCTACCGTCTTAAACAGTTATTCAGTGATGAGATGACAATACCAACATCATCAGCAAATGTCTCATTTTCTACCTTGTCGCGGATAGAAATAATGTTGTGCAAAGTATTGGGGCAAACAGCGAACCCTGTGGTGCTTCTCCGGCCTTGGGGTCAAATGGAAGCTTAAGTTCATCTGTGTAGCAAAGATGATGCCTTCACCTAATTGCCTAAAGGTTGTTCGGAAGCATTGAAAAAGGTAGGCTCTCCTTCTAAGATTTCTACTTTCACATTTTTAAGACATTCATAACCTATAGTCCTTCTGGCTTCCGTAAGGAGCACACCCATCATTCTCTCCTGCACTTCTCATTAAAAAAGAAAAGAAAAACTCACGCACTATTTCAACACCTTTATTCGCCCAAAAAAACAACAGAATCACCCTGTACCCCCACAAAGACAGCCGCAAGCACAAAAAAGAAAAAAAAAAATACTTCCACGATTGGCTTGTGCTCTGGTGTAATTCAGTGGAATGTGCTGCAGATAAACATATCGTGCGGAATGTTGATCTAATTAGCCACTAATCTCCTTGCATTGACGACTCTTCCATCGAAACACACAAATCTCCATAACAAAGCACAACGAGGTCAAAAACAACGCTCCACCTAATCCCATCCAGATGAGCTTCAAATCATCAGCCTTCATGGGCACAAACACCGGCTTCGAAGTCAAATCCTCCAGCTTTAAGTTCCCAGCTTCGATTAGTTCGTTGAAAGATTTCCTTTGCCAAAATTCTAATAGCCCAGACGACTGCATCTCCAACATCAGATAGTTCAAAATGTCCATGTAGATGGAGTTCTCATCGATGGGGAACATCATGGGTACCAACTCAAAGAAGCACACTCCATCTGGCTGACGGAACAGCGGTCTGGTGAATATCCTTTGCTGTTCTCGGACAATGACCCACTTGACATTGTTCACCATATAGGCGTACTTTGTGTTGAAAGTATCTCTAAACTGTAGATACTTGGCAAAATCCTTCTCGAAGACAAACATTTTGAAATACTTTTGATTGAATCGGGGATCCCGCTGAATGAGGGTTTCATACTCCGCTGTCATGCTGTAGACTTTCATGCCGGAGGCCAGAAGATCATCGAAGGATCGAATTTTCGCCTGACTCGGAGGACTGGTCACATAAGTCTGCAGGTAGGAATTGTACGAAGTGGTGAGGATGATTCCAAGGAAACATATCTGCAGATAGATGTATTTTATCTTCAGGGGAGCATTTCGAATTTCAGAGAACGACTGGCCCAGGACACCTCTCAGGCAGTTGTCATTGATGATGAACGCTAGGAGAGTTGTATCCCTTCCAGATCGCTTCTTGGTATACTCCAGGACCGCTGAGATGAGAACAATAAAGGCAATTGTGATGAGTAAAGTGTCGCCACGAAAGACAATCATGAAGATTTCGTATCCCGGGATATTCGGCTCAATGGGAAGCATGAGGCACCAATTGATGTACTCGTAAGGATATGTGTATCCATTCATGGGAATTTCAGGAAAAGTCAAGCCAGCCGAGATGTCCACTGTTCGATTCCGAACCATATAGATGAGCTCCTGAGCAGAAAACAATTGAGTGATGTTTGGTGAGATCAACGTTGTGTTGTGCTTCTTGGCCAGGGCTTGGAAGAGATGCCCCACGTACCCTGTGATAAGAAACTCGCCGTTTTTCTTCCTTGAGAAGATTAACTTCGGTTCCGAGCCTCCATATACAAGTCGAATTGGATGGCCCTTAAGATCCTTCGTCCGATCTGGATAGTATCCATCATCTGGACATCCATCAAGCGCTGGATTTGCTTCGATTTTAAAGGCTGGAATGTGGGTGTATCTATAGAAAGTTGTTGTCCTCGAAAAGTCCCGAAACACCGCTAGAACATTGATGACACTATTTACCCTGCAGAATGTGAAAAGCTTTTCCAAAGACGACATATCCTCTGAGCTGTAGTTGAGGAGGAATATCACTCTCGACACCGTCATCTGTCGAAGATTCTCAACCATGCGTTGAAGGATGAGAGGACCTGAGGCTTTCTCCAAATACACAATTGTAATAAGTTTGCTGCTGAATTTTCTCTTCAGAAAGAAGGATGTAGATTCTGAGAACATAATCACAGGAATCTCAATCGCCGTAGCTAAATCCTTAACAAAATTGACTCCAAACATTTCACTAAAGGAGTCGTTGGAATTTTTCAGAATCAAGACGTGTTTGAAGCGCTCCTTCTGCTGAATGTCCTGGATGAATCGATGGATGGTGTAGTTGCTTGTATTTTGCCAAGTATCCTTGATGAAATCGTCGATGGTGAAGTTAGTTGCACTCACCGTGGTGAAGGAAAGAAGTAAAATCCAAAGAACTGCCGCCATTTCTGGATAAGAGTGTTTCCTTGCCGGGGTATTTATATAAAAGCAGTTTAGTCCTTATCTCGTTAAATACCATTTAAGGTATCTGCCCTTATATCCTCCCTAATTGATGTAATTGCAGGGCGTCACCTCAGCAAGGACGAGAGGTGTTTTGGTTCCCACGGAATACGACACTAAAATTCAAACAGGATTCACTTTTCTTTTATGGGAGTGCTAAAGGCAGAACAAACAATAGTTCCCAGCACGAAGAAATGTCATAATTTAACGAATGAAAATAACTGTAATTAGAATTCCCAATTCACCGAAGGATCAAGAGAGAGTTTGCCAGAATGCATGCGGTAGTTTGCAGGTCATTTGCAATAATCATGCAATTGTCTGTTGATTGCTTTATCGATATTTTAATTAAGGATATTGGTGGGACTGGTAACTCTGGCAATTCGTGGGGAAAGCAGCGGTATATTGCTTTGAAGAGAGTGGTCATAGATACTAAAAATGTTGTCTATTGTCGATTTACCGGGCTGAAAGCTGTGCCGATTAGTAGACGTCCACACAATACGCTGGATAAGATCCTATATGCGGAACTTAACAGGGATATGCCTGAGTAGTTCTTGCAAGACATAGAATAGCCAAATGGGGCTATTGATGATTGATGACTTGGTACTGAAACCTTACCAAGGCGTCACTTCCGTATTCAAAGAGTTCAGCTAAAAGCCCATCAGAAGCAGTGAATTCTGTATGGGGCTTTTGGTCCTCCTTTGGCTGTAAATGAGTTCTCTTTTTACCCTATCACCCTCTCTATTTGCTGCCCACTAAGCAACTGCTAAAAGTGTGCTGGAAGACCAGATTTAGGATTTGAAGCCAACTGCCAGATGCTTGGCTTTCCAAATCTTGGATATTGTTGCGTTCGCGAGACATCTCTATATCCTTGAGCTGAGACACTATGAGTGCCTTTTCAGAATATCCGTCTTCCATTCTTTTGGTCTCTTGCCTTCTTCTGATCTGGTTCTCCTCTCTCGCTCCACTTGACTTTCTTGCGTCCATTTTCTGTTACCCTCTTCCACTGAATGCACTCATCATCATAACAATGACTTCTTTTTGGTGGTGGTTGGTAGTCAACCATGCTATCGTCTTCTTTGATGAGGTTACTGCAATCGGTTCGGTTGGCTGTTATGATTGGTGAACTTTGTAGGCTCTGTATTCTTCTGACATGCTAAGGCGTCCTATGTTAAGCTTCTCATTCTGAGCGGTTCGCAGTTTCTTCCTGTTGGACAGTCAGGCTTGGAATTCAACTGTAAGGAGGCAATTGTGAGAGTCGACGTTTGTCCCTCGAAGGATGTGCTCATCCAAGATGTTGAATGCATAGATTTGATTGCGTTTTCGACCGCTAAAGGAAGATTAGGTTGCCGAGCGGGCGGTGGAGTGGAGTCATAGTCTAGGAAACCTAGTATTACCTAGCTTAGAGGCTATTTTTGCCGACTAAAACGCCACAGTTGTTCTCCTTAAGACATGCTCCGTAGGCTCCGTTCAGGAGGTCATAGAATTCCTACTTACTGACTCTGTTGGTCTACGTCGGATAATGAACATTTATTTGATGGCCCACAGTATAGCGGATGGGGCAAATGAACTGTCTGTCAAATCAAATGCCCTGAACACTTTGAAAAGCCAAGCAACATTGGGGGACATGAAGTACGATGTATGGTCTCTGTCAATCGGGAAGACTAAAGCAAGACTCGGCCTGCCATCCAAAATCTAGATCAGCAGGAACTCATATACTAAGTTTCCACTTTTCTGTTTTCTGTTTGAAGTTGATCCCTCTTTCTATTGTGTCTACATTGCTCATCTTGCCACTAGCTCATTACAATTATCACTCAAAAGCCATCTATTTATACGCGCCTTTAGTCTGTGTTAAGACTTTCCCAAAACCCGTCTTCGAAATACAAATAACCACACCACTCATCGATGTCAACGATAATTGTTTCATTGTAAATCCTTCCAATATAGCTATCCCCTCATGTACACTTCAAAAGTAAACATTGTAACCGTCATACAACTTTATGACTACGTGAGATAACCCCAAGCCATCTACGGCCACACTTTGTATGCAAGATTAATCCCATAGCGGCCGACTGGTTGGCTGCACCCGTCTTCCGACTATATTTTAACATCTTAACTTCCCCCTAAGAGGAAAGCAACAAATCCTCCCATCACAACGAAACAACTCCTAAATACGGTGCTGGTGGTTGAGGAATTAAAGTTATCAAGCTCAAAATAGAGAAGAATTTCTTAATTCTTCTCCTACATGTTTGGGGGCCACTACTAGTTTCATTCACCACACAGTCGGACGACGCGACGTCAAGTTTCATTACCGATTACAGAAAATTACAAATTGCCTCTTTACCATGACATTATGGACCCATCAACTGGCCAGCAGCAGCACCCCAACTGGGATCCAACTACCTGTCCCGAGTGGCTGCGCGCCAATACAATGTATCTATGTGTATAGTATACGGAACAAAAAAATAGATAAGTCAACACTCGTAGACAATTTGAGCGGATAATTCAGAGGTTAACTGTGTTCCTTCGAAGAGATGACCACCACCACCACGAGATCAGATAGAAATGAATTTCTCCACCAGCGAATGTGCGGCACCACCGGCTTAAGAGTGTGTGGCCACAACCAAAGACAATGGGCGTTTTACGGTGCGCCGGCTTCTATCTGTTCTAGCTATCAGGTGAAGAGACCTTCCTTACAATATGGAAGCGGGTTAATAAATATATATTTTTTTTTTTATAATAAAGCGCGCACGCGCTTGACCTTCTTGGTGGTTTTGGGTGTCCATGAAAATTAGGATTTCATTGCTGGCAGAGGTGTCGCCTCGAGTATCTACTCGTATCGCAGAGAGTTTCTCCTTTGTTTTAGAGAGAAAATATTACTATTTGCTTTGGGTTATTGAGTGGTTGTGTATCAGAGTTTTGGGGCAGAGGAGTTAATGGGAGATCAGAAAGATCTACCTCCATCCATGTGAGATTGTGTAAGGCAAAGACTTTCGTTACCTTTTGGTATTAGAAAAACGATCTAAGCATGTTGTTTGTTACCATAATTCATCCTGAGATCCTCATAAACTGCAACGATAGCAGGATGTTGACGTGTAATTCTTACAGAGTGAAGAGGCTTATCCTTTTCCATAGGATACTATGGTTAATGATGTCAGATAGCAATGATATTCTTTCCGACTGTTATGTTTCACCAGTTGTCATAGTCAACAATGCCATCGAGCTGTCAAATTATTCAGTAAGATTCGTGCGGCATCATCTGACCTTATTTCTTTCGAAAGGAGAAAGGCGAAACCATTACTGTCCATGACCTCAGTTATAGAGAGATGTTCACCGACTTTCTGTGGTAACAGCTGGACAACATTGATATATGCCAGCTTTAACTCCTACCAGATGAGGCTACAATCCATACAAGCGACGCAAAGCTTGAAGTTGAGAAGGGGAATTTTGGCGAATTTGTCATCTAATGGCGAACTTTTATCGAGTGACCACCGCGATCATCAAATGTCAACTTTCCGCAGCTAAAATGAACTATTTCTAAAGCAGTAGGCAATACTGACTAATAGCAACTGTGGACAGTCATCTTATGTCAACTTTTTTCATCTACAATGAACCAGATCCAAAGCAGTAGGCAATACTGACTAATAGCAACTGTGGACAGTCATCTAATGTGAACTATTAACCAGATCTAAGGCAGTAGGCAATACTGACTAATAGCAACTGTGGACAGTCATCTTATGTCAACTTTTTTCATCTACAATGAACCAGATCCAAAGCAGTAGGCAATACTGACTAATAGCAACTGTGAAGAGTCATCTAATGTAATCTATTTTCATCTACAATGAACCAGATACAAAGCAGTAGGCAATACTGACTAATAGCAACTGTGGACAGTCATCTAATGTCAACTTAAATTAACCAGATCTAAGGCAGTAGGAAATACTGACTAATAGCAACTGTGGACAGTCCCCTGATGTCAAATCTCCTCAGCTATAATGAACTAGATTTAAGGCAGTAGGCAATACTGACTAATAGTAACTGTGGACAGCAAAAATGAACTTTATGTAGTAGGTTTGTATCAAACACAAGTAGATGCACAAAATTTTCATCCCACTGTAGTAAGCTACTAGAGATAGGCAAAGAACGCACTTTTTTCTGAGATATTGCAAGATATAAAGCTCGGCGATCACACATCACAAGTACAAGTGCAAATATCCTTGATCTGTTGAAATGCTTCTGCCGCGCAACGCCCGTTTGTAATAAAAATCCTTGAAACTCAAAACCTCCGAAATTTGAATGTAAAACTTTCGAAACATTCATCATACTATAAATTCCTAGATCTTATAATTTAATTGTTCACTCTTAATCTATCTCACGAAATCTCCCAAAATGTCCATAAAACAAAGATACCCCACTATAAATTATGGAGGGACGAAAAGCATAAAAAAAAAAACTGATGATCACATGTGAATTAAAATAATAAATCACAACTTGTTCATCCGAAATAATGCGCACCGATAGAATCACACACAAAAGATTGATTTTCCAGTTCGCCTTCCCACCAGAAGAGAGCATTTAGATACAGCCACGCAGGCGCGCGCGCACTCTAATGAATCTATTATCCGTTCAAAGTACAAGTGTTGAATTTGAATAAGCGATTGGGGGCCCAAAAAAAAACACTGCGTTGCGTGCTGTGTGTCTGTCCACATTGGGAGGCCAAAGTCATGGCATATTGTTTGAGAGGCTGGTTATTGATTTTATTGTTGCGAAAGGTGCTTATTAATGGTTTATCAAGAAGTATAGTCGAATTAATTGTTGGTTTTTGCACAAATTGACAGAAAGATTTATCATTCTTTAGATTGGGTTATAGAGATGTTTTAAAAGAGAAGAAGTTTGTCCTAATTTTGGTGGTGAATGAGTACTTAGATACTATAAACTCCTCGACATAGTATCACATTTCATCTCAAAAAGCTTTTGAATGCAGTTACAGGGAAGGGTATGGGTCTCAGGATGCTGCCTTGCATCACTCCAGTCAAAGTTGTGCATTTTTTAGAGTTTCTTAGTCTCTTCTTAGTCAGTCATAACAGTAAGTCCCTCTCCCTTCAAGACGTTCAAGGAGAAGAGATTTGGGTCTTATTATTGTTGAAATTTTATTCAAGAAAGTGCTTAGGTACGCATTGATGTATCTATGGGCATTATATTTGCAAGATCTGGTCATACACCCTAAATCCCTTGACATAATATCACATTTCATCTCAATAAGCTATTGAAAGCAAATACAAAGAAAGGCAGAGGCCTGAGGATGCTACCTTGCATCACGCCAGTCAAAGTTATGTATTCTCTTGATGTATCTAACCGACGCCACTGTACATTTTTACATTAAACTTATTCCACCGTGTAACAGTAATTATATTTATTACATCGCGTGGGACTAACCATTCAGTTTTGTGTCTAAAATTCTTGTTTCAGATTCTGCTTCAAGTTTTCGTGGGCGAATGCGAGGAGCTCTTGAAAAGGCTCAACACATAACATCGATCGTAACCAGGAGTTACTTCTCTTCCTACTTCAATGCGATGAGTGTTTGTCTATTCCGCTACCTTTTTCTCTGTTGTACAGATACTCCTCTTTGGTATACAAAAGTTTGGAGTTTTTTTCTTTTTTCTTTATGACGTACCTCACTCATTGATGGATGATGGTCTAAATGACTCGTGTGCATCGTGAGGTTGGTTTTTAGTGTTTTTTTTTTTGTATCTTTTTGCTACCCTGCTGCAGTTCATCTTGAGGAGGAACTCTTCACAGAGTTTCATCATCATATGGCAGAGGGAGCTCCAGGAATCAAAGCATCATAGTGCGAACCAATAAATGTAACATTTAAGAAGGCTTATTAGGTTTTGTGTATCTGCAAATCGCAACAGCAATCCTTCGTGGGAGTTTTAATGGCTTTCAATGCCTCTTGTGACCTTAGCTGTGAGGTGAGAGATTCTTTTTTGTTTTTTCGATCTTTTCGTTCGAGTCGATGAAGCGCTAAAACAACAACAGCCGCCAGAGATAAATGAACCAATTTGAAAAATTCCAAACTCAATGAAATTAATTATTTCCCCTTGGGGGCGTTAATTAACAATATTTCTTTATACAAAGGGAAGTCTAATAAAAAAAAGAGCGGTAATACTGTGAGAAATTACTTTTTGGCAGGGTCAACATGCTACTGATAGACTCCAAGAGGAAGTTATGAAATCACTTCAATTTAATTTAGAGTGGCATTGGGGTTTTTTTATGGGAGAATTTTTGCGGTTAATTGCAAAACAAGTGATCTACAAAAATTAATTTCAAATTAATATTTCGCAAAACAAAGCTATTTCGAGGGGCAATGATGACGATGAGTCATGAAAAATGTATGAGAAGCTTGGTGGTTAGGTCGTACTTCAGTTCCTATAAAACGGTCCATGGAATTATGGTTATTTTTAGAACTAGTAACAGAAATGAATCATGACAAGAGGTGAAAGATGACACTTCAAAAGTCCAAAGGTTGCCAGTACACCAACAAGCCTGGTTGAGATGAACTACTGTCAAGCCATTGTCAACTGTCAACAGACTCGATAGTTTCAATAAGATCTTGTCTAAGGTACACTTGGATAAGCGTGGCCAGATGTAACTTGGATAAGTGCAATGACCACCCCCACAGAGTGCACAGTCCTCATCTAAAAATGTTTCTGAGACAACAATTATCATCATAGCTGTCAAAGATACCAATGGCATCCAGCTGTCAAAGCTACAAATGACATCCAGCTGTCAAAGTCACCAATGACATTAGAAATGACGAAAGCGATACCGTTACTGTCAATTCTGTAGTCAGAGCTCGTCAGCATCAATATATCCCAGCTGTGGTTTCAACAAGATGAAGTTTCATGGAAAACAAGCGACGGAAAGGTCAAAGTTGTGGAGCAAATTTTGACGACTCTGTCATCTCACAGCGAGCTCTAGTCAAGTGGCCGCCGCGATCATTCGACTTGAAACCATTCTGAGGCTATGTCAAGTCCTTAGTCTACGCTTAAATGAATCAGATTTAGGGCAGTGGGCAATACTGACTAATAGAAACTGTGGACAGTATTCTAATGTCAACTTTCCTCAGCTAAAATGAAACAGATCTAAAGCAGTAGGCAATACTGACTTATAGCAACTGTGGACAGTCATCTAATGTCAACTTTCCCCAGCTAAAATTAACCAGATCTAAGGCAGTACGCAATACTGACTAATAGTAACTGTGGACAGCAAAAATGAACTTTATGTATGAAGGTTTGTACCAAACACAAGTAGATGCACAAAATTCTCATCTCATTGTAGTGAGAGGCAAAAGTATCGTGAAAGGTTTAAAGTCCAAGTCTATAGATACTGGCTTAGAACGCACTTTTGCAAGATAGGAAGCTCGGGGTTGGCTTTATTATGAGTATACGTTCAAATATCCTTGATCTCTTGAATTATTTCTGCTGCGCAACGGTCGTTTGTAATAAAACTTCGAACCATTCATCATACCTAGGGCCTTTAGCTGCTTCAAATTACTACAAATTCGCTGCCCTTGATCGCAAGTTCGTCTGAACTGAAATAATGTCTAAGAGATTGTATTCATTCAATCAAAACTGACAGTTCTAACACATCTGCTGTTAGAAATATACCCCAGGGAACCATGCCGTGTCCTCTTCCATTAAGATATTCAATTCAAAACCTGTGGATGATCTGAAACTGTCACTATCTGCAAAATCTTCCTCATTGATGAGTAGGATTATGGAAGTTGCACAAATACCATTAAATGTGGACTAAGCATCAATCCCAATAGACTACTCTTTGCCTTTAAGGACCTTATACTGTCCTTATCATCCAGTGCATAGTTTGTAGTCACCTTTCAAACCTTGTATGCATTTTCAAAGCCCACTATTGTCAGTTTTCTAAAACTTATTATTTCAGCCTGACATCTGTCAAAAAATGACAACAAAATGCTTGACAGATAACAACAAATAGCCTGCAACTTAATCTGACAGCTTTTTGTAGTAAAACCCTATAATTTGTTGCATCTATGATATCTTTCCGGAAGATCTGATATTCATCTGATAATTTGTGATCTCTTTTCGACTGTTTATCATTTTAAGTCTGATATATTGTCACCTTCTGAATTACGGATGCGCCATGTCTCCCAACCAAAAAGCACTCACACCTCTAACAATAAATTCTGACATAATACCCCGCTCCAAAAGGTACTGTGTGCCAGTTTTAACACCATCCCAATAACAAATCGTTCCGTCCTTGAAGATTCATCTCATCTCGACCAACAAAAGTTTATTAAACTCTCCCGGCCGACAAAATGTCACAAAAAATCCGAAAAAAAAATCGAAAAAAAAATAGAAAAACAACACCAACATGGTGTTTTTGATCCCTCGGGCCGATAAGAGGATCCAACAAATTGGAATATTGACGACATAGCAGTAAAATAACTCTGGATAACAATAAAGATACACACTCGCAGAGAAAAATGTGAGACATTATTTAGAGCGGGTGATACATCTTTGCCGGCAAAAGATACTTCTTCTTCTTCTTCTTCTTCTGGGGTAAAACCAGAATCTTGGCGTGCTTTTTGTTTTTGACTTTAATTTGACAACCCGTTCATCATGGCTATTAGATGTTTAGCTATTTAGCTCCTGTGGTGCCAGTTTACACGAATTGGTAATAGAAAACCCAGATTTATGAGAAATACAACCAAAAAAGGGTGATAGATACTCAAAGATACTCTTCTTTGAATGCCTACTTATGTAAGTGGTCGGTTATCAGTATTTTAATTAACTTTTGACAAGCTTTCCTTCAAATCGATGAACATTGATATCAATTTCACGTTTCACTTTAAATTTTTCTGAGTTTTTTTAGATTTATTGCATCCACCGGGCAATTAAGTGTAATTACCACTGGATTGTGGATTTTATATTTTATTGACTCGTGTCCAAGATGAAACATCTGCGTGTTAAGTTATGCAAATCGATTTTTAGTGGGCACGACAGCCCATTTAAGGAGAAATAAAAACATTCGACCGTCTGTCTTGTTTAATTTTAATGTCTTCGACGGCAACTTGACCTTTATTTATGATTGATAAGCCACCAACAAGGAGGAGGAATAAAAAACCACTGTTTTAAGAGTTTTTTTTTGTTTTTTAAGCTACCACACACGCTGTGTGAATGGGCTTAAGCATATATTTAAACTAGGAAAACGTTTAGTTGTTTTTATCTTAAGAAATAGCCGAGAGAAAAAAAAAAAATTGGGCAAGTGCGAGGAGGGCCTCGTGCAATAGTGTTCCGGACATTTTATATTGTCATTAAATAGAAGGCAATTTATTCATATCCTGCATAGGTACACCTGATACTGGTTTCGATATAAATAATGTAATGTCTTGTACGTAGGTATGTCCTAGTAATACTGAGCTGAAATTCCAGTTCATTTTAACTTACACTTTCAATATAAAACATGGCGTACCAAGCTTTTGGATAAAAATGCATTTAACGGTACTTTGCTTGTTAAATGGTTTGAGTAAAGCAAAACACTGGCAATACTCGACATGCGAAGGAATACAGCATTTAGAGTTTTAAAAATTAAAAAAAAAAATATTTTTGCAAAAAAAAAAAAAAAAATTAAAAAAAATTTTAGCTTTTTAAACTTATTTAGTTTTCAAAAGCAGCATAGAGCTAACATATACGATCCATTCGTGCAAATGACTTCGTTTTTGAAAAATCGAAATCGAATGCAGTAGCAGCAAGAGAAGAGCTTATAGGGAAGCCCATGCGCTCTTCTAAAATCTGTAACTCAGGAACTACGTAGTGGATTTGGATGAAACTTGAAACTTGAGCAAATCGTAGTATCAAAATGATCAACTGTAAAAATTATTTGGATAACATAAAAACTGGGGGAGATACAGTGGGGTAACTAGATGCCTCATTTTTTTAATTTTTCTCAGAAAATATATAAAATATAGGAATTTTCGTATTGTTTTTACAATCTACACGAAATTCTACGTATCTCCAATTTTTTTCATATTTTTACCATTTATTGTCTGGCCGCTAGGGGGGGGGGGACAACATTTTTCAAATGTTTGGCGAGCTTTTTTGTTCAACAAATTTTGCCAGAAAAAAATATTTCTTACATATATGGAGCCTTTGCAAAATTCTCTTTAATTTGATATGCCACATGATGGCGAACAAAATAATTTTTGTTTGCCCTTCATACAAGGTGCCCAAAAAAGGGCTCCCAAAATGAAATTCATTGCCGCCATCCTGTGCAGGCTTCCACATAATGTATACATAGCGAAAATTTCAGCTCTCTAGGTCTAACGGTTCAAAAGTTACAGGGCTGTGACAGACTGACGGACAGACGGACAGACGGACAGACGGACAGACAGACACCGTATCAAACCCATAAGTGTTCCGTCTTACCTTTTAAGGTCCGGAACACTAAAAACAGAATTTCAAGAATTTGTAATGAATACGAGTATAGTTTTGGGGCAGAGTTACATTTGGTTGGTAATAAATTTATTATCGAGAAGGCCATACATCAACACGTGTGGCATGCGCTGCGATTAATGGATGGGCCTAGCTTCCTTATCTGTGAAGCCCTAGGGGGAGGAGTGGAATATTTAAGTGGTTTCTGTTGGATGTTGCTAGCTCGGAATACTACATTCAGCAGCTGGAGAGTATAACCTCATCTTTCTTTAGGTGATACGGCCTCCGTTGCAGACGCTAGTACTTACCGTATACTTAAACTCTTAATGGGAAAAGGCATCTCGACCAAAGCAGTTTCACTAGGTGGAAACAAACATCTGAATCATTGCAACACCAGGACCTGTCTATGGCCAAAAGCATGTCAGATCCTTGTCCTCAAAGACATACGTACTAGACTCTCTGCTAATATAAGGAATGTCCAAAGGCTGATCATTATATTTACCAATTTCTATAGAAGCAGAACTACATTGTCATATTTGGGGCAAGAGTATAAGGCTCCACCTCAATGGATGGATCGCCATCTATTTAGTTTTCATTTTCTACCCAACAACCAACTTTAAACCGCCGATGGATAAGACATCTGACATCAAACATTCGACACCGTTTGCTTCTATTGCTAAAACCCGATCAGGAAAGGTCCATCACACTTCGGAATTACAGGCGAGGAACTCTCTCTCTCCCATAAAAACCGGACACTTCGCTATTGATAGACATGTCCAAGGCCTGGTCGCCCCCTTCAACAGCTCCTATTGAAGCAGCTGAGATGGTCTGTCACGCTATTTCTAAATATGTACCCTGGATTTGCTCCCTCGTCTAGATATACCTTGCAGGGACTTGATTCTCTGCTTACTATGTACATAACTATGTATATGACGATATAGTCTTAAAAATCATGAACTGTACTATACTCCTGATAAATTGCCCCAGAAGAAGAAGAGGACGTTGTGCAACCCCTTTCACTGCCACAATGCAAAGAAACATCTGGATTATCTGAAGTTCGGTAAGCTTCTTCTCCCAAAATTCTATCAGAAAAAGTCTAGCTAGCTTCGGATACTTAGGCGAGAAACCCTCTATACTCCTTGAATTGTATTTAGCCAGATACGTGTGTCAAAAAACTCTGTAAATTGGACACACTTAGGACACATCCCTAATCCAACGCCTAAGAAGTATTTTGCCAACATGAAAAGAAACATCTGCGCTATCTGAACTTCTTTTGTCAGAACTCTGTCAGAAAAGGTTCAGTGGACTTCAGATATTCAGGCGATAAACCCTCTCACCTATAAATGTAATCAAACAGGACTTATCATCTCCTCCTTTGAGATCTCCGCAACTCCTATGCACCCTTCCGCGACTTCTTTAAGGGCTATTTAGATGTCCTTCTAAGCCATTACTATGGACAAGTTCCGCAAGGCTTTTAAGACATTGATGAGTTATTCCTTCCTATACTCGTAATCAGATTGCGGGCGAGGGAACAACTCATCGCCATTATACTGTAGACCATATTCAATATGAGCCAACTGCCATGGCAGAACTTGAAGGGAAACTTCAAAGATCTTTTAATTGTTGGAACATAAAATGCTCAGCTATAGATTGTACCATCTTTGACTCACTTACAACCAAATTGAAGTCCGAATCCCACGAAAAGTGGACCTAAGCGTAATATGAGGTAACTATCTCATCAAAGGAACTCGCCAACTAAACTACATCTGCGCGCAACACCCCGTTTCTTAGAGCTTAGATAATCTTTCATCCATTTAGGAGAAGATTGAGATCAAAGAAGACGGTTGGATTTGACCACATATCCGCGAAAGCTCTAGCAAGCAACACAGACATTATTGGTCCAGCTTTCTAGGTGAGTGCATGTGCCCATCTGCTAGTTTCTAAGTTTTTAGCAAGTAGCACAAGGTCTTCGTATCTGCAACTACAGTGTGCCTATCATTTCACACTCAATATGAAACTTACAACATAACAGATCATAAAAAGATGTTTCTTTGTTCCCAAGCACCATCATCAAACCCGAACGCTTCAAAACCGTAAATTACATAATAAACATTCCATTAAAGGACCATGATCCATTCACCTCCGCAGTAACACTTCATATCTATCAAAAAAGACTCCTTCAGTAATTACTGAACATCCACTTCGCAGACCCTCCACTTAAGAAGCCATAAAAATACCACCTTCATGTGCTATAAACCACTATCTTCCACCACCACCACCCACCGGAGTACACAATCCAAAAGCGAAATAATCACCAAAGTCTTTCTAGTTTCCTTGCTGGTAAGCAGATTTATGGGCCAAGTCACCGATCGCACTTACACACTTTTTATAGGATTTTCGTGCGCGCTCTTGAAAATTGTGAACACGGATGTTTCTCAGCAGTCGGTGAAATTATCCGCTGCTGCTCCTAATACCCACAAGGATTCCTTTACTCCTTCTCACGGGACAACAGCCAGCCAGTGGGACAACAAAACTTTTCCATGGGAAATAGTTGCAGTTGCACGTTTTTTGTACCATCGTTTCGCTCTTTAAGTGGTAACACAAAACCAACATTCGATTCATTAGGGACAAAGACCACTGGAGCAGGTGTGCCGCCAGAAATGGTACCCCGCCATAGAAATTGTTTCACGAGGAGTCGCTTGCTCTCTCTCTAGCTAGAGAATCTCTTCAGTGGTGGCGGCGGCGGTTTGGACCGAATGAATTCTAGAAGACTCCCCGTGATTTACGTCGAGTATCCAAGTTCGATGCGTGATTTTGTTGCATGTTGATGATAAATTATTCGAAAGTTAAATGAAATATTGATTGTTGAGTTGTTGTGGGAACGAACTGTTGCCGCTTTTCCATACCACCGATCATCATCATCAGCAGCAGAAGTGGTGTCGTGGATCGTATCTAAGAAATGCCCAAACATAAACTATTTTCACGACTTTAGACTATTTAGATTCTTTTTTTTTTTTTTTTTTCATCATCATCATCATCTAACACCTGCGTCAACTTGTTGAGGAGAAAAAATCTCAATTTTAGATGAGCTACCGCGCGCGCATATACCAGCATCCACAAGTGTATCTGCATTGCATCTTCAATCAACTATGGCCACATGTACATGAGAATAATCAAAGGAGACGAGACAAGATTGAGAAATCGCAAATCATACAAAATGACACACGAAATGCCGAGCTGCTGAACCCCAAGTGGTGGAAGGATACAGATACATGCATCTTGATTCATATGCATAAAATATCGATGAACCTCACGTCCGAATTGATTTTATGACTAACAAGAGAATCCATTCGTATATCGGTGCTGGAGACAAATCTTTTTCTCCTTTTTTTATTTTTTTTCTTTTCTTTTGATTTCAATAGGGATGCAGAGAAGATGAGACCATCATCATCATCATCATCAGCAGCAGCAGAAGCAGCAGCAACAGCAACAGCATGAGGACCGGTGACGATGCGGAAAAATTGAATTTTTCGAAATTTTCGACACGAAATAAATTTGCAACCTTTTAACCCAGTAAAGGATGGAATTCCGCCACAACAAATGTGTGTGTGAATCTCTTGGTCGCCTTTGCCATTGTCGAACAGATGTACACACGAGCTGGTAGGGATGATGATAATGAGGCGCGAGATGGTGATATTTGTTAAAGAAAGACAAATCGAAGGAGAATATTATGTTGGCAGTCATGTGGATAAATTTAAGACGTCAGAGTAAGATAAATATGTCTTCAGATCAGCATATACTGATGGCTTAACTTGAGGGAAACTTGGGATCTCTTTTGGACGCAAGATGGGGAGGTGTCAATGAAGTTGCAGATAAGATAAATGCAGAGTATTATATGACTTCAGACTCGACTTGAAGTCCACTGACAGCTGGGTAATATAAGAAGAAGGTACCTGGCCTTGTTCAAGTTGCAGATACATACTTGCTTAGTCTTATAAGAAATTGTGAGCAAGAATCAACCACAAGAATAAGAGTTATAGATAAGGCTTCTGATAATTCCGTCAAAACAAAAGCCAAATATTACTGGAGGTTCCGTTGATGCACAGTGCTATCTAAGGATTATGCACCTCTACCACCTTCAAGGTATATCCTATAACTTCGTCCTACATTCAGGAGCACCGCCAAAGAAACGACAAGAGAAATTGCAGCGGACATCTCTTGCCCACAGAACAAGCTAGCTCATCAATCAAAAGTCAAGCCACATCTGTCAAATTTTTGTCAAGAATTTGTTCTTCCTTCATCATTACTTACAGGAGCTGAGATCTAGGCAACCTGATTCTGCGACGAGCCACATCTGTCAGAATTTCATTAGAAATTTGTTATTCTAAAATCATCGCGTTTCAGGTCAAATCTAGAGGATCTTAATCATAAGTCAAGCTACATGTGACATCGGATCTATTCAAACTTAGGCTGATGTGGAGCAGGTGGATGTTGGAAGGATCCACATCTACACTGATGGATCCAAGACCTCAGACGGAGTTGGTAGCGGTGTATACTCCTCTATGCTTAACTTAAGCATCTGCTTCCCCCTCCCCGATCACTGTAGCGTTTTTTAGGCAGAAATTATGGCAATTAAAGAAGCCCTGTCATGGCTGAAGTGTAATGCACTATCCGCCTTGGATATTAGCATCTTCACGGACAGTCAGGCAGCCATTAAATCGTAAAAGATTGCCGTTCATCTCTGATGGAGATCTCAGAACAATTTAACATTCACCTATGTTGGGTGCCAGGCCATAGGGATATTCCATGGAACTGTAAAGCTGATGAAATTGCCAAACTTGGCACTGCCCTCCCTACTGGATCCGTAAGGACGGGAGTTGGCATGCCAATTGCTACTTGTAATCACATGCTCAAACTAGATGCTATAAGAAGGCCAATGTTCGATGGGCTCATTGCCTTTTTTAAGATCTCGAGGGAGCTCTGGCCTATCTACAATCAGAAATGTTCAAAAGAACTGTTAACTCTGAAGCGTCAGGACTTGAGCACCATTATTGGTATCCTTACGGGACACTGCCTGATCGGCCTGCACGCTAGACGTCTGGGCCTCCCATCCAACGACTTCTGTCGGAGTTGCAGGGATGAGGAGGAAGAGGAAACGATTCCTCATCTTCTCTGCAACTGCGCTGCCTTAGCGTCAAGTAGAAAACTCCACCTGGGGTCATTCTTCTTCGACGACCTATGTGACCTGATTGGTGTACCCATCACGCATCTTCTGCGCTTTGTCAAAAGCTCCGGTTGGTTCTCCTAATTCAGCGGAAGAACCTCCTCTAGGTGCAATTATCTGTGTAATTGTCTGGTAGCCTTTCTGTACTGGTCGTTTGTCTCACAGTAGTGTCGTAGTTATATTAATTAGCCGGGGTATCTTATAGATCCGGTGGTACCACAATGGGCCTTTTAGGCCTAAGTGAGCTAGTGCTCATCTGTATCTGGGTGCCAGCTGCCACGACAACCTACCTACCTAGGCCGTGTCAAGGCACATATGTTATAATTTTGTTAAGCAACTGTTTGTCCAAATTGTAGATTGGCTCTATAGCCTATGCCGACACAAAGGATTTTGTTTTACTCTCCTCATTTGCTTCAGGAGTTCCAATCAAGTCAAAGCACATCTGTCGCACTTTCTGTGAATCTGTTTTTCTTACAACTTCTTGCTTTGTCCTCTATTAATTACAGGTCTCTTCCCATTTGAAGCTTCATTACACTAAAAAGGTCCGATCTAATCAGAGCACATCTGTCAAAATTTGTTCTTCCCTCCTTATCAGGAACAGGAGCTCAGATTTAGCCAAACTAATTCCGTAACGAGCCACATATGTATTCCTTCCATCATTGCCATCAGACGGTCAGATTTATGCAACCTTGAGCCTTGAAATATATAGTCTTAATCCATGTTACACCAGGGGGTCGAACTCTATGACCCCCAGTTGCCAGTCAGGAAAGTCAAGGCAGTTGGTATATTGGTTGGATGTGGTCCACCAAATGGCTTCAGAAGGTGATACTTTTCAGATGTTAGACCATCAAGTCAACATTCAAACGCCTCTATTTGCATCATTTAAGAAGTGCTACCTACCACTGCTGCTGAAGCTTAAAAGTCTTCTTCGTCAATAGAAAATATTTGCCAATAAGAGGGGAAAAAAAACTTCACATCACCAGTATATTCTCAGTGATGATGGACATCTTCTGTCATCTGTTAAATCAATCAAGCCTTACCCCCAACGAAGTCATTACGAAGTCACTCACAGTCTTCGCGCCTCCGCTTCACTTACCCAAAACTGTTAGTAAGAATCAATATTTGGATTTTTTTTTTTTGTTTTTTTGTCTCTCTACCCATTGCGGTCAATGAGCATGCGTTTGTATCTCACCCACTGTAAGGTAAACATAAGACACCACTCGTCCAACACTGTACCTACCGCACTCAAGTAGCAAAAATCAAAAAACAAATAAGAAAAAAAAAAACCCAAAAGTTTGACGAAGAAACAAAAAAAAAATGGTAGCACTGAACCAATTAAATATTTGCTTTTGGCGTTATGAATACCTCAAGCGGCTTGAGAATAAATAAAAAAAAAAAAAAAAACAATCCAAGCTCCAACAGCTGCCGGACTGCTGCGATCCATGTAGCAGAAGTCATTTCCATATATGAGCCTACCGGACCTGCCTTTGTTGATGTTTGAATTTGAATTTGAATGAATTATGAATTCGATTTTTGTAGATACTTTGTGCGTAGTTGCGTATGCGTATACGCCTGGTCTGGCCTCGCGCATATTGATTACTCCCAGTCGTAATTCGTTGGCAATGAGTTCATTAGAGTATCTAGATACTTTGTTTCTGTCCAAAGTGGGACAGAATTTCACCTATCTGTTGTGGACGCCCAGATGGATGCAGTACTCGTACAAATTGAGGCGCAAAAATAGTTCCGATGGAGATCGTGTAGGCACGTAACGTACCTCCAGGATGGCGCAGAGCATGCATGATAATCATTATTTATCTGCCTCCTGCAATGATATGTCATGAATCGATTTGTAACGATTTTCACTCGATTTGATCGGCGGTGGTGGTGCGGTTTGCGGATGGCAATTAATAGGAACTGTAGATGGTATAAGCTGTCTGTGATCCTGAGGGAGGGTTCAGATACACGACCAAGAAGACGACGATGACGATGAAATCTATGAGTAAGATCGAGTGAAGATGGATATGACCCAAACGCGCGCGTTATTAGAAAGCAGAGATGGCAAAACGTTACTTTTGCGAGACTCACGTGTGTCTTGCGGTACCTATCGGCATACTGGGGAGAGAGACAGATATTTACAATCCACAGGCATGCACATGTGAATTAAATCAAAATATTATTTGGATACATTTTACTTGGGATAGAGTATGATATGAAACGAATGTGATGCAATCACGATTTGTGTGCAAATGCATGCCCGGCATAAGTGGGTAAAGTAACAGATTTTGGAAGGCATCGAGCATTAGTAAGTCATTAATATATATTGTCAGTGGAAGAGACTGAGCTGTTTTGGAACTTCAGTGATCTGGAGTTCAAATCGCTCGACAATGGAACTAGAGTCAGGTCCTGACAAAAGTATGATAGATGTGCTTGGACTAGATTGGACGCTCTCAGTGAAATGAGGCTTCAAATGAGAAGAAGAGATTTTTGTAGAAAAACATCAGCTTCACAGATAGTACGATAGATGTGCTATGCTCTAGAGTGGACTGCCTACTTCTTTGTGGGGTATATGTACATCTACGACCCACCAGAATGCTACCTAAAGCCACCACCCTTGATGCAATAACTTTTAGAATAACTTGACAGTTTGCCTGTGAATGTTAGTAGCCACTGTGAAAACTATGCAATTCTAGTAGTCTAAGGATGGTGCTCATTCTCTAGAGCCAACGTGCTTCTGCAGTTAAGTCCAGAGTAAGTTCTGGTGCTGTTTCTGTTGCCATGAAAAAGGCTTTGCAACCGGGGCTAGCACGGCGGTGGGTATTCATGGCATCCCATCGTGGTGCTGTGTTGTAAAAGTACGAACAAGATGGCGCACAGACGTTGTAATAAAACCTATGCCCTATGCCCCTGGAATGCTAAAGGACTTAAGTAAGTTAGTACGTAAGTATCTGTTAAAGTCAAGACATGCGTTGAATAGAGAAAGAAAGCCTTAAGGTATGAGTCATACTATAGTTCCTTTCACTAGTATGAGCCTACAACGCTCTCTATGGGAAAATACTAAAAAAAAAATCCAAAAACTTTTTACATATTCATGCATTTCTTGAAATTCTCTAAAAGTTTCCATCCACCCTGCCGTTCAAATGCAACAAAACTTCGACATCAATCTGATGTTGCCTCAGAACAGTCTAAGAGCACTTTAGCTCCGTAACAACATAACATCATATCTCCATCCGTTACCTTGTGCATGCACTTGTTTATTAAACAACTTGTTAGCCCCCAAACCAACCAATCAATTAGCATATAATACCATACCGAACAATAAGAGCACCAATATCTAAATCTCAAATCAATACCTGACTACTACTTTACCTATGACAGCTTCAACTCCACCCAATTGTTTACACAAAAAACAACAAAATGAATTCCAATCTGATAACGAATGAAATTCCATGCAACCCAATCTCAATACGTTAATCCCGTTACAAAATAACAAAACCAACATTTTAATATGAATTTTTGTTCCTAAGTTCGCACGCCAACTCTTTTGTTCGAAATGTGCTTCATGTATTTTTTTTCTGTTTTTAGATTCAAATGCTGCTGTTATTACTCATGCAAACGAATGAATGGACCAAAATAAGGTAAGTCTTAAGAATTCTTTAAAAAAAATAAACTCACGATGAAGGGTGGTCGGGCCGCGCAGCTGAAACACGTTAAATGACAAAATATTGAACAGCTTTTCGCGGCTGAAAATCAATTAATTAATCATAATCAGATGTTGGTGTGTTAGCTCAAGCAAATGGTGTTAAAACCCATATCATGCGCGGCACACCGAACTGACACTTCAATTTGCAATAACTCTGAGACCGACCGAAAAAACTAAGTGACAACGCCTAACAATTGTTATGCTTAATAATAATTGACCACCACCAGAGCAGCAGAGATACCTACGACGTTTTTTGCAACACGATTCGGTAAACAAATGTCAGAGCTAATACCATTTCAGTAAGTACCTAGTTATCCCACGTTAGCGGACAACTGTTGCTGCTGCTGCTGTTGCTATTGCTGGTCGTCTAGGGTCCCGATGGCATTTTGTTTGTGAGACCACGCAACAACAAGCGACAACAAAACGATTTACAATGACAGCACACATTTTGCTCCAAAGACTTTGGCCACAAACTAATTTCGTACAATACCATTGGATAGATTACAATCCAGTTAGTCGGATCTCTCAACTGACACATAGATGCAAAGATACAGCGCATACAGTTGACAGTTGTAGTTGATTGATTTATATCTCGATGATTTATTGCTCAATTTAATTATTTGCCATTTCAAAGCACATTTTTATGCACATTTTTCGGGTGTCCACTTTGGGGGGCCGTAATCGATTTGAATACCGATTGTGTGGTCAGATACTTTTATGTGAATCGATGCGAATCAGTTGTACGTCCCTCCCACGGTGGGAACCATAGTCGTTCGCAATAAATTGGAATTTAAAGTGGCACTTTTGACATAAATCATAAGTCCACCACCAGTCGAGTGGTATTTAGAGAAATTTCACAAAAAAAATATGGAGGAACGATTAGTTTTAGGTTTTATTACAAAAGACAGAGATACATGTGCTAACTGGCAGTTGGGCATTATTATTTAAATTGTTTTTAATTTATGAGATTGAATTCGATTATTATTATATAAAAGACAGACAGACAGACAGACATTGTTTGCAACTCTATTATCTCCTCGGGGTGGTCTTTTGTTTCGATTATTTATGAGAGATTGTATCTGAATTGAGATTAAATGAGATTGATAGGCGATATGGTGAAGGGTTTGGTAGCGCCATTTGCCATTCAAAAAAAAAAGTATATAATTGAATTTTTAGAATAATTTGCTTAAGCCTATTTGAATTACTGTAAGAGACCTATAATAAATCGCTTTCACCTGCTTCGTATGCGATGATAGGAATGTTTTTTTTTTTCTAGTTCATTGAGGAATTCGATTCATGGATTTTGGCCGAGTAAATTCATTCAATCGATTGGTTGAGACATTTTTTTAGAAGCTCTGTGATGACATATAACGCTTTATTGTTTTGTATTATTAATTGTCTTGGGATGGCAGTATATTTGAGCTGTCAGTTGTAGGTGAAAGGAGGAATGTTTTGATGTGGAAGACTTTGGTAGAGAACCCCCCATTGCACAAAGGAGGCGGTACTATGAATTCAGCAATAAAAAAATTCAAGAATACACCAAGTTCCGCCCATCATGACGAATAAAAAAGAATCCATCGCTTTTAAGATGGCGCTTATATATGAAAGAAGTTGTTGAAGTTAGCAATCCGGCACTTCTTACCACTAGAAAGCAACAGGAAACCATCACACTAACAGAAGATGGGCGTGAGATAGCGTCCAACTTACTTATGTCCTGTATCCCCTTGTAGATCCTAGGGCCTCTACAATGCTTCTGGAAATGTGCCTCAGCTCTCCACAACTCTTTCCCGGTTGACGTGCTTCCTAGGACCGCCATATGTCCTGCCTTGGGTAAGCCGGTTCCATTGCATCACGTGGTAAACTATCACCCTTTCGAAGAGTGTGACCAGTCCTCTGCCACTTTCGTCGCCGTATGGTTGTGCCTATAGGCTCATGCCCCGTTCTCTGATGAAGCTGTTCGTTAGAGGTACGATTTGGCCAGTAAATCCTTGAGATGTAGAGTAGATACCTATTGACGATCATTTGCAGCTTTCTCGTGATAGTGACGGTCACCCTCCAGATATCAAATCCATATAACAGCAAGGATTCAACGTTAGAACGGAGCAGTCGTAGCTTGGTGTTTAAGCAAATTTCATTACTTCGCCAAGCTATGGATAGCATTCCAAACGCAGATTTTGCTTTGCCTATTCGGTTGAGGAAACACTCTACTCTCTCAACCGTTTGTCCAGCAATGCATGTACATATGTATGAGTTGATGAGATCGGTTCTAGGCTGATCATTTTTGTTTCTGGCGAGTTAATTTTCAGCTCAAAGACGTCTGCTTCCCTCTACACATTTGCTGTCATTTGGTGAAGGTCAGTAGGCAGACATCGTCATCATCATGTGGGGTCTAGGTATCGCCCTCTTGTAGTTAGCCCTTCCTCAGCTTGGCAATAGTTGTGATAGGAATCAAGTATGTCCAAGTCCCTTCCAGCATTGTATGGTACAATGGAAGGCATCCCAGTCCTGCTGTATAGCACAGAGGCATGTACTTTGACAAAGTCAGTTGAGGATGCTCTTGGTTATTTTAAAAGAAAAGTGTTTCATGTGATCTTCCAGCGAAGAATTTTTTGAAAACCACCCCGAAAGGACGGCACAGTAGAGGACGACCTCACAGAAGGTGGCGCAAACAAGTGGAGAGAGAGACCTCAACCAACTTGGCTTGCGCAACTGGAGGGAGCTTGCTCGTAACCGGCTTGGCTGGAGAGGTTTGTTGGTTGAGGCCCATGTCCACTCCTGTCCTTTAGTCCTTCTTTCATTCATTAATGGCCAAAAGCTGCGAGACATGACACAGACGCCTCTGGTTGCCCTCATCTCTAGCTATGAGTTCCTTTTCTCTTTTGTGTACTCCTGTAGGTATTGCTAACGTTGTTCCTCAATTAATGCTCACCCATTTCGTGTCAGTTTCTTTCTTAGCACGTGTAGACTGTTTTCCATCTGAGTGTGTTAGGTATCCAAAGCCTAGAGCATAGTGCCATCGAAAGGCTACTCAAAGAAGACCTCTAAACACTATTTCTACCAGTTCATTCATCATTCACCTCGCGTCAGATCGCATCTCCATCTACCCAACGAACAATAGCCCAACCCATTCGTCCAAAAGTCCCTCACTTGACAACTCACCATGAATGTCAGCCGTCGATTGTAATCGATTTTTATTCTTCCCAGCATCTCTATTCAATTGGGACAGGGGCACATTTGACTCATGGGTCACAAATCCCCCTCCCCCTCTGGCTAACACCAAACTCATCGACATCAATCTATCGGATGTAATTAAGCGAAAAATCAAAATCAAATTAAAATTACTTAATTGCTGGTGGTGGTGCTTAATCCACCACCGCCATCCTCCAAGCTGTCGCATACTCCTTGTGCCACAGCTCCATGATCCCTGGCACCTGATAAGCTCAAATCAAAATTCCACACTCGGAATGATTAGTGCAAACAAAATACAAAAAAAAAAAAAAAAATTATCTCACAATTGATGAATTACACGAGGAGTAATTTATTCCGTTCGGTAATTGCAGTATCCGCACGTCTGTGTGTGAGTTTGTGTGTGGAGCAGCAGCAGCAGCAGCGGTGTCGACCCGCAGCCAGAAGTCAAGCAAAATCAATCAAAAAAGCACATTGCCTACACCGAGGGAGAGAAAAATAAAACACCTCTTATCTCTAACCGCTCTGAGGCATCCAATCAACTCTATCGCGGATCAACGAATCCAGATATCTACACACACACTTGCGAACCAAACCATTTGACCGTAAGGCCAGCAGCAGCCGCACACCAGCGGCAGAACAATTTTTCGCCGCCGCCGCTGCGCTGACCCCCAACGTGTAACCATTTAACGCCTCCGCATACCATTCGAAGAACTCAAAATGCCTCCGCATGCAAATAGCCGTCCGAACGAAGCCTATCTAGAGATAGATATCTCTGGAGAGATAGTGCTCGAGCAAGTATGTCCCGTCAATCTCGTCGTGTATTGTGTCCATGTCAAATGAAACACACAACCGTGGTGTGGAGGTATTTTTAGCTCATGCGCGCGTGTTTTGGAGTGCAACTCTTTGATGCGTCGTCGTTTGTAGCTTCACCCGCGTTGTCAGTGTGCACACACAACACTCAGCACAGTACAGCACAACACAACACAACACAGAAGATAGACTGTTAAGTGTTTGTCTGTCTTTTTTTCTTACTTTTTTTTTGGGATTTGTGTCCGTTTTGGATGTCAGATGACATGCAGCTTCTGCATAGGTGGATGCAGAACTGCTGCAACGTTCGGAGCGGGCAATAATTAAGCTTTCACTTCATCAATCTGTCAGCGAGTCTCGTTGAAGTATTTTTCATCTTGATGTCAGCAGATGGGCCGGGACCGGGACACGGATTTCGAATTGAATTATACCGGGAAGTGTCAAGCGACACACTGTCAGCTTGGTTTGTCTCTGGCAAGGAAATAGACTTTTGACAATTTTAGTAAACTAGTTAATTGATCGTAAATCATTTGAGTGGGACACTGCGGATGATGTAGTGCACATTCAGTGAGTCGTTACATAAATCAAATGTGTCCCTGTGCAGACATAATGGCAAAGCGTTAACTAAAAACTTAATTACACAGTTGACCTGAAGTGGCATTCATTTAATGATTAATTAAAACTCCTTTGACATCTTTAGACAGGCTCATGAAATTAATTAGAAATCAAGAGACGAGACAGGAACGGAGGTGGTTTTAGAATCTTTTTTTTACGATTTTAGCCTCTACTGGTAGTTTAAGACGAAAGACCAGAGCTATTCCAAGTGATTGCCTATTCATTTGTAGCAACCTCTGTTTCATGGAGCAGCACTTGTTGCTCGAAATAGGTTTCCCTGACTGTCCGCAACTTTGTGGACCGGTCGATTCAGTGAACAATCCATCAACACCAGTTTGGCGTGGATTTTGAACCGGCGGCATCATAGGTCCATTGTTCTTTAAGAACGACATTGGACTGGACCACCATCAACGGCGAGCGCTATTAATCGACGATAACCAATTTGTTGGCCATAATTGAATGATATGGACACCAAATACATGTGCATTTACAGTCCGTACTTTAATGGACATTTTGCACGAGCGATTTCCCAACATGGTTATCTCCAGCGGAGGCGATGTGAATTGGTCACCGAGATCGTGCGATTTGACCTCGTTAGAGTTCTTCTTATGCAATTTTCGTAAGTCACAAGTATATGCCAATAAACTATAAGCCACTATTTCCCTGATAAGCTGACAAAATCAATCCCATTGGTCAAATAAGGCCTGACTTACGGGCAAGGATTATGGGAAAATTGTACGTTTCGAATGCACGCCACCCACCAAACCCGTGGTGGACATTTAAGGGACAATACACTTCATATATAATGGCATATATGACCCTTCCAAATAAATACAAAATTTTTATTATATCTCATTTGCAGTTTGTTCTATTTAAATTTAAAGATAAGAAACGATGAATGGAAAACCCTTCAGTACTGGTAAACTTAAGCTATCGACACTCGATTTCACACTATTCATCATTTGTATATTTTTGTAAAACTGTCGATGGCAACCTAATATTTTCATAAAAGGCCCATTCAATTTCGGGGCATAGAAGCCCTTTAAAATATATTCTAATGATTATTGGTCACCAAATCAAAAGAATTGGCGTGCGAACTTTCTTAGGAAATTTCTTGTTAAGCGTTGATACTATGAATGCGGCCTGTTGTCATTAATTTTTTAAGACTGACGACCTAGGGCTCGATTTTTTTTACTTTTTTTTGGCTTGTAAGCTTATGATCCTGCACATAAGGTTTGCATCCTATTACTGTCCCTGTAATTCCGGCGATAAGCTCTCTCTTTTTTGACTCTCTTCAAGACATGTGACTTCAAAAAACGCTTGAAAAATAAGTCTGAATCAGGTGATATCGCTGATCAGTGCAAATCATCAAATCGCCGTTGCTCTATTCTGTTCAAATCACATCTTTTTTAGTTCCAATTCATCCAACTAAAGCAGGGGAAACTCATTGAGCATGGCTCTGTACCGATCGCCGTCCACAGTTTTCGGAAAAAAAATTCCTCCTACGTAAACATCACACAAACTGCAGTAACTTTGAGCGAATCTAATGGCTCTTCCTGGGTTATACGCAGTCGATTCCCTAGTAACCTTAGATGGAAATGGACCTCGTCAGTCGTAATGAAAAGTCATCTCCCTCTTGGTCGATATTCAGGATGGCCTGAGCGCAGCACTTAGTAGTCAACAGCAAACAGCTGATGCTGTCTTTTGCCGAAATTCTCAGTAAACATCGTCGATCGGTGCCAAATTTAGTGCCACGTGGTCTGTTCGATACTCCGGCATTCTCTTCGACATCTTAATCTTCAAGCTCTACTGTCCTTCATTTTATTAAGAACTTTAATCACTGATAATCGGTCGACCTTTCTGAGACCTACCAGACTGACATTATTAAGCAAACGACATCACTTCTGTATGTCAGTAACAGAAATTAAATGACTCAGTCAACCACCAGCTCTACCATCCTCCTAGGTATCAAGAATTCGATTGAGTCAATCAGCATAACACTCGTTAGCACTCTCTAGCTTCAACGTTTCTTCAATAGTCAGGGTTGATTGAGTCAGTCATCCTCCTTAGCCACTTTAGGCAGGTTCCTAACATCAACATCTGGTATCAAAATGGACCTCGCTTTGGTCTAAGTGCATCCTGAACCTTTTCAGAGTGGCCACCACATCTGACCTAATATAATGTATGATGATGTGTGTCTCACTTCGAAGATTAGTCATTACATAAAGTTTGTGAAAGACAAATCAAGATATTTATTCAAATGTATGAGTTGTTGTTTCATTGAAGTCTAAAAGTGGTCATTCCAGACTTTCTGGATAGTTCTGCTGCTAATCTATTTACACTTGTCCCTATAGTCAATTTCTCTTCAGGCGTTCAACATTCCTTCCTGTTGGATTCAAAAGCTATGTACTTGTAATATCAATAGAGTTGGGTCCTTTTTTGGCATCTCAAAGTGGCCAATAGAATTGACTAATTGCAACTTTCTTGCGTCTAAAAACTGATGATCTTATGGCTTGTTTTCTACCAAAAAAGCAAGGTGCTTAAAATGGATAAATGCTCGAAGAAGCAACTGCTCGTGAAATGACCTTTACTAGTATTCTTTTCAGGTTACTGTGCTGCTCTTCTAAACCGCTCCCATAAACCTGTCCCCATCAAGTACTAAGATCTCTGACCATAGACCAACCAGCTGTGATTCCATCTTAAAGTGCAGAAACTTAACCATTAGATCTGTTAAAGTTCTTCTTGATGACCAAACGATCAACCATCATCCCAAATCTGTACCCTTCCAGCTGTTTAAAGAATAAAGTCCCTAACTTATGAACATCACTACACTAATTTACTTCAGAACCTAACTCCCGATAAATAAAATTAAAAACACGTACTTGACCTCGATTAGCCAGACCAAAACAAAAACAAACTTAAAACTTCTGCTCATTCTGTCAGCTATTTCAATGAATATTCTTACCGTGCAGCGCGCCCATAATTCCCTGCTGACATAATTTCCACCCCAATCAGAGAAGTCGCATTAAATTCGGTAGCCCATTCGAGTGAAATTTATGCGGTCACTTCTCCTAAAATCTCCAAAACCAAACTGTACTGCCGCTGCTGTTGCACCGCTGCACTACCTCACTTCTTAATTAAATTCCATTAAGAGTATATGTTAAGTGGACAGCTCGTTGAAAATCCGACGAGACAACAGCGAAACGGCTACGCGACGGAATCTCACAAAAAAAAATGAAATCGATGATATCAATTTCTGCAAAATAATTGCCCCAATATCCCCAACCCCATCCGTTGGTTCCTCGAAAGCGGCCCCAAAAACAAAAAAACTCTCACATACGTGCTCCCGAGCCAAATGAGCTCTGGAAAGGTCCTAACTCACTCACAATTGGCACACGATGTGCCACATAATCATTGCATTTAAGTGTACACGTACGACACGGACGTACTCTCATGCATGCTATACTCGTATGTATCTTTTATGTCAAAATAATTGGCTCGTTGGAGGGTTCTTGAACAAATATCTTGTGTCCACACCAAGTCGGTAGCAACGAGTTGGACCATCTTCTTCTCGGACAGAGACGCTGTGTGCAGCGTTCGCATAAATTGTTTTCCCCAAAAAAAAAAAAAAAAAAACGTTCGGAATTTTGGTCTCGTAATTTACTTTGAGGATGCGGTACCCAAAAAGCAATGTCTCCTCTCTGTGAGTCATGTCTGTATGTGGCCAAGTAACACACTCAGATGGGGACGAAAATTTATACGTGTTTACAAGTTTAGCTCAGGTTCGTGGTATTTCATGGCTTTGACAACGAAGGGCGTTCGTTCTGAGAATGCTGTGACATAGGTATGCGTGGAATACACAGAAAAGCCCTTAAGGATCTAAAAAAAAGTTGTTGCCTTTAAAACAGAGGTCACACGAAAGGTCCCGCATCTACTCTTTACATAAAGAAAAGTGCGATCATTCGATGCTGGAGTCACCCTGTTCCCCATTTGTATATTTTTATATAACATTTAATTGCAACTAAATGTTTACAAAGAGATTCCATTCAATTTGGGGCGTAAAAGTCCTCAAAAAAGAAAGTTCTTGTGATTGTTCGTCACCAAACTCAAAAGAGTTGGCGTGCGAACTTTCCTAGAAAATTGGCTTCTTTCCTTCTATCACATTGAATTCGAGTGCTGCTATTGTACTATTACTATTTTTTGGTAGAAAATTTTATTTCCTTTGAGATGGCATTTCAATTTACCTAATTTTCTTATTCTTTTACCGCCGTGGCATTGATAGAAAATAAGGCTAATGTATAACATTTTGTACTGCATTGGGGATCTTTCTACCACCCACTTTGAAGACTATTCTCTCAGCTCCATCTAGTCAATGACAGTACATACTTTTCCCCTCTTGACCCCATTCATCAGACTAGACTCTCGCAAACATTTCATACTTGTAAGCGTCAATGCACTCGTGTTGTGTGTAAATCACCTGCGACATAGTACAAACCAAATTTGCCTTGATGAGGCTGAGATCACACACTGTGCTGCACGATTTTAAGAACACAACTGTAAAAACTTATTCCCCAAATCCGTGGCAAACTCCAGTTCTTTGATATATGACCACTAAAGTTCTAGGAAAAAAAAAAAAACAACAAATTCAAAGACTATCCACTCCCCAAATTGCATGCTGTGCCAGCAAAGCAAAACTTATCTCGAAATGTCATGCAGCAATGATGCATATGTGCAGTATTTTTCTGACGAGAAAGTTTGCCAATTTGTCTCCATTTGTGGACAGAATATGTACTCCGTATCTATTGCAAGTACACTCATAAGACACCACCTAAATCAACTCGCAACAATAAATAATATTCATTCATAGCAATCCATCCAGGTGACTAAGCTAAGAGCGCAATTTCAATGCCATGACCTCGTTCATTTCCACTGTCATCTATCAATCTGCGCGCAAAACGCAAAACCGCACAATCCGCACTTGAATATGGGTCAACTCTTCGCGAGCTAAACATAACAAATAGTCCTTCAGTTTAGCTTGTCTGTCGGTTGGTTTGACGGTCTCGCGCACAACAATGCTAAAAAGCAAAAAAAAAAAAAAGAAAAAGAGAATATGTGCCAATCATCAGCACAAACAAGCGGATACTCGACTGGTTTTTCACTACTGACCACAGAAGAGATCAATGGTGGTAGCTGGCTTTACACACTGTAAAGCAGGATCCAATGATCCAGAGCAATCGTAGCGCGCGAACCAGGTGTTCACGGCTTGCTCGAAAGTGTACAACAAAAACAAAACAAAAAAAAACTGCAAAGAAACCTTCATCCATCCATCAAAAGTCCACATGCAGTGTGTATTTGCCTGGTCCAGGGGTATGCCATGTGCCTTCTGGCCATCGAGTTCGAGTTATGTGTGTTCTGCGTCGGCGTCACTGGTGTGCTGGGGTTCTTCTTTCCACGCAGCAGTAGGTGGAACAGTAAAAATTAGCTGCAATATACTCCAGGCTCTGGGGGCCAGCTAGCCAGCCAGCCAGCATCTTGTCGGTCGTCGTTCGCAGTAGGTAATCCTCCTGGATTACGTGACCGGTACCAGGAGAAATCTCTCAAATAGTAAAACAGATTACATGACGGGAGATCACTTGACCATAAACAAATCACAAGCGGATTAACGGACGCATATTAGGTGAAATTATAGGCGATGGAGGCTGAACGACAAAAGACTCTATCGGTAATCATTATCATCGCCATTTGAAGGAATAGCTTCCGATGTAGTGTTTCAGCAGCAGCAGCCGCAGCTGTGCTGTGTTCCCTCCTGATGTGGTTTACCTAAATGTCAATCATGACTGCGGATAAAGGAAGAAACAAAAAACGTTTTGGGGTGTAGGACGTCGCGCTGTCACGCGAGTACGTTGGAGGTGAAAACTATTTGGGTGGTCACAATTTTTTTCGTCGTTTCAGTTGTCATGGTTGCGAATTGTCTTAAACTGTTGATGGGTGGGTTGATCGCTCTTTTTGTTTTGGAAGTATTGTTAATTAGTGGGATTAGGTTGATTCGTGGATTAGATGGAAATTTGGGTTAGCAGGGAACAGAATTCCTAGCTCAAAGCATTGGAATGAAGGTAAAGTCTGTGTAGGGAATGAACAAGCCTACTTATTTTGATATTTAGGACACATTGGGTCAGCACCAATTAGAGCCATCCCACTGTTTGCCCTTATGTCCGTCATGGTATTCTGCTCTAGACTTAGTCTCTGGACTATATCCTCACGTTATCACAGTGGGATCGGAGATTCCTTGACAGAATTCTTGGCACAGAGTAATGGGATGAAGGTAAAATTTATGCGGGGAGTGCACTAGACTACTTAAGTTGATATTCAGAGCATTGGGCAGAAATCACATTGTGTAAACTCCCATGAAATTGAAGTGGGAGCCAGATAGAAACCAATAGAAGATCATTTCCACTTTCAATAACAGCACAGCACCAAATGCCGTTCTTTATAAGAAATGTGATTGGCAATACAAAATCATAACATGCGCACGTCCGCAGCAGATCGATGGACACGACTCTTCATACGGTTTTGTCAACCATAGAAAGATCTCCCTAGTTCAAGGACCTTCCTGAGATGTGGTCATCCTACTCACAGAAAAGTTCTGGCTGTGCTGACGATCAATCAATCCCTACCTTCAGCAGCCTCCCCAAATCAACGGAGCTTAACTTAGTGTAGTTAAGTTTGAGTGTAGTTTTGGACTCCAAACTAAGCTGAAAGGACAACAGTGATGAGCTTTTAGTCACTCGTGAGTATACTGGCTGCCGACCTACTAGCCAACTTAATTTGGTGCAAGTCCCTTGAGAAGCAATATCAGCTTTCTAACCTTACAAAAAAAACCAACGAGCAACCTGCATCGATGTCATGCGGACAAAAATGATAACTGCAATGGAGACCACGATCAGTCGTCTTTTGGTGGATCATTACTCAAGCTTTCTGATGGCAAAAAGCCTCCTTGTGACATAGAGACTGGACAACAGTGACAAGTCAAAGTGATACTATGGTTCCATTAAGCTGGTCGAGTCTTAACGAAAGGCAAGAGATATGGTAAAACTCCAGGGAATCAAGTTAGACACTAACATTGATAGAGACTTGGATCAATACGAAGCATGACGGGCTGAACTTTTAATATATTCGACGCCCAAAGTACAAGTGGAAGTAGTCGATTATGCGGAACACATTATGCTCCATTGCCTACAACATCTTCAAGAACGTAACTTGCTGATGAATGCACTGAATACACTAGGTCCCACCAAGGAAACAAGCCATGTTTATGAAGGTTCGTGTTTTGGGAAACAGAACTGGGGCTATGGCATCAAAACATAGCTGTAGTTGTGTCCTGTTTACAACAACAAATTTACTGAGAAATGATAAAAACCTAAACGGCGAAAATCTCATAAAACCTAGTTAACAAGCGGCTCTTGAGCAATATCTCGAAAATAACAACTGTTAACCTAAATATTTCTCTCGATGGCTCATCGTGTTGAAATGAACAGCAAACTAAGTGATACATAATTGCTTCAAACTGCAGAATTAAAGTGTTTTAAAAGCGACTATAAAAATTTATATATTTTTTTTTTTTTTTTGAGAAATTACCAAGTTCGCATGCCAACTCTTTTGATTTCCATGACCAGTACATATTGCAGATTTGGTTTTTTTGTTTTTTTTTGTTTAAAAACAAAAACACTTTTAAGTTCAAATTAAATTCAATCATAAGCCAGATAGTAAATAGTCGTCCAATCTAAAACCATTTTGCTATCAATGAAAATGTCGCAATAACTTGCAATTGCTCTGTGTGGCGTAATCAAAGTCAAGCTGGGCTATCAGACACCATAGCCAACCAGCTGCACTCTAGCTCTAGCTATCAGCCACAGATCCCCTTGAGTCTCGCAAATTACATTAAGCAGAAACATAAATTTTCAATTGATTGAAATGGAATAGGAATGAATGCCTCCGGCCAGCAGGACTCTTACTACTCGTACGCTCTATCTTAAAGGCTTTCGATGATGATGATGATGATGATGTTTTTATATCAAAAGAAGTTTTTTCTTCTCTCTGTTATGCGTATCTGCTATGACAATTTGTGTGCGCTTGGGTTAGAGTCCGACTAGAAGAACGAACGTTGGCAACAAGATGTACATGTTAATCCGTATCGTTTTCCTTTTGGCGGTTAATTGTAGATATTTTACGATCTTGAAATTTATGAATTCTCCAGCTTAAGGGGGTGGTCTCTTGTTGTGCGAAGGTGTGTATCTTATGCGATAAAGAGGACAACAATTGGTATAGTGAACGCCTTGAAGGTGGCCAGTAGAACCGTCTTTTGCACAGAGTTATGCCTTTGGGGTGAAAATGTTTTAATCACTGGTTAAGATAATAACCGTAAACAATTCAGTGTTGAAGTAAGATAGTGTTGGCTTTGAGTTTGGGGCGTTGCGATGCATGTGTGGATGCATTTTGTCTTCCGTTGGTGGTTGGAGATAAGTAAGAAACAATCTCTACCCATGACAGGGTAATGAACCTTTGAACTTTTGCCTTCAAATTGTATCTACTTCTGTCACTTGATACACCAAAACCAAAACCATCTGAAGACCTTCGTGTTAGATATGTATGTTTATACAAATGCTTTTGATTGATGTTGCAAAATTGCAACGGCACAAGTCAATAAAACTAAATCAATCACAATTAACAAATCGATTAACTTCAGCAAACACCATCTCTCATATAGCCTGGGAACGTACCAGCAGCAGACCATTTGAAAACCGATACTCCCAGGCAAGGTATTAGCATACCTAATACTCGACTCGACAGTTGACGATTTTGTGTTTAAATATCAATTTACATATTTTATCCTAATTATAAGTAACCTACATATTTTGTCTGTTTAAGCATTGTCTGTTTAACACACGGTCGCCTGAAGATGTCCGAACTAATTAAAAACTTTTAATACCAAATAAATTTGTGTGCCAAACGGAAGTTCATTGGCTACGCACAGTATCTATTCTGCGCCAAAGATACTTGGTTTTTTTTGTTTTGATTAAAATTCATTTTGACATATTTTGGAATCTGTGGGTATCCAGTGGATGATGGACACATTAATTTTCATTCGAGTAGCAGGCGAGCCAACAACAGACTTTGCGCAGGGAGAGAAATGTTTGATTAAAAATTCACACGCGAGTGTGCGCGTTTGTCCAGCGTGTGAATTGGTTTTTCTCTTGAACAAAAATTAAATATATTTATTAATTCTCCTCCGTTTTTTTTATGTATAAGTAAAATGGCCACAAGCAAGCAGTGATAAGCTCGTTTCAAGTGGACTTGCAGATTGAATTTTAACAGTTTGCCGTTTATTTTTTTCTTCTTCTTCTTCTTCTTTTATTTATTCAAGGTAACCAAAGTAGTTTTCGCACGATGGGGGTTCAAGACGAGACTTATGGATTTGAAATTTCTTCCGTACAAGGAGAGGCTTTACCAATGGTAAGCTGATTGTTGTGGTAGGTTTGGATTACCGAGGCAAACAACACGTGTATAAAAACGTCCATCGGATATCGTGGGAATGATTGGCGTGAATATTTAAATATTGTTTTGACTGAAAAACACTATTAGAGGGCACAAATGATGAGTTTAGTTACGGTGGGAGTGTGACTCTTCATGTTTGTAAAATTTCACAGTGAGTTTCTAAAATATGTCAGCAGACGGTGGTAGATAGTGAAAGTTAGCAGCATTAAAGGTTATAATCAATCAGGCGAGAAGGTGTGCTTATTGACATCTTTGAATTTCATTTAAGCACGCAAGAATACAATGGCCTAGAGCAGAGCAATTCAATCGTAGCTGAGTAACTTGACCAGGGAGACAGCGGAAGAGACGTTTAACTACCACCTATTTAGATATTCGGACAATTGGGCAGAAATCACATTGTGTCAACACCCCGATGTTTGCACTTGTGACGGAGTTAAATGCTTTGCAGCAGATGGTGGTAGACAGCGAACGTAAGAAATGAAACTCATGCAACAAAAGCATCAATCAGATCATGGTGCCGTCATTACTGACATCTTTGACAAGAATATGCAAATATTTTGAACCTTTATTTCGCTTTTAGCGGGCAAGAATACACTATGCAATCAGATCAAAGTGGAAAAGGCAGGCTTTCGTGCTAGATCCTCCTGCATCGACCACATAAATGCCTTACGAATCACAATCGATCAATGTGTTGGGTTCAGGTCTCCGCTACGACTGCTGTTCATTCACTTGGAGAAGACCATCGACAGCTTAAATAGAGATGCTATCTAGTTGGCCTTGTGCAGGAGTGGAATCCCAGAAAAACGTGTAGCTATCGTACGAGGGCAGAAAGTGTCTCATCTTACACAATGGTAAGAAGAATTAGTGGAGTACATCAAGGATGCATACTCTCACCGCTGTTCTTGCTGGCTTTCAGTGATGCACTCCATTCAGTATTGGACTATGACATCTTACCTTAAATAACCTAGACTACGCTGACAATGTTTGTCTTCTTTCTCACCAGATATTGCAGCTTGGTTTAAGGACCTATAGTCTAGACTCTAGAGGCTGACGCAAATAAACTGAGTCGCAAATGAGCACAGCCAAAGCAAAAGCCCTTGAAAAGCTATGTTGTCAGCTTAAGAACTTGTTGCTTTATGGCCGCTTTTTGGGTCTTCGCAAGGCTCTTGAGGAATTTCTTTTTTCCGAAGCATATCTCCAATGAAGAGAGTTTATATACGAACGGGCCAGAGGTTTTTGACGTCCTTTGCCCCCTGAGGGATTAAATGATTTATGAAGAAGACTGTGGTGTTCTTACCTTTCGAATAGAGGTTGCATAAGATTTAATCCCGTAAAGAATCTTTGAATAAAAGACCAGTGAAAGGAAACTCCTCAAATCCTCCACTAAATTAGTTTAGTTGAAAACTTTCTAAGCGCCATGGAGCCCTTCACTCATCCCAAACACCTTCTATTTATTGAAATATTTTCCGGAGCTTAAAAGACAATTCTATTAAACTTAATTTTTACTACCCAACGTGAAGGCCATAAAATTCAACAAAAGACCATTCGATTCTCCATTTTAAATCTTTAACTTGTCTTTTACACAAATCACTGCTCATCCTCAATGGGTGGTCCCAATTTAGATGAGCCTAATACCTTCTGTAAGCTGTTAACTTGTTTTCAAAGAACAACGCACAAGCGCACACTTAAGCCATTGGACATCATCCGGAACTGCCTAAAGCTTCTTTCAATTTTCTACGCTCTTTATTGTTATAATAAAAAAATAATTTTAATCATAGTAGCAGCACAATCCTTAAGGTTATTTTAACGGTATTTGTAACGATTTTTGTTTTAATGTTTTATTAGCTTAATCCTTTGCTTCATAAAAATTTATTATTTTGCAGTAAAAAAACTGATTTATTTCTTGCACTTTGTAATTTTTTTTTTTTTGTATCGGCTGTAAAACTGGAGGGAGTTTTTGGATTTTATGGATACCAATTATGCACCTTGAATTATAGATCTTTGTCTTGGGATCTATTAAGCATGCAAAGATACATATGCACTTTGAGTTATAGTCCAATAAATTGAATGCAAGGTATGAGGGTTATGTGCTTAAGAGCGAAGTATGTTGTAGACCAGAGATACATTTAAAAATTGTTTCATGCTTCAGTAATTTTTCGCTGCAATTGGTCCAGGGGGTAAATAATTAATTAGAATAAAATGGTTGAAAAATTGTTGTGGGGGATTCAAGATACGGTTCCGTGTTGGGCGCCAATTAAGAAGAATATAGCTTTAACCCATTGGCGGTAAAGGAATTTAAAAAAAGAGCGTGTGGCTGCCTATAAGAATTTGCACTAATTTGGATTACGCGATATTTATTACTAATTCAAATGAAAAGAATTGGAGCTGTAAATGAAAAGAAAACCCTACATTGAGGGCCTTAGGACTAATATAATCTGCAAAGTATTTGGCTTGGAGTTCTGTTACGCCCTGGTACTTATCGAAATAATTCTCGCAATATCGATTCTTCTCCAAAAATGCCAACGGGGTAAAATTCGGATCATTTATGGTCATCAGGGACAGCTGTGCTATGACCAGTAATTGAGTTAGCCATGATCATCATCAACGCAGCAGGCTACGACGCCTGAAGTTCCATGAGCTCTCTGCATGATCTTTTGCCAAGATTTGTCGATTTTAGAGAAACGCTTGGCTTCTTCTGGCAGCTGTTTGGCTATGTCACCGCCAACGCATTCAATCTCGAGGTAGATCCAAATGTTCTGCACCAACAGCCATCCTTCGAGTTCGAAAAAGCAGCTCTCCTCGGTTGTTGAAACTTATAAGCTGAAACTCATGGCTTCGATGTCCTTCTCCTTCATTGCAGATATACAGACGTCCTCTATGTCATTCTTATGTTTGAGCAGAGGAGCTTCTCAAGAACAAGAAGCCTTCGCTCTCAAACTCAAGGATGTGTTTTGTTACCACCATGATCCTCGGTTTCATGGCTTTATTCGACTTCAACTCCAGCAAAGGACACATATCGTTGAAGTCATCAATTGTCTTCCTCAAGGCATAGAAGCTGGCGATACTTTCGAGCTCTTTGGCAGTTTACGATACCGATTTTGGAACTCCATAAGTTCGTTGTTAGTCTCCTCAATATCGACTTCATTCTATGGAATGTCATATTAATTGCTAACCCTATCTATAACATCATTGTAGAGCTTATAAAGCTGCTGTAGGAGTTTCAGCTCCATGCGAATTGGTCCCTATTTAGTATAAGCTATTTGTGGTACAAGCCAAATAGCTCCTCTCCAATCTGATAAGTCTATTATCATCACCACATGCCTTCAAAACGATTTTGAAATAGAACCAATCGAGGTATCAATCCTGGCTGCATTGGCCTAGCATTTCTCATTCACGTACTCGATTTTGTCGTGTTTAAAGTTATAGAGCTTTGTTTTCAGATCATCTTGGAAGGTTGGCTGCATTTCAAGCAGTTATACTTGAGCTTGGAGCGCGCATTTGGAGATTGACAACAAAATCGAATTGTTCACGTTCAACTTGGTCTTCATAGCGTGTAAGGATATTGAAGGTTTCCTTAAAGTTACAAGCCAAATTAAGACTGTTTAAAGAAGTAGAACTAGCCGACTTCAATGGGATCGATTCGCATATCCTTATCAACTTGTGAAGACCAACCTTTGTAATTGAATTGCACTGATGTTAAGCTCCAGAATCATGAGCTCACTTAGATGATGGAAGCACATTCTACCTCGTAGGTCAGAGAACTTCATTCCAAACTATGTATGAGATGAAATCTTTCCCGACAACGTGATCCTCTTTAAAGCAAAAGTTTACAACCTTCAAGAAGGTATTGTGGTCATCAAAATGATAATTGAGACCACCCGGTGAGGATAACCAATTATTTGTGTAATAAAGTAGCCAAGTCATAGAATCATAATAAAGATCAATATTCGTTTGATGGTCTCTTTTGTTATATTTTACGAGTGAGTTCTTTATCGTCGGTCTTTTGTTCGATTTTATGCTCATCTTCGGTAGTAAAAAGTACAACTTTTAATCAAATACAGTGGACTTATGTCCTGGATTATATTTCAATTAATAAGTGAAAGGGAATATTTGATTTGATATATTTTTTTAATGGTTTGATCGTGGAATGGTTTTTAGACAACAATTCCTATGATTATTGGCCACCAGATTCAAAAGAGTTGGCATGCGAACTTTCTAAGAATTCGGATGACGTTTGTGCTCAGGTGTTCTTGTTTGGTAGCACATTAAAGCAACACTGTTTCTATATTCTCAAGCTGATATTGTTTTTTTAAATTATGGATAGCATTCTCCAGCAGACAGTACAACCACGGTTAGCCAAGACCACACTTTCTAGATACTTCCTAGTTTCCAACTTTCTTCTTCTTCTTTCGTCTAGCAATGTTGAGTTAAGTGTGGGCCCTATAAGTATTCAGGGCTTTTGTTGTAGCTGTGCTCATCTTAGACTCTGTTTATATGGCTTAGCCTCTAGACTACGGGCTATTACCCATTGAGAAAAAAGACCAGCATCGTCAACGCATTCTAGGAATTTAATGCAAAAAATTACATTATCCAATGAATTCTATAGTTTCCTTTCGTCACGACTGAATGGAGTACATTACTGATATCACAACAACGATGGTGCTCCAATTTGGCGTTTAAGTTCTTTTTATAGTCGATAGCAGATAAAACGGAGACCAATTGGTGCTTATGTGGTCAATGCAGGACTAAACTCTGTCTAATATTCGGTAAGCATACCTACCCCTGGTTTTGGTTTCTTCTGCTTTTAGGGCAACCTGGTCCCTGAATTGCAGGAGGCTTTGGTCATCCTTAAGCTCAATTTCCGAAACGGATATTTGCAGTGTGATCAATCTAGTTCGCTACCTGTTGGTTTTATGTTTAGTATTACTAACTTCCTACCTTGGGTACAATTCTTGACTACTCTAATCCCTTCTACACTTCTGCAAAAGATTCGTTCCATGAAATATGATCCCACCACCAAAGACTCATACAATAAGTGCTCCTGGACACTGTGTACTTTTCAATCAAAATCTTTCCCCTGGCTTCTTTTTCCATTCAATTCAATTTCATAATCTGTAGCACTCATTCTGTTTGTTCACCTGCAGTTCATTTGATCTGAATGCATGCTTCAAATAAAAGACTACCGCTCCCACCAATTATCACATAAACTTTTGAAAGACAAACAACACTTGCGCACACATTCCCCACTGAAAATACCCTAAATTACAGTTCTTAGACGAAATAAGTTCCACCTCTAATAACACATCAGAATCTATTACAGACGCGCGCTCCTTGCAAAAGCACAACGAACGACATGTAATTCTCTAATTCATAGTTCCAGCCTCATTTTTCCAGCTCATTGTCTCTCTATTCGGTGGTAGCTATCTTCTGTGCACTTTGAGGCCATCTCCGGCGAGATACGCATGCCAAGATTGCCAACCGCTTGATCGCTTCGCAATCACTTAAATTAAATCCTTACACTCTGTCTATTCCGTGTCTTTTGGATTCTTCTAAAGTCACACACCAGTTGGCATGTTTCTTCCGTTCTTAACCACAGAGGGAACACAGTAGGAAGCCCCCCTTTGCATCCCGAAACGATCTACCAAATCGCTTAAGGTGTTTTGCAAATTACGAGAGATCAACGCGAGATTAGAGTTTAAATAGTTTCATTGCACCGACACCGTGGTAGTGGTTAATATCCTGGCACGTACCTACTACTCCTAAGCGCATGGCTACGTGTGCGTGTAGTAACGGATCTCTTGTTCGTCCGATCGGAATCGATCGATTGGACGATTGGCCGATCTGCGATCGCGATGTTGTTAAGAGGAAAGAGCATGTGCTGCGGTGCGACGGTCATATGCGTGCTTGTAGGCCTATCTTTTATACACCAATTGAACTGGGGTAATTGACAAGTTGACTCTTATGTCTAATTTCTAGCGCACAGAGATAGACTCACCTGGATGATGGCTTAACACAATCCGGGAAACGCTGTTGTGCGCCGGCCGGTCAAACCAATTAAAGCGAAACTAATGTCGGCCATTTGACAAATTGAGAACATAGCCCAACTGGTAATCGGTGAGATATTCGCCACCAATTTTAGATGATATCTTGATTAAGCGAAGCTAGTTTAAGTGGATGATTTGCATTGGACCAGAGGCGGCCGTGCCGTGGTCACCACATGCGCGATAACGCGATTAGAATCAAATGCATAAAGTGTTGCATTTAAGGTGACAAACTGAATGATTGGCCAGCTGAATAGAGTAACGCAGCGCAGGGCGGGGCGGGGTAAATGCTGCTATATTTTAATGGCCACATTAATACAGAGTGTAACGCCATTTTCAAAATTGATATTATTGCAACAAAAAAAACGACTTCAACTAGTTGTCGCAACTACTCGTACAAGTGAAGGTGCAGCTTATCCAGACTGCTGACCATGGTGTGGTATATATCAAAATTAGTCAGACATTTATGTTTATCGGTATTTATGGGTCTAATTCGAGGTGGTGCCTTCGTATATCTCTTCGAGTGCAATAATCATTTTGCTTAGGTCTTTCAAATCGATTGATATTTGTACAAGTTACTGGATTAAAATATATGCTTGAACTAAATTCTCGCGAATGAGTAATAAACTTGTGCGTTGTGACAATTAAACTAGGTGTTAGTAATTGGAGCAATTGCAAAAATAGAATTGATTGATTTTAGCTCGCATTGCAATGAAGTAGGAATTGAAAGGCTGTTTAAAAAGATACCAAAAGCGAAACTAGAGCCTTGGGCTCCTTAAAGAAACAGAATGCCACTTGACATATTTATGCACCTTAACATAACTCATAACTATTGTCAATTCTGTAAAAAAAAAAACTCCATTAGAACTTTTTTTTATTGAAATAAAAATTCAATTGAACTACTACTCTCTTTTTATAAAAAATCTAGTACAACTTTCTGAAGCTTTGCTCTATCGTGACTAGCTGTCAAATGAATTCAACGAACGCGCCCCCTCGACTTCTGTCAACTAGTTCTCAAGCGAATTCAAAGTTTCCAATTCGCCGCTTGTCAAAATACTGCCATTGGGACGGTGTCTCTTGCGTCGTCTGAGTTGTTTTGGTTTGTGTGAATTTTATCGTGAAGCTGACTTTATACACTTCCTTGGCTGCTCCTTCACAAGACTCACACTTCATAGGTCGGATCAAAACAATAATGAAGACGATTGATAGATGAAAGCAAAGAAAGAAAGTTAAATGGTCTATTTGTAGCTTCTGCTACAATCATGGTGAGAAGTAAAACTATTTTCAGCGCAGCCAGTAGCCCAGGCATACAGTAAAGAAATAGAGTCCTAGAAGCCTAACGTCTTTCCTACTTAAGATTTCATATATGGATGCCTAGTTTGGTGCCTTTTATAAGACAGTGTCACAAATCTAGATGGGTTGTACCCAGCGTTTCAGGCTGTTACCACTCGACATCTCCACCAAATAGCTAGCTTCCAGAATCTAAATCCCCTTAATCTAAAAGCTAACTAACTTAATTGGACTTCCCAAAGACTTCACGCTAGACCATCCTTCGATAGAAAATACATCACTCAACTGAACTGAAATGTACACCAGTTTATTTGATTCCAAAAATTTAACAAAAGAATCTCAGCTTGAGCTAAAAGTTCGATTATTGAATAGCTATTCAGATTCTATGAATGAAAATGAAACCACAGTTTATTTTGAAGGTTTTTCCATAGCATTCAAGTGAATCTTGTCTTGGTGATCTGATATTTCCTCTTCTTGAAACAAGAACCGTAATAAAGGGTCATTCAAAAGGGGCAATAAATCTTTAATCATAGATAAAACCAGTTGCCTTCCAGTTAGCTATTAATCAATGTGACTTATGTTCCATAAAGTCTAACAGTTTGTAGTGGCTTTAGTATGGTTTTGTCACACAGAATATGGAACAGGTTATATGAAAGAAAATGGATCAGTAGAGTGTTAAGAAGAAGAAGTGAGTTCAAAAGCTTTTGACATCATCATAATTTGGACCTACATCCTTATAAGATTGTGCTTAAACAAGAATTGAAGCCAGATAGCCATAGACCACGCCACGAGTTTGCTAAATGAAACCCTTGAAATGTTAGCCGGAGATCCGGTATCATCACCTAGAACGAAGCCCATTTTTGACTCACTTGACACCACTTCTTGGCTATTTGAAACCGGCCCTCGTTGAGGATGAACTTAGACCAAGACTAGGACTACTGTGCTGCCGATGTGTAGGGTGAGAAGGTCACCCTATTACTCTGGGACCATTTACTCCTTAGTATGAAGGATGAAGCCAATTTAAGCCGTACTGAGATCATTAAGATCGTTGAACAGGTATTCACCTAATGTGCCCTTGCTAATATGGCCTTGCTAATGTTGGCGAATGCGGTGGAGGAGGTGACTGATGGTCTCCTCTCCTTCTTCATCTCTATAGCTTCTGCAGAAGTTGTTGTAGAGAATGCCCAGTCTTTGGGCATGCCTTCCTATAGCACAGTATCCAGTGAGGGTGTTTACTATTTTGAAGAGGATTTCAGAAGTCCGATGGACCTGGTTTTATTTAGTATGTGCCAAAGCAGCCTTGTAGTGTTACAATAATCGAGCTGTTGGCATCGTGGATACGATATTTAGCATAAGAAGTTGGTGCCTTAATGTCAGAGACGCTTATCGATATTTAGCATAAGAAGTTGGTGCCTTAATGTCCGAGACGCTTATCGTGTTTAGACCACAGGAGCCTCGTCAGGTTCACAATTCCCTGGAATATTATAATGACCCGGTACACAGAAGAGGGTGATGTTTTACTGTCCAACGTTCAGAGATATGCGGCAAACGTTGTGCTGGATCCAAGGGATTTGATGGCCATCTGGCTGCCGATGTATATGGCAGAATTTGATACTAATTCTGCCAGTCTGCTGCTTGACGAATGGCAGTGACTTCGTCTTGAAAAACACCGCAGTAGTTAGGAAGGCAGAACGAGAAATGGATATCCAGGTCTTTTGAAAAGATCCCAGCACCGGATACTTCCTCGGTTTTGGAGCCATCCATGAAGATTGTCAGCGATTCATGGTGAAGGACATCCCGTTGTGCCCATTCAGTTCTATTGAATACTAAGCAGTTGTAGCCCATGTTGAAGTTGTGTTCAGTAAGCATATGGTCGGTAACCTTCAGAAGATGGCGATGCATCAATAGTATTCTGGCATGTCCAGTGTTCCATCCATTGTTTTGATCTTCGCAGTCTTATTACTGAGCTGGCAGCCAGCCGTTTGCTGACAATTGGGAGTAGGTGGAGCATGGTTTACAGGCTTTTGGGGGGGAGAAGTTCTCGTCGAGTTCTTAATCCAAGCATTTTGGACGAGCTCAAGGCCAACATTCGAGACTCTATTGCCGGAATAATGCCGTACATATTTGGCAGACTTCTTAAGCACTGTCAGCTTAGCTATTTGGATGATGTGCTATTTAACACACAATGGCATGAATGTAACTTCAAAATAAAGTCAAATTCAATCTCATGTCTTGCAGCTTCATTGTTCTTCTATACCGTTTCTTTCCTATCATTCTTATTTGGTCAACCCTTACTAAAATCTATATCTTTTTTAGACATAATGCTATGCACCTGTAGGCTCATTTAGAAGCATTTAAAGTACTTTTTGATCAGAGACATATCCTATTACCGGACTTAAGCGAAAGTGAAGTTCAATAAATGCACACATGATCATGTTACACGTCGCGACAACACTTTAACGAGCTCAAATATTTTTTCTATTTAAAAAAGAACTCCTAAGTAGGTCATTTGGCAACCACTTGTCTTAGATAACAAGACCGCCAAAGTTCCTTTGTTAAATCACTTTTAATTACCCCAACAACTGTTGAATGGTTGCAATTTGACACCCTTAATTGACAAACAACGCGAATGAATGGTAAAAGGCCATTCATTTCACTTTTGTTTGTGACTAGTGACTACAAGACGACGTGCTCACCTAAATGCTTACAAATTACTTTGCACATTTAGCGAATCACTCTCATTCGATTAAAAATAGTCCCTTTCAGTTCGAATGGGAGAACCCACAAATGGATTTGTTGGCTCATTAAATTCCCTCGCATTTACACGCGAGTTGCAAGCTAACAACTCAATAAGTGAGTGAACATGGTTAACACCCATTCGCACACAAACAGACAGACAGACAGAAAATCGAAACCAGAAAAGGATTCACAAAGCCGGTGCCATATTGGGCGATTGAATTTTACACCTAACAAAACAATAATTACTCGAAATGGTAAAAGGGTTTGGAGCACTGGAGCCATTGGGTGGTCAACTCCCGACTTCACATAATAAAATCGCGTTCCACCTAATCTCACCGTGGGACAGGCATTTGTGAATTCATGATACGTCCGTGCGATATCGAGAATCGAGTGTGCTGTGCCGCCACAGTGGACAGTGGTATCTGCACGCTGTCATTCTTGTCATAAGGGAATTATATACCAACGAGGTCTGTCTGTCTGTCTTCTTATAAATACGAGAGAGAAATCAACTTCATTATCAGAATTGCATCGCTATATTCGCAAATAACTGTGAGTACACGCAATGCACAATGTTAACGCCTAACGACCAATATGGCTTTGCGTTGCTGCCGAGGACTCTTTGCTATAATTCATTGTGGTTGTGGTGTGCGCTCCACAGAGAGCTCCGACTCCGACTCAGATTCAGTGAATATTTTATTCCCTTTAATGGTTTTTTAATGGTCTGCATGTGGACTGGTTGATGGCTGATGGCTTATAGCTGCAGCAGGCCAAATCTAGTTCTCCTTTTTGCAAAAGAAATTTGAAATTAAACTTAAACACACTCAGCATATAGGAGGATTGCGTGGTGGTTTTTCAATTCCTCCTCGACGCGCTCAAACAGAATTCCAAATGTAAAACTTGATGCAAAGTTAATTGGACGAACTATATACGCTATACGTGTTACCTGTAATGGAAAAGAGACCATAAGGTGTGACTTGTGGGCCTAACAGATGAAAAGCAAAAATAACTTGATTAAATCAATGTGTATCGGCCGATTGAATTTGGTGATAACACGGCTGTAAAACGTGCTGTAGTCGTCGTAATGCTCGAATGACGTATTCGGAGATTTGCCAACGAGATGATGCAAATTTATGGGTGTTTAAGCAAAAAAACAAATACCAATATTTCAGCCTAAAAGGGAATTGATTTATTTTCAATTAAAATAGCCACGAAATGAGATGTAAAAGAAAAATGAGAAAAAAAATACAAAAGAGTTGGCACACGAACTTGTTTTTTGTTGAATGGAAATCCATGGCATTTGAATTGAATTGAGGTGGTAAACGGTTTTTTTTTTTTTTTTGAGTAACAGCTGGACTAATCGGATGAAACAAACATGGTTTTGGGCAATAAAATGTGTAAGTATGTGGGATTTTGGGGAGGCAGAGGGTAGTCTTATCTAACGAGGGGGCAGTACACACTGATGTCCAAGGATATCTGGATATTAATAGAATACCACTGAAAGGATTATAGAAAAAGGCCAAAGTTTCACCATTTTCAAGGAAATGGGCTTAAGCAAACTGCTTACGGCTATCCTTGGAAGCCAGTGTTGTGTTGAAGAAGACTTCCGCCGCACTCAGGTCGGGCCCCTATTGTCTCATCCAAAAAGGTATTCCCTTGCCCTTTTAAATTTGTCAGAGCCGTGAGCTTGGACTTAGAGTCAAGACTGATTTGGAAATGTGCAATTAATGCCAATTAGCTACCATTCGAACTGACGGCTTACAGGGTGAATTATTCAAAGTAGCTGGAGATGACTTGGTAGAGATCATAAGCCAACTTTCTTTGGCATACGAGTGTACTTATGCTTCATGGAAAAGGGGGAAGAAGAGACCATCGGTCACTTGTCGCCAATGTCCTGAAGGTTTCCCTGCGTGAAAACTTGTTTAAACATTATCAGGGATATAAAAGTTTACCCTAACATTTTCTCACTGACAGCTGTTTCCAATCACTGAATATTAGTGCCTTGTGGGCCCGTAGAATACTCCAATCCAAATGAACCGAGTCTTCAGAAAATTGCTTTACTCGGCATCACGGTTGCTGTGACAAGACGATGAGATGTCATATCAAAACACAATCCCCGACGTTGGGCTTTAAAATGACAGATTGGTTGGATCCAAGTCTTCAATTTGGGATTAGTCAAGCCAATGCGTCAAGCTCATGAGTTGATCCGCCAAAGAGTTATCTATGTCCACAAATAAGTGGTCTATATTCCAATGTTTGTTGTGCGTTTAGACTCTCAGAAGCACATCGTAGCCCAGGTAACGTGAAGAAAAAGAACATGGAGAAGACTCAAGGAGGAAGAGGACCTGCTGAAGAAGAGGAAGATTACCGCGTGGCCTAAGAGCTTTCTATTTACGATGGTCCATAATTGAAAATAGCTACACAGTTTGTAGAGATTTTTGTTTTAGTGTCTGAGTAATATTCATGTGCAGAAGTCACTGTCTAAGTGATTAGCTCATGGCATGAACCTCTGCCTTTAATCAGTCCTTCTTACTGCCTGTTTCGCTGATCATTCTTACTAAGCAGCCGAATTCTAAGATGATCTGAGAGGAAGAGCTCTCCTATCAGACATACTTTAAGACTGACATCACTCAGCATCTGAAATATACACCAAATATTTTACTACAGACAATTATAACAAAGGAACAGCTTGACTTCTTAATTGTTTATGAATATTATTTTCAGTTCCGATGAATCAATATAAAAATACAGTCTGTTCTATTGAAAAGACCTGACCATCTTCAGGCGTCTAGACAACAAATTCAATAATTCTTTGATGGTGACCTTAGGACTTTTTGTTTGTGTTTGAAGTCTGCATTCGTGAATAAAATTGGACTATGATTTATTATTTGAATTCCATCCTATTGTCATAAGTTGAAGCTATTGTGGACAGTTCGAAGCTTAAGTCATCTAAAATTTGCTATTTTCTTGTGGTTTTGCTTATCTTGAAGGAAGATTTTGTGTGCTCCGTTAGATGTAAGGATGCTTGGACTTTAGTGCTTGGAATCTTGCTTGATAGTTACTATATTTGCTTGCAAGAACGAATGGAAGCAACTGAGAAGAAGAGTGAGAGCTTAGGTTAATCGCACTTTATTGCAGTCTTAAACGATATTAGACCCACTGCACTGCGGCCTGTACAAGCCACTGTGTTAGCCCAATTGTTACCAATAACAAAATTTGAGGCTGTCCAAGTTTCCGATGGTCTTATTTGTGCATTTTAAAGAAATATGTCTGGCGACTCTAGTCATAGAGCGATGACTCGGCACCTCTGTCAAGTTCATCCCTCTATGCAAGATATCAATGTACAACTCTCGCTAGGCTTTCGAATCAGTACACCAGACCTTTCTGATCTCTGATCTCTCTATAAGCACTTCGTCTTGCATTCTCAGGCTTGAAGCAGAGAATAAAGCCACAAAAGAGGCGAACTTGAGATGAAATTTTATGGAAACTAACTAAATATGATCATACTTCGATAAACCAAGGACCGAAAGACTTATGCGTGAGGACAGGCGATCCTTTTCCATGCTTTTGTTGATCCTTATGCGATATAATACTCAAACGGAAGAAGAACTTTGCAGAAAATGCGGCAAGGAGGAGGATTTGCCAATGCCCTGGACTCTAGCATTCCAGAAACGCATTTTTCATTAAACACTTCTTACAAATCTCTAGCACAAACATCGATAAGCTGAACTATCTCATGAAGTAGTTCTTAGACATTGTATGGGTTAGAGATGAATTCCACACATAAAAAAGTTCGCATGCCAACTCTTTTGATATTCCAACGAATTATGCCTTATTTCGAATTTAAATCAGAATTGTATTGATCTATTGGAAGTCTTCTCCAAATTTTTGTTTAAAACTTCAAATTAAGGTGCATCAGCGTTGTTTTAATTAACTGGGTACACTCTGTTCATTTATTCAACAAAGCTTAAGTTTTCGTCACCATTATACAGTGTAGAGAAATATTTCTTCCAACGCTTAGCGTACCTCTAGTCACAGTTTCATCTCCACAGAACAAGGTTTTGTTGCCTTAACCAGCTTCTTTCAGCTGCTGGTTATGTGTCCGTACATTGGTCCTTAAGAAGCGTTTCTCATTAGTTTTGATTATGTTTATGCTGCTCACGAACTACTCTAGACTTTGCAATCATCTTGGTGCATTCTATGTCAAACCAAGTTGATCAGTTGTATATTTCTGATGGTATTTCGGATTCTGGTTGGATTCTGGGGACCTCTCGAGCTTGTCTCCTTAGAAATATATCAGGACACTCACTCAGCCTAGGTTCTGGTGATCTCTAGAGCTTGTAGCCTTTGGACGCCGTATCTGCTCCTGTGTTTACAAAGAACTGCTCCGAATTTTTGCCATAACTTTACTTTTCTTCCTACAATTGAGGTCAACCTTGACACATAATTGCGTCTGCTTCCTTGAACTACTTAATTCTCAATTCCATCAGCTGGCTCCCTATAAACTTAATTACACTGATAAGCCGGCACTGTAAGCAACCTCTTCATTTCGATTTCAACTCATCCGACAGCGGCACCGTTTCTCATCCAGCACTTCATTAAGACCTTCTCTCATGGGCTACTTACCAGCACTCGCCAGCGCCTTATTGCACTTTCCTGCAAATTAACCAGCCCCTGCCCATAAACATCCAATTACCGTCAGTTAAATACCATTTAAACACAATGTTTATTCGTTCCTTATCATCGAATAATTCATCTAAAAAAAATTAAGTTATTAAAGTAACACTACCACTACTGTCAGCCTTCATAACAATAATTATGAAATCAGAATAAAAACAAATAAAAATATACCGCTATTCAATATTTTAATCTTCATTTACAAGCTGTCAACAAACATTTATAATCTCACTCGAAGAAAAGAAGAAAGATACACTTCAATCTGGTCTCGCCTTTTAAAACAACACACACACACACTCCTCTTAGCTCTCGTGTGCGCCGCATGTGTCCCCCCAGAGAGTGCGTTCATTAACATACGATAAAAATGACATTTTTACTACTGTCCATTTCAATTTGCATGATAATTTGTTGCAGATATTCCATAACACCAGCCAAAGAGATGCAGATACTCGGCTCGTATTTATACTTAACATTCCTCACAAATGTCTCTTTATATTTTTTTCCGCGCTGACACCAACAGTATCCACGTGCATTTTTTAGCACCACAACGATCTCCTTAAAAAGAAAAAAAAAACTCGGATTGAACTATTCTAGAACTCAAGCGAGAGATATTCAAATTAATTGGTAGTCCAACTGACTGACTGACCGTCTGAGACCAATCTCAAACTGCAACGGGAATAGGTTGATTTTCTTTTTCTTTAATTACACCACCAAGGCGGGTAAAATAGTACACGAAGCAGAAGAAAAAAAAAATTGAATTCCTTTTAGTAGAGATACATAGATACAGTACTTCTTGTGCGACTGTCGGTGGTAGCCGCCACCAAAAATGGGCAATGTAAATCAATTTTGATTGAAATATTTGGCATTTGGATTGAGTGCGATCGCCAAACACACACAAAACAGCACACATATCTCTTTCTCATAGTTACTCGTAGATTGGCCTAGTTAAGAGTGGATGTGTTTGCTGCTTGCTGTTTGATGTGACGGCACTGCTGCTTGTTTTGGGCAAATTTTCAAATTAGAAACACAAAACAAGAAAAAAACCAAAAATACACAGTTGATGGTGTTTTTTTTATTCAAATGTGTAGCCACCTTAAGTGGTTGATAAGCGCTCTAAGACAACAAACATACGGAAGTCGAAATCGATTTAAATTTTATTGGTGGTGAGCCCATCGATCAGCGAATGCAGATCTCAGACAAGATTCTCATAAAAATAACTAAGCTCATTGGTTTGGTTGTTCACAGACTGTGTGTGGGTGGCTTTATTTAAATAGATTTCATATACAAGTAGTCTGCTTTTGTTGATTAATAGAAGTAATTTAATTAATACCTTATCGATACATTTTTAAGCATGAAAAATTCATTTTCCATGGAAGTTCGCTAGCCAACTCTTTTGTTTTTGGGTTTTTTTTTGTAGTTTCTTTTTGTGGAAAGAAAAATTCAGTGACTTTGAAATTAATTGGAAAAATAAAACGTTTTTAAATAGATTTATGTGCAGGTTATTAAAAATTTAGATAGATGATTGTTGTTTCGGAAACCATTGATACACACACGGGTGGGAGAGTAAACAAACAGCCTGATTTGTGTAGGCTTAAGTGGGCAATAAATGTCACTGGATGAGTTATTACCAACAGGAAGAGAGATTTATTCCATTTCGTTGGAGGCTCCCCCTTTGGTTTGGAACTGGTCCGTAGATTACAGTGGTAAGGAGGAAATTGGGAATATGCTGGCTGAACTCCTCACGCTTTTAAGACTTCATTTCGTGGGTATGCCTTACAAGCAGATCGATCGAAACTAGTTGTATAGATCCGAATCAGTTTTTAAGCCGAAATCCTGTCTAATGGCTACCAAAAGTTTAAGGATTACCTTGCCAAGTTCGCCAACTCTTTTGAATTTCCAAAGCCATAAGCCTAATCTCAAGTTCTTTTGAAAAACTCCTTATGAATTGATTTGATTGAGATCTTTTCCGGCGGATCTCACCAGCTCCTAAGCGGTAACAACTTAGGAATACATTCGCACATTACGGGCATTCAATCAGTGAGTTCTTGTTCTTTCTGTTGTTGGTCTTCCTTCTTCTTGTGGTTCATAGGTATTCTGAAACATTTATACACGTCGAGTCTGATAAAGAAATTTGTCATGTTTGCAAGGATTTCTCTCTTGTCTGTTGTCTTCCTCAGTGCGACAGAACTAGCTTGCTACTTTGGCCTGGTATGACCCCATCTAATTTATGTAATCATGATATCCTAGTGGCACTCAGAGTCCACCCCAATGGAATCGCAAACTATCAAGTGCTGCTACGATGCTCTACAGCCTCTTATGAAGAATAAAAAGGTAAAACACGGCTGGATCGCTGGACACTAAGGGATTGTGGCAATGAAACCACAGATTAGTTTTACAGTGCTGCCTCATATTCTGAGTTCATTGGTTCTGATTGTGGCGTCAATTGTACATCAGCTACAACTAAGGTAATCCAAAAGAGTCATGCTTTTCTAAGGCTTTTAAGTGGCCACTGTGGCTGAGATACCACCTTACAAGATGAACCTGTGCCAGGTAAGTGACTGGCGGTTTATCCTATAGGATGGATGAAACATATGACCACATTTTATGAATGAAACCTATTCTTCACAATGAAATAGACTTCAGTGGGAAGTAGTACGTCTTCTTGGTTAACTCCAGCCATTTGAAGTAAAGGATCTTTCATTGTTGAAGTGTCATTGTAGCGAGCTCCCCGAGCAAGAGACAGTTAACTTAGTCGAGGTCTTTGAGTTTGGACGTAAGAGTCCAGCAAAGTCTGGCATTGTGCTTTGATAATTTATCTTCAGCCGAAAGCACCTCAAATAAACAAAAGGATAGACATACTGTTGACGACAGCAGAAAAGTGGTTATCGTTATTCAAAGCTGCTTGGTGGTGTTCTTCTTGACACAAGAGAATCCAGTGTGGAAACTTCCTTCTTCAGCAGTGAAAGTGGTCTTATACCAGTCGACAACCTCAATGTGGATGTTGTAAATGTAATTTTTGAAAACTTTACTTGGAGTTCTGCAGATCTTTCAACTCATTCCTATAGAGTTTGATTCCTCTTGGACTGTTCTGTGCCACGACTGCCTATGGCGTCCCTCTCTTCTGTTGGTCTAGGTCAACAAAATTTGGGAAATGTTTAGATCATGCAAATCGAATAATTTCAAACTTAATTCAAACTTATGCACAGAAAACATTACAAATAAGAGATGCAATCCTCTTCTCTTCATCCAGAAACTTACCGGTCTGTCTGTCAGGCTTCAGCTCCAACGCGGCATGTACTACTGATAGGCATAACTTCGAGTATGTGTATTGAAGTCCTTCCACCGTTTAGTTCTTCATTCTGTCAGTCATTGACGCTGTTGCTCTTGCCAAGTAACACGCTATATCAGGAGTCTATTTCGAAGGTCTGTGTTTTGAGCTTTTTCTTTTCTTCTATAGTTATCCTCAACTTGCCATGCTCTGTGTCTTCTTACATAATGAAAATACCCTTGCATAGAGGCATATACAAAGCAGAGTAATGTTCGCATACATGGTAGTTCCTCAATTGTTGGTGTACTGAAGGAGATCACAAGGTGGTTCGATCTTGAACCTGCGCATTCCAGTCTTTTGTCATCATTCGTTAGTAGAAATGCATTGGTAGCCTTAAATTTACTATAAGTCTCTACAATCAATTGCAGTCTATATTTAAACTAGACTCTAACGACTTTAAATCAAATCGAATACCGACCAATGCATAGTTGAGCTGATGACATATGTTATACCCTTTACATTATTTGGTTCATGGATATGAAATCTTCATAGATACTAGATAGCCCGAGTTTTACTAGTGTTCATGATTCGCAAACTTGATTAATCGATGCCAGTAACACGGCAATGTACCACTTTCTCCGTACGATTGCCTCTAATTGCCACTTCAGCCCTTCTTAATGCTTTACGATACAGCTAACTTTGCTTATGATAGAACAGTCCTTTAACCAGTCATTGCCTGACCACAGCTCATTAGGAGATCCGGACTTGGTAGATTCGCTATGCTTTTTGTAAAGCGTCTTCGCTGGTCATTCTAAGCAAATGGTCGAGCTTTTATGCCTAAATCTGTGGAGATATTTTTGTTAGTCGTTATGTCCAGACAGGAACTGCGTGAGATGATACTTACATTCCCCATGCGTTCTTGTTGTCCAAGTTTAAATGTTCAGAATCATCTGGCCGAAGATGCTTGCCTTTCTTCTTCCTTTACCCTTCTTTTAAGTCTGGTAACTTGTCGGTTGTGCGATAAGCATAAGCCTTTGCATGTTAATGGCGAGAATGTTGACAGGAAATTGTTCGGAAATCGCAAATTGTTCTAAGCTAAAGCCAGCAAGCGGACATTAGTCTCCTCCTTATTTCCTTCGTTCAAAAAACCAAACACAAAGGGATGGAGCTTGCCAGAACTCTTGTCCATCCAGGCCTGCCGATGTTTGGTAGTATCTAAGAAAGCGCTGTCTGCAGTGGCAACGCCTTTTTGCTAGAATAATCAACATGTGCTTTAAATGTCAGTGTGTCTGACAGGTATTTTCATGCCTCCTTATATGATTCGTAATACTCTTTATGATCGTGTTCAATCAAATTGGTCTTTTAACTCACGAGCCATCGAATCAAAACCCCCCAATGACTTAAATCTCAATTTCCAATTCCGTAGAACCTCTCATCAGAAGATTTGACTAGACGTTAATCCCACAGTCCCACAGCTCCCTAAAATCTAGAACCCAATCACCTACAAGAAAAAAAAGTTCGCACGCCAACTCTTTTGAATTTCCACAGCGCTCTGCCTAATTTCAAATTTAATTGAAAGATACGCTATTTTATTGGAAAATTATGTATGTATCAACTTGAATTAGGCCTTCTCACTTTCAATTCTATCCTGCTACCGACACAACCTGCCTCCGTGACCCCCATTATAATATTTATTTAGGTACTCGGAAAAAATTTCACTCCACACACAAAAAAACCCACACGAGTATTTAGTTCATATAATTTGTTAATAATCAATGATAAATGTTTTCCAATTAACAGCAATTAACCAAAATACATGTTTTCAAATAAATAATCATTAATTTTCCAACACTTCCATTCCCAAGTTGGTCATTAAGTGCATCGCTTCTCATCTGCCCCATCTGAACTGAACGAATTTCTCCATTCATAAATATTAAACGGAACTTGAAAGATTTCCAAAGTACCCTAGCGGTCTTGGAGGGGAAAATCATCTCATCTTCTAATGAAAAACAAATAAAGTGAGAAAAATTTATTAATCATAACACACCACGGATGCAAGCAAATGAGTACACGCCCCTTTTTACCCTCCCGGATGGAAGAGAGACTTCCAAAAACCAAAAACACAAAACACGAAATAAAAAGGTCACAAGCACCATAAATCACTCTAAGTGGCAAACAGTAAATTATATACAAAATATCTGTGTATCTAGACTTCAAAACGAATTGAACCGTGCCTCGAAGCGCGCGACGGACACAGAGTGGGAGAGATGTGCGAAAAAATACAAAAAAAAAATTATTTGTCAACGTCAACACCCAAAAAACGAATAAGGTAGCGAAATATAAGTTATCACAACCAAAAAAAAAAAAAACAAAAAACCACTCGGAGCTCCTCCTCTCTCAACACAAATACACATATGTACACAAGTATCTCATTTATGGTAGAGGAGATAATCCCCCCTGAACACTAGCCGTCATAAATTCGGCTCTCGAACGGCTAATCTCCATTAAAATAGTTGTAAACGGTAAAATATAGAACAAAAACCCTGTCGAGAACAATTAAAATAATTTTTTTTTTTTCGAAAATTTATCTTTTGGCCGCATGAATGGATTGAGATCGGTTTTTGTTTTTTTTGCTTCCACCCAAAATAAGTGGCCCAATTTTGGATTCCTTTATATGAGCGCTTATCTCTGTATCTATTTATCGAGATATTTGGGGATAGTACGCCGTAGATTATACAGTATCTGTTGGGTGGTTAAAAGATACACACCAACCACAACAAATCATCGAGATTGACGATCATTTGAGAGGTTCTTTTCTACTTCTTCTTCTTAATCATGATCTATGAAATAGTGTATCTAGAATTGGTTTCACTAATGAGTTATGGCATGATTCTCTTTGGTTTTGTTTTTGTTTCTCTTTTTTTTTTTTTAAGTTCAAAACTCTTTTGAAAGAGAATCAACCACCTGACACACAGGTAGATACAAATTAGATTCAATCAAACTAGACAAGAGCGCCGAGGTAAAACAACTAGAAGAAGAGGTTTTAGGTTTTTTTTTTTTCTTTTTTTTGGTGGCAAATGAAGAAGAAACTATTGGACTTCTCAAAGAAAAAAAAAAAAACAAAAAAGATATTTCCAAGTCCAAGATTGGTGTGTGGTAGTTCGGTTCGGTTTGGTTGGTGTATATGTATCTATTGGATTTTTGTGCTTTTTCGGCACGCAAGAGATTTTTTTTGGGCATTTTTTTTGTACCAACCGATGGACTGCTTTAGTTATTATCGGGTTTTGTGCGTTAACGGACCGTATTTTTGGTGGATTTTCGTTCCTCGCGCTTGCGTTATTCTGCTTCTTCTTCTTCGGCGGGTGGTTTGTGTTTTTCTGTTTTTTTTTTTTTTGCAAATCTAAGCTTGAAGGGCTTGAAAAAAAAAATATGTGTGTGAAGAGTGTATTTTAAGTGCAATAGTGTATTCTAGTCAATTACGGATATATACAATTTCAAGTGGATACAAATTTTCCCTCAGGAGTACCTACCTTTTGCTGGTAAAATATCTTTTCTTCTTCTTTTTCTTTTGCTTTGGCCTCTTAAGTGCCTTATTTATTTGAATGCATTGTTTATGATAATGAATTTCAAATATTTTGTATAATATTCGATTGGTGTTTTGTTTTTAATTGGGAAAGCGTGTCTTGTCGATATGAAGATGCAAAAGTTCATCAGACAGATATGGATCAGACGGAACCATGCTGTTATAATGCGATCGTTTAGAAAGAAATGATTTGGTGATTTGATATTGAAAAAAAAAAAAAACGAACCACCAAACCACTGAGTCGAATTTCACTAGAAAAATGCTTATACGGTCATTACAACTGTTTGATGGTTTGATGGTGATTATTGAGATGTTATGTGCTTAGATAAAGGTGTCCATATGAACTGGATTGCTGGAATGTTTGGGTAGTAAAATTGCCAGAGTTATGGTGCTATTAGTGCATTTTATGAGTGAGATATGAAAAGTTTAACATAAATTTCTTAGATATAAGAAAAACTGCTTCTACTTTGGAGGAAAGCGGTGTGGATCATTAGACGATTACGCGTCGGCAAATTAATGTTTGAAACTATGTCCAAGCATCAATATTCGACTACTGTGGTGAGAACTTAAATTCAAATCTATTCCTTGTTGGGTCTATTGTGTTCCACTGACAACTCTATCAGCAAGGACCTTTACCATTTTCCTGGATGAGACCATGGTCCAGAATACAAACCATTCAATTCAACAAAAACAAAACTAAGCCACAAAATGACCTTAAGTTGAATGCTCTATCCGAAGGGCAGATGGTTCTTGTGAAGCTTTCTTACAAGAGGAGAGCTACTGGATATTTATTGGACTAAGACAAAAAGCATAAAAAAATTAGTAATGTGGTCTAACACTTGTTTTAGACTGCTCACACGGAGACCATTTGGTCCTTTATGATTGTGGCCTCAAATTCATTAGTTTTGAGATAAAACAACCTGTGTTCTTGTCTCTGGAGAGCTGATTTGAACACAATCAATGCTCCATGGGGATTTTTCTTGCGTTAGGAGGTGCAAATCTTTTAAGGACGAAACTGTAATAGTGTGAGACTTCCATCGGCTAAAGCCGCCTCCTTTTCTACCCCTGATCCTTGCGGCACTGCCATCGAACATTTTAGGCTCACATACTCGGCTCGTTTGCGTTGACAGCCACCTGTCGCTCATGTCTCAGTTCCTCCTTCAATATGGTAGCCACGGTTGCACTGACTGATTGCCAAGTTTTCTCTAAGCTGAAGTCCACAGCTAGTCTGTTTTCCAGTAATTTAAGAACTCCATGATATTGCGGACAGTGTTCGACTGATTCTGTGTACATTGGACATTAAGGATAGAAATCTGTAGAAGCATGCTCTGAAACATTCATGTCCAGTAAGCCCCTATTTATTCGAAGGTCTATAGCTTGGGGATCAACGTCGTTCATCAGATTTCACAGCAGTGGACCTAGTAAAAAGCCATGCGGTGCACCGCCTGTGACGTCATACTGCCTTATCCCGTCGTCGGTAACATAGTGCAGTATTCCATCATTATCTTCTATAGGTAGTCCGGTACTCTATTGGCGGTAAGTGCTTCTCTGGGGAAGTTAATATACCAGTGAATGTCGCTTTATTATCTACGAGTATAGTAACTCTAGATTGGGTTTTTCTTTCTTGATTTATATAAAACTAAATAGCTTTAAGGGTATAGTGCGGAGGAATTCATCTCAGCAGATCTAAAGAAGGACCAAACTTCCTTATGCGTCTTTTTAATACTACACGAAAGCCTTTCTTAAACCATGAACAAGACAAGACCAAACTCTTAAATTGAAACCGGCCCTCCAGAGGCATAACTTCTTCTGAACCACTCACTATATGCTAATCATTGATCTTGTGCACTATAAGTCTCGTCTTCTATCACTTAGTATGTTATGTCACGTCCTATACCCCCCTATGGATCCTAGGGTCTCTACAGAGCCTACATGCTATAGTACATTGCTTCCGCCAATGAACCTTAACTCTTTATCAATTCTCATGGGTCCATCTTGATTACTCTACAACCGCCAAGAATTTTGTCATCCTAAACAAGAAAAGTAGTTAGCCCATGGTGAGGATTCTTGCAATGTTTTCTATTAAAAAAGCTCATTTGAGCTATTAGTTGGCAAGTAATTCCGATAGAAATGGTCACTCTTTAAGTAACGCATCCGTAAAGCAGCTTGATCTCAACAGTTGAACGGAAGTTGATGTTTAAGATGATCACTCTGCTTTCAACAGAAGATGCAGAAAGTAGACCTTGTTTTCAGTTTTGTTGCTGTGACTAAGTAATTTCTGCGAATTTTGTCACTGCTTTGAACCCCTCTATACAAGTGATATACTATCTTGTAGTTACTATTCAACGAAACTCCTAAGAACTAGTTTTCAAATCAGGGAAGACCTAATTAGCTCGTGTAACTCTTGACGTCACTCTCCGTGAACCGGAAGGTGGCCACTACAAACTGGAAGTAAATTTAAGCTCCCTCCGATTTCGACCTGGTCTACGTCAACATAATTATTTGCGTCAGATTAGAGCCAACAAATGATAAATAAATTTTGATATGTAGGGAAGATGTCATGTGTGGGAATTGAAACCACAATTTAAGGGGAATCAAAGCTTCTTTTGTAATAAAATATGATATCTTATTGCAATTGATGTAAAAACAAAATACTGATATTTACTTCGTATAGTAAGCCCCGTTGTGGTTTAGGAAATTTTGAACTAAATCTGGTTCTATATTGTTTACAGTGAGTATCTCTATGACGCTCTTGATGACCTTTGAGTGAAGTATTGTTTGTGTACAAACAGAAATGAGTGAACCTTTATTTGTTCACGCACCATGCTTAAACTTCTGCATGAAATTGGACGTAGTTTCCAAATTGCATTGCTCAAAAACTAACTGAAGAACTGGTACATGTCTTTTCATAATCTGCAACCCAGAAGCTGAGATCTACGCTTAATAGCAAAGCGGGTTCATCTAAAGTCCAGAGCAGCAGCATATGACGGTTCTTCTATCGTCAATAGTATTCTCATCACCACAACCTTCACACAACTTCTCCACCATCCGACGTAGCAGAGTGATGTGCCCTGTAAAGATATCTACGAGAATGGAAATGAATTTATCCAAAGAAGTCTCTGGGTTCTTGCTTTGTCAACCGTGGATCATAGTTTCCTTGCAGTTTTCTATAAGTTTCCATCCATTTTATACCTCCCGCGTGGCTTTTTCCCTGCTTTTAGAGTGCAAGGCGTGATATTAAATGATGGATATGTTGGTCGATGGAGAGCCACCACTTGCCAGACTAACCGAAAATGAAAACCTACCAGAGTTCAATTTTGTGAAGCATACCAAGAGCCTTGAGTTCTCTGCGACAGCACACCAATAATAAGGAAAAAGATCCCACCTGAAGCTATTGCCTTCATGTAGACTCACGGACTGCTGCTTTTTGTTGGATTCAATGATCATAGATCATTCTCTCTAAGAATTTTGCGCGAGTTTTGTTCTGAACTAATGCTGCACATGCAGTAAGTCTACAAAAACTTTGAAGAACAGTTCCACTTCATTTCCACCCTTACACTACCAAAATTCAGATATTCTTACACAATTTATGCCCTTACATACACAAATATCTGCCGACGAGTGGCAAGAGGGTATTGCCTCTCGATTGTTACTTAACTACTTCCTTATTCTTTACTAAAACCTTCACTTTCATGTCCTTTACCACTCATAACCTCGAATACAAATGAACGTTGCTTCAATTAGTCCACCAAATCATACGCAATTCACTCCTGATTAGAAAACAATTAGGAAGTTCGCATGCCAACTCTTTCGAATTCACTTTCTGTAGAGAAACAAAAGAGCTCGTTGAGTGGTTTGTGATTTCAACTCTAATGATTGGCTACTTGCATAAGTGAATGTTAAATGTTTTTTAAGGATTATTTAAATTTCACAATTCGTTCTTTATTACGATTCAAAGGAATAGGCAGAGGAGATGGTCCCTAAAAACGTAGAGTAGTACTGAAAAAACAAGAGCAAAGAATGGTGTTTCCTTATGTGTAATGAGAATTCCTGCCATAAATCGCTTAAGGATGTTTTAATTTTTCAGACGGAAGTTATTTGTGAGGCCTATTGCTTATACAGGTCACCATCAAATCTATTGTAGTTGGCTCTATATTCTTAAAGTTTGGGGAGAACACAAAGAGGAACTCACCTCGCAACGTAAACGGTTCAGGATCTGTGTAAAGTTGGAATCTACCCTAGACGGTTCCCTGGTGGAGGCTAGGAATCGATGAAAACATACTAGTAAACTCGTGATGGATGAAGTGGATTTAAATTACTTAGTCCTTGCGGCCGCAATGGGCTTATTATAAGTCTAGTATCGCTGGGGACTGTAGTGTCTTTTGCCTTTACTTCGCTGTATTGTGCACAGTGCCAGAGAAAGTGCTTGACATCTTCTTTATTTTGCTCATAGTTAATGCAGATTGCTGTTTCAGAAATCCCAAGTCTCAACTTGGTGTGGCCTATAATGAGTCCCACTATCAGTGGTGACACATGCGAGGTGGTTTTTGGTATGATCCGCACTTGAGCTTTGATGACCTTGCATAACACCTGATGGTATGGATATGCCGTCTGATGCTATAATTCCGAGGCTTCAGCTACGGCGCAAGTATGGGCTGGACTGGAGTGTAGTCGCATTTTCAGAGATGGTTCCGAAACGGATCAAGGATCAGGGGCTGGATACAGCATTAATCATTGCGTAAGGATGTCCTTGTCTTCCAGCCGTAAAACTTTGCAGTCCTTATGACTGCGAGTCACATCATTAGGAATAGATGGAAGGGTGACAGTCAAGCCCTTGGTAAACTCTTTAATCATATCCAAATTAGTTGGTGAAGAGACCCTTGAACTATGTCGCAATAGTCACATCACTGTCACACTGGAATCACCGGAACTCAGATATCCGATGAGATTGCTAGAAAAGGCTCAGAGGAGAGTTTCTCAGGATCCGAACCTGCGTTAGGTCTTCCTGCATCTAAGGTCAGGGCTTCCATAGATGATTGGGTTTTCTTATGAACACAACTGTGCAAAGCATGTTTCTCTTAGATGTAGGTTGACTAAACAGATGCAAACGCTGTTACTGAAGCGCTTACTGGGATTCATCAAGAAGACCAGAAAAATCATACAGCTAAAGGGGGCATATTAGGGTGCTTTCCGCTAGTACAATGGACAAGTTGATGCCAGAGTACTCCAGTGCAGTTCTTCCTATCGTTTCCTTATAACTGGAATAAAACTTCACCAAATATCATAGAACACAATTTATCTCCTACCATTAAAGTATGCAAAATTATCTGCATCATAAAGTCTGTTAAATGTTCAAAATTATATTCATGTGATATTATGCTACCGTAGATACTTAATCTTAATTTTATTACTCTCCTAACACTTCACTCTATAGTCTAAATTCAGTTGCAAGTGTTTAAAAAAACAAAACAAAAATAAAAATAAAAATAATTAACACCTCCAATGTCGTACCACGCCTTGTTCTAGCACAAAGCAACTTTGTTTTAGACCAAACAGACCGCAAAATTAAATGTTTACTTCCCCTCCGCCAACAAATGACATTGAAGTCTCCTTCAATATAACACAAACATGTTTATTTTTTACAAATAAGTGATCTATTTAAAGATTTATTTCTTGTCTTCATAGGTGATTTGGTGTTTGGCTATTTTTTTTTTTTTTCGGGAGACGATTTTATCAAGTCTCCTAATCATAATAGAATTTCGCTTAAAACAAAAAAAAAAAACTGAGAAACAAAAAAGTGATTAACATTTTAATTAGTATTAAATACTTATTGACGTCAGTTGATTTGATTTTAAGCATATTATACCAAGATCTATTAGGACATGTTGCAATTTTTAGTGCTTTGGCATGTTTATGGACAACACAAGTTCAAATAAATCGTTTATATTTAGATTTGTCGAATGAAAATTTCCGGGATAGATAACGGTTTTTTTTTTGTTAATTACCGGCATTTTTAGGTGTCTTTAAGCTGAAATTATTATAGCCCTGCGAATGTAGTTATTGGGATTTCCAGCTAAATGGAAATATAAATTCAATTAGGGCTAACGCTGTCATACTGTTTGTTCAAATGCCTGAGGGCAAGGGAGTGGACTCTTGTTGTCGGATTCGTGACGTACATTTCTCTCGTGACTCAATTGAAGGTTTTACGTCAGTTTTTTCACTTGAAAACAGTTTGAATTGGATCTCGTTCCATACCATCTGCGACCCTAAATTAAGTTTTGAGAACTGCTTTGATTGAGATATTAATTCATACATACTGGGTCTAAGCCCTGCTGACATTCTAGATCTGCCACTGTGCCATTTTAATTCCATTTTTGGCCCAATACCTCGAATATGGAATGGGGGTACTAGTAGAGTTAGATTGCTTTTGGGATGGAATCCGAGGTACAGACAGGTGGTGATCGGCAGTAGTTCATGTTGTCAACATTGAGGTTCTGATCCGGCTATGGCACACGATTGAAACAGCCAATTGATAGCGAATATCCTTGCCTTGCTTTGAAATTGAAATTGAAATTGAAATTGAAATCGAAATTGAAATTGAAATTGAAATTGAAATTGAAATTGAAATTGAAATTGAAATTGAAATTGAAATTGAAATTGAAATTGAAATTGAAATTGAAATTGAAATTGAAATTGAAATTGAAATTGAAATTGAAAATGAAAATGAAATTGAAATTGAAATTGAAATTGAAATTGAAATTGAAATTGAAGTTGAATTGAATTAAAATTAAGTTGATTGAAGTTAAATTGAAATAAATTGAATTGAAATTGAAATTTAATTGAAGTGAATTGAATTGAAATTGAATTTAACTGAATTGACAAACCTTTTTCAAGTGGATAAAGTACATATAACAGAGGTCGACACAGGTTGAACCATTAAAGCCCCTAGGAGCCAAGTGGATCCACTATTTAAAAACTGGAACTTAAAGCCACTTAAAAATCCATCCATCCATTAAACTGGCGTACTCTTTAAAGACGGGCTGGATGGAACGAGATAGCTCAGAAGAATCTAAACAAGGTTCCTATATACGCTCTTACTATTCTCTAAGCTGATGCTTCCGGCTACCGAAGACTCCTACTGGTAACCATTTCCATGGTAAAAAATTCTACATATTTACAGAATCTCTTTAGATCTAAGAAAATATTATACGAGGCTAAACGAATTCTAGCAAATCAAATCACAATTACTCTGCAAAACTGTGGGCACATTTACTGAGAGAAAGTCTGTTGCAAAGGACTCACTTTCCGAGATATCAGATATTGACTCGATCACATCTGAACTCTCATAATCTGGTCGAGTTTGATTTAGATGACGGCGTAGATGGTATATTACGTCCACTGTGTCTGGGGATCACTCGCCCAAATGTGTCACCTGATACTAAAGCGGATACGATATAGAGCCACTGCTATCAATGCTACCGAATTGTATTTGAACTGCTGGATTGACACTGGCTTATACCCCTCCAACCTGGCGAAGTACCTGTAAGAACTACTACTTCTACTCATCATACGTTAACAAAATTCTTACTTCCCTATTCACATGTCGATTCAGAGTAAAAACATTCGCTGGAATCACCTACGAATTCTATCAGCCCACACTAATTATAAAGTTCGCATGCCAACTCTTTTGTTCCGAATGCAAATTGAAACAAACTAAGGAGTTGCCATACTAATCGGTAGGAGTTTCCCCTCTAATCATAATTCACTTAAATAATAATCAAATGTCATTTAAGGATACGACAGGTGTACAAGCATCACTATAATTATCAAAGATATATTATTTGTCATTGGAATTGTTAATTGCTTCGCAAGGGGTAAGTATGAGTTGCTCACATTTAGTTCAATTGGTTATGACTGTGTTCAGAGGCATAGAAGCTACTACGTACAACATAGTCATAAGCCTTATTTAATTATCAAGTGGCAAACCCAAGATTTATTGACTAAGGTCAAAGCCAATTGCTGGTGTATGCAGTCTCCGTAATAAATTTTTATTTTCCTACTTTCCTACATTGTTGCTTCAAGCTGGCGCATTCACGCATATAATTTGTAATTAAAAACACGATTTAATGGTGGAGTCTTAATGAATATTAGATAAATATGCCTCGCCTGATTCGAATTTATGTGCTTTTGGGTTCTATGTTACATGATTTGCATGTTGTAGAAACATTACAGTTGTAACAAGTGAATTCAATTTGAACTGTATCGATTGATAGACTGAAAATGAGTAAGTAAAAGGTGACCAGATAAGAATGATAGGAAAATATATAACAACCATATGAGACAAAAAAATTATTCTACATTTATTTTCAAGCTACATTTATGCCATTATGTTGTGAAGTAGAATATCATTCAAATGGTTGCCTTGGCTTTGCTGGGGGTGCTTGAAGTGGTTGGTCATGGGTCTGATGATTCGGTTCAATATATACCTCGTTATTCTTTCAATGCGGTCTCAAGTGTTGGCCCTAAGCTTGTCCAAAGTCGTTGGCTTGTTAGCGTTGACTAAGGACTTGACGTAGTCTTAGAAAAAATAATCGACTGGTGTCAAGTCGCATGATCGTCGCGGTCCAGTGATGAGATGACCCAGTGGCCAAATTTCCTCTTCAAAATTTGGAGCTTGGTGTCGCTTGTTAGCGTGTCGTTGGAACCACAGGTTAAATATATCGATGTTGTCAAGCTTAAGCCACATGAAGACGCTAAAAATCGCTCTATACCTGAACCCATTGAGGGCAATAGTGTCTTCTTCCTCATTACAAACCGTACCAAGCAGTCAATCTTTGTGGATGCCGTGATGCTTGGTCGAAGACTTGTGGACTGTGTTTGGTTTAATGATGGCCAATGAGCCAAAAATACACCTCGTACTAGAAGATGAATGTCTGTAACTCTGGCCAACATTTTCAGCGCCCAGTTAGCGAATTCAGGGCGTTGTCTCTGGCCTTTTGGCTTCAATTCCTGCATTAGCACAATCTTATATGGAAGTAGGCCTAGATCCAAGCACAGAATATGCCGGGTTCACTGTCTTATGATGCCCGAGTTAGCAGATCAAAACCGAATCGACATTTCTGGATCTTCTTCGACACTGTTCACTACGGGGGATATTTTTTCTTCATTTTGCATCAATCTCTATCTGTTTGGTGGTTTAAGACTCAAAAAAGTGTGCTCAAACTCAAACTTCTCCACGATCAATCGCCGACACACTGATACCATGATGACGAAATTCAAGTTGCCTATTTCCAACTGAGCTGGAATTTCGCTAATATTTTTAATTTAATTTCATACGTTCAGCAAGCTGCAAATGATGCACAATTAAATGCCAAACCTTACTGAATATTGTGACAGCTAAATGTCATAAATTACTTTGACAGCTGCTGAAGCATGTCAATTGGAAAAAGTATCATTGCTCTCTGGTCACCCTATTGCTTTAAAAAAAAGTATATCTTTATCTCTTGCGAAGCATCTGATGGTTCTAAGTCCCTGTTAACTCTGAGAAAATTGTTCCCAAAAAGAAGAAAAAAACTCAGATTCTTCTCAAAGATTTCACCGTGGTAATCTACATTCATTCTTGAGAAAAATTTTGCGTCTTATTTTCTTTTCTGTATCTTACGCAACGCTTGAAGCGATTCGCGCGGCCAACAAATAAATTGGATAATTCAAATCAAAAGGAAGCAAATCGTTGTGTACACACTACAATGGATGGAGGTTGGTTGAAAAACACAAAAAAAAAAAAAAATATTTTATATTGACCGCGGGGTGTTTCGCGGTCAACATGCTCTAGGGCAAGAAGAGGAAATGTGTCAGATATCCATCAGATAAATTACCAATAACAATGGCTTTTTTATTTCTTGTGTAGGGATGATCTTTTTTTTGTTCAAAATTGTGTGGTTTTTTGGCATGAATTCGGAAAGAAGATGACGGGCGTGATTTTTTGAAAATCACTTTTTTTTTTTCTTCTGTCGGTTCTTTGAATTACAGTTGTTTTTTTTGGCAAATATTATTTTTTTTTTATTTAATTTTAAAAGATTATAGTGATATCATATGAAATAAAAGAAATACAAGGAGATGAAGATAATGTTTGGGTGAATTGGCAGAGAGTATGATATGGGATCAGAAAGTCAAGGAAAGAGATGAATGGCGAGTGAAAAGGTGGTAAACAATGAAATTTGGTGCTTGTATTGTGGAAGGCATGCAAGAGTTGTTTTTTGTTTTAAGATAACTGAAAGGGTTCCTTTGACATGTATGTAGTTATTGACCAAGAGAGGAGTGTGGAACTATAACTAGAAAGAATATCCATTTGTCAGCCTAAACGCTAGTAAAAGACGTCATCCATGTAAATTCATATCTTTTCAAAATATCTAAGCAATAATTTGAATTAAAAGAAGCACGAAGCATTTGAACATTTCTTAAAAGAAGTTAAATGTCTAGGGGTAACTCTAGAGCAACCAAAGCCTTTTGGGCCTACTCTAGGCCTTTCAACAAAACAAAACCAAAACTAACCCACTGTATTTACCTTATTATCATCACTCTGCTAATTTCCTATGGAGCTCTAGTGTGGTTGCAAAAGACCAACCAATTAGTCTGCCCTCCAGAGGATAGAATATTTAGCCTTCCTGCACGACAGCTGCACTTCCATCCCTCCATATAAGTATTATGACGATTGCAGCTGATAGTGCACATTCAACTGCTATGTAACAACTCTACCCCTAGAAAGGAGTCCCCGGCTATCTACTCCAACAGGATGCTTCTGAAACTTAATACCTAAGAGAGTGCGTCTGTATCTTCAAATCACTCAAGCATATTCTTTATCAGATTGGCCCAGGGACGATTCGAGGATGTCGAGGGGTCTAGAGCTAGAATCTCTGGTTCAAACAACAAACTGTTTACTCTTCTAGGTCCTCACAATCGAGCTCTGAGCTGCAGAATAAACTAGAATAAACTGCCGTAGATCACACATGAATATACTATCAGATAGCCAGGCAGATCTCAAGGCTTTCAGGTCCTTCAACTTTGAATCAAAGTCAGTCTGAAATTGTCTCCAATCTCTTCTATATCTCGAGGCATACAATTAAATCACATGATTCCTTGGACATAGTTGTTTCCCTGGCAGTGAACCAGCCGATGAACTTGACAAATAAAGTGTTCAGTCTCTGTTGATTCGTCTTCAAACTAACTAGATAAAGACAGAGGTCAATAGATGAGAACGCCAAGAACTAAAATGTCCTAACTGGGCATTTCTTTCTCTCAAAATTTTGCTCTAATTCAATAGGTGGTAGACGTTTTCATAATCTGTTGATGCCACCAAGAAATCCAAGAAGCTTCAGGTATTGCAAACTTCTTACCTTACATTGGAACCCAAAGTGGTGATGCTAGAGAGAAAGGCGCTTGAAACCAATTTCGTAGCTCAATTGCCAAAAGAAACTGGAGTTAACTCTAAGCACTTAGAGGTACCAGAGTATCTATCCACAGAGACTACATACAGGGTATTTTAAACGTATGATAAATTTTGTGGTAGGTTGCTCGTCAATTAACATTCAACTGATTTTATGGCTCAAACATATAGCCGCCTATGACAAGGCGAAAGTCAAAGAGTCTTCCGCCATTGCCCTTATGGTAGTCCAATCAGTTCCGGACCCATAACATGTGCGACCCCTTCGGTCTTGGCTTCAGGTCGCCTATCACTTTCACAATGTCACCGTTGTTGTTGTTGCATTATAAACAGCTCCCAACTGGGTGTAGAAGGTCTCCTTATCTTCCTGAGATAAACCATCCGTGGGGGCGTAACACTGTGTAATGGTGACGCGACTTACTCTCAGAATCTGACGTTAGATTGATATACCACACTTTTCAGACAGGATACCAAATAGCGCTCAGTTGGCCATGTATACGACAAAAATGTCAGCACAAATGACAAATTTGCCAACAACAATACAAGTGAAGGTACGTATTTTGGTTTAAGACTTATAAATTCTTGTATCTTGTGGATTGCAAGCAGTCTAATCTGCTCGTTGATTTGTAGTGCTCAAGGCTCTGAATTACCAGTGCATACCACAAGAGACTAAACCTTATAGCAATTGAAAAATCACGAAGTTAGCCCTTTGGACCATTGGGTGTGTGAGCTTTTCCTGTGTCCAACGATGTGGGGTGGTATTTTACTCAGCTTCCACAATGACCTGGAAATCAGACGTTACCTTACTCCTTTTTAACAACATAAGTCTCGTCAATAGACCTCTTTGACGAGTGGAAAAATGAACCCCTAATCATTCGCATCCACATATTGTCCAGCCCTTTTTGATTGCAGGAGCATATGCTGCTTTACTCCTTTAAATCTTTTGTCTAAGGTACAGATGTGGCTTTAATCATTTGCCTCCACTCATTGTCGGAACCTCGTGAGTCTAGTGGGTCACTCACTTCCATTTTGAAGAGTCCTCTTCGATCTCAGGACCAGATGTTTCCTTACACAATCACATATACTTATTGACAAGACCTCGTGAGTTCAGTGGGTAGATGTTGCTTCAGTCGCTTCAGTCACCGACAGAGACAGAAGTTCCCATACTTATTTGGGTCCATATATTTGAAAATCTTGTTTGGTCCAGCCAACAGATTTTGTTGAAGAGTCCTCTTTTGTCTAGACGACAATGTTCCAGAGTCAGATATTGTTCTCTTTGGACTCAGAGGCAGATGTAACTTTACTCATTTCGTTCATATATTGACGAGACTTTCTTGGTTCAGGGGACAGATGTTGCCTTACTCAATTACACCCTATTGACTATTGAGTCCTCTTTGATGTATGTGGCTTTACTCCTTAATATCCACATACGTAGTTGCGTTTAGGAGTCAGATGTTTTCTTTCTCATTTGCATCCACGTGATAGGTATGCATTTACATCCATTATCGCCTGGACGAGATGTCTTTGGCCTAGGAACCAGACAAGGCTGTACCATTCTACATAGGTTCAGCTGCTATAATGGTCAACAATTCAATCACACTAACTACTGCAGCTCTTCAGGTTTCAAAATCAATTAAAGCAATAGCCTAAGTAGTTGCTCAGACCCCTTATATCTATTTTAATACACTTTTATGTCGACGGCAAACCTCAATTACGTTAATACCCCGATCTAAGTTAGGTAATCCAACGTCTTAATCATCCTGTCGACTGTCATAACACAACTTTTGTTCGATTAAATAATCTCCATCCCTCTAGGCGGGCTGCCACTACGAAACAAACACCAGGAAGTCTATTGCATCTCTATTGGTTATGCAATCCTTAACATCTGCCTCAATTTTCTCGAATCAAATTGATATATCTCACCTTTATAGCTCGCTATCTCTGTGCTATAGAAAATTGAAGTAATAAATCCAAGTCCTAGCAAGAAAGTTTCTCTCCTCAAGGTGAGGTGAGCCCTTAAAGCCAGCACACATGCAGTAGCAGATAAATAATGACAACCAATACAATTGCAAGTTCTACTTCAAAACATCCGAATTTGAAGTAGTTTCTTTCCATTAAGATTGTGTCCCGAAAAAGATCGAATTGCGAAATCCCCCATAGACAACACAACACTACTGGCCGAGGTAGTCATTGTAAGTCGATTGCAAAACTTCCATGGGAAGCAATTGGACATGGGCTCTGCAGCGTCGAGTGGAATCTTTATTGCCATACATGATGATTCGATGAAAAGGTATAGATTTGCACTCGCTGCTACTCTATGTTCGATTTTCAAGATGTTATTTCCTCACCAAGTTTTTTTGGTTTAACACACACACACACACAGAGAGAAGAAGCCTTCCGTCGAAATAGATTACACGCCAAAGAGTGAGCACATTTATTTTAACGATCCTCATTCGTAATACACCAAATGGGATTATTAAGTAAACATATGAATGAACCGATGGATAGATCGTCGTCGGCGAGGGGGTCAAATGCAGTAGCAAACATCCAAAACGGCTGAAGCTGAAGAGGAGGAAAAAAAACAGAAAAAGGAAGAAGAGGTACCACAACGACGAAGACTACGACCAATCTGCCGCCAACTAATCCAGTGAGTCCATGAATAAAATTTGACCTCATTCTGTCGGATTTGTAGTAATCACTTGCCGTTGTGTTAGGCTATGTGTTCGTTGCACACTTGCGCGAAAGGTAACATACCGCCGTGCAGTGCCAAAGAATCTAGATACATTACTGTTTGGCTGTTGGTCTTGTTAAAATAAAAAAAACGAATAATGGAATCTCCGTGCTGAATTGATGAGCGACAAGTGACGACAGCTTTTAGAGGTTCTTTGGAAATAATTTCTGGTTTTTATTTTAAATTTGATTCAATGGCTGTGTGGTGCAAGTACAAGTCAGTGATGAGATTGTATGTATGCATGCCTTTCAAGTGTAGATGCTTGTGAAGATAGGCTTAGGATTGTCACATCTCAGAGATCAGATACAACGGCTGTAGTTATTTTGAGCCTGAACCGAATGAGAAGCTTACTGAGGACGTCTTACTATGAAGGACTCGAAATTTCTATAAGTAAAGGGACCAACCCACTCTGAACTGCAAATTCACTCGTCTGCCTTAAAGGCGTCTGAGTGACAGCTGTGGAGATACTCTTATTCGAGTGAGGAAGTCGCATGAATGGCTAAAACCTGCGAAGAAAGGAGTGAAATCTTGGTAGGAGTGTGTTTATGTATCATTCTATAAACCGGGCAATTATTTGACTGAACTATTGGCCTGCATGTCGGCGGTTATTTCTAAAGGGAAAGTGGGTGCACAAAATGCGCTACTCTGCCTAATCTACCATCCCAATGCTCTTTTACAAACTGCTCATCTAAGTGCGTTAGGTGGAGAGATTATTTTCTCTTGTACCTCACACTTATAAATTTGCAGATAGTGAACAATTCTGTATGGCCACAAAATTCGAGAGCGACTTTTGGAATAGTCGACCGTTTAACATCCCGTCTATTGATTGCCGTAAGCCCGTTCATGGATTACATCATGAATAAAAGTCTGCTCCTTATTACAGATGTTTCTTTGCATTCTCAACTCAAAGTAAGTATCCATAACTCATAGCGTGGTACCGTCGTTCTAGTTTAAACTTTAACACTTTCAAAATCTGATTTCCTCCATGCAACGCACTCCTGGCTCATAAAATGTCGAAGACTCATAATAACTGCTCCTGATTACAAAATTTCCCCCCCATCAAAAGATTATGACCACAAATATGTATCTCGATGTGGATCCGCACTCTGCAGCTGCATCTACATCTACTGCCAACCACTTGGTCACAATCTACTTACATCGCGAGCGGCTTACATAAAAATCAAAAAAAAAGTGGTGCAATGTGGTGGATTCTCTAGCTGGCGCTGTCATTAAAAACTATGTTTTATGTGTGTGTATGCTGTTCATTTGGCTTGACTTTTTAGCTTAAGCCGAGGCTCATTTAGAATTCCCATCAATGTCCGATTCGGAGTGATGGAATTTCTGGGGTGCACCTCGCGCTTGTTAAGCGCTTAGGAGTGCGCAAAGCGATTGCCAAACTCTGATGTGGCGCGCGTGATGCACCAACAAGAAGAATCTCTATCTACTCGTATCTATATACTTTTTTGCAGATCTAATTTGTGTGATTTTCAGTCCTCGAGAGGGTTAAGTAAAGTGCAAGCACAAAACGGCAGAAGCAGGAGCAAACATCATCTCTGCGCGAGCATCTTGTGATAATCGTGCGATGGCAATCAAATGCACAGCATGTTCATCTAGCTAAAGTGTATCTATGGTGTATTATATGCCAGCAGCAGCGCATAAGAAGTATCTCTGAAGTGTATCTTCTACAAGAGATGTTATATTTCTTCTTTTTGGTTGAAATGTGTGCTCTGTAAGTTGCTGTGTGTTATAATTACGCAAGAGTCAGGAGGATTCCTCTAAAACAAAAAAAAATTCATGAAATATTCAGGAGAAGAAGTATCTTTTTTTTTCGTTTTTGGTGGAGAAACCACCAAAGCACGTCTATGAAAATGAAGTATCTTGTTTAAGAAAAAAAAAAAAAAAACAACCTAGCCTAACCACAAAGATGGATACTGCTCTATCTATATTGGCACGCACGCAAAATTGATATTATGATCGAAGATACTTGGTTTTTTGTTTGCTCATCACCATGTAAGGCAGTTCGGTGATGATGACGGCACCAGAGATGATCGTCGTTGTCGTTGCTGGGGTCTCTTAGTCCAGCCGTGTCGACACGATGATGGTGGTGATTCTCGAGTTTTTTTTTTTTTTTTGGCAGATCTAGATGCAGTGCATCTACTGTTGCGATAGATGCATGTGGTAACAAATGTGGGAATATTTTTGTGCTTCTTTTTTTTTCGCTCTTTCAAATGACAAGGAGCACAACATGATGTCATTTGTATTGAGAGGAGGCTGATTGGACTGTTTTAATGAGTTCGAGTTTGAGTTTTTATGTTTTGTTTTAGTCTTAACTACTTTGGATTGGATTTTAGTGGATTTGAAGTACTCTGGGGGGTAATTAAGTGATTATGGTTAGGTTGGAGGAGGTTGGCTAAATTGAAAAAGTTTTTTTTTTCTATTTTTTCTTTTTATTACCAATCGAGGATGTTGCACAGAATTTAAAGCAATAAAAGCATCACTTAGGCAATTAACATAGATTTTAATTTTTAGAGAAATAAGTCTTCACAGTCGCGCGGGAAAGTGATTGCACTGGATTGGTTTGGAGGCGATTCTTTAGAGGACGACATGGTTATGAATTAAGGTTGCATCAGTAGGCACTTAAGATTAGTGAAATGATCTGATATTAATGGCAAAACTGTAATAAAACCACCACCGTGAGTGGTACTAGAAGTAAAGTGGGTTAGAATTAAGCCTTTTAAGAGACGTGGTGCTTTGTAATGGAATGGGTGTCCTTGTTGACGACAAATATTAGCGGCTTACTTAGACCACCTAGAGTTCATTGTGCCCAAAGATTGATGGGAACCGAAACCACCCAGATATGTGTATAAATCTCAGGAGTTTGTTGAGCTCTATGTTTCCCAGATCAAGAAGGAAATAACTCCCTAGAGTAGCTCCAAATTTGAACAGTCTTAAAGTAGGTGACGAATGGATTCCATTTCCCCTTCGTCTTTATGTCCTTCACCGTGCTGCCACGCTTACGACCGTTCGTATATCGCTGCGACTTAGCTTTATGAAATCAGCCAATTTCCTTTTATCGCAGACGGGCCATAACGATTTGACCTAACCAAAACCATGGTTTATAAGCCTCCTCGCAGTGTGTCTACTTCCCTGTGCAGTGTGCTAAGCGGTATCCTGGCTTCAAGAAGACCCCGCAAAGAGCTTAGATGTGACCCTTCTCTGGCCAGTTTATCCGCCTTCTGTATGGACTTAATCCAGATGAAGGATGAGAAACAGAACAAGATTTTGGGCCACTAAGTAGAAAGTAGATTATTTCGACTCCAAGTTCAAAAAACACTCAATGACTTAAACGTTCACAACTTTAAGAGACCGACATTTTTTAGCGACAATTCTAAAATCAAGCTGTACCCAGATGCAACATCGAACTGCTTATGTCAAACGCCTATGAGGAGTTAACACAACCTGAGACGCTAATGGTATTCTTGGTCTTAAGCTGAATAACGATACAAAAGATAGAAAGAGTTAAGGTCCACCTCGGCTTCGCTAGCAGTCCAACGATCTGTCCAAGTTTTGAATACTCGGTCCAATATGTACGGCGATATTCCGCAATTAGAGTTGGCCTCGAGCTGGTCCAAAGTGGCTGGCTTGTTAGCATAGGCTAACGACTTGACGCAACCTCAGAGAAAAAAAATCGATCGATGTCAAGTCGCATGAGATGACCCAGTTACCAAATTTCTCCTTCACAACTTCAAGCGGTGCATCGCTTGTAGGAACCACAACTCGAATATATTGATATTGTCGCCCACAGGAAGTCGGTTAACATCGCTCTTTATCTATATTTATAATGCCAGGTCAAAAATGTGGGGAATTTTACTTGTTGACAAAACCAATGCTCTTCGTCCCAGAAGATGATTTTTTTGCTACAATCAAAATCTCGGACCAATTCAGCTGTTCGGCATCTAATCGATATTTCTGGTTCTTCTTTATTACTCACGCTTGGGTTCCAAAAGAGTGTACCCACACTCAGGCTTTTCTATTGTACGACGAATCGCCTGCACACTGAAGGCATGATGCCGACTGACTTCATGACAAGTGTGCAACAATCCATGATAAAATGGCCGACCTTACTGAATATTCTGCCAGCTGGATGTCATTCCTAACTTTGACAACTCTTGAAACATAACAAATAGAAAAAGTATCATTGCTATCTGGTCACTTTCAAAGAGCTGTATGTATTTGCATATGTGGAGCACTTAGAACTGCACCTTCCGCAGCTCTAGGTACCATTCTTCACCTACTGCCCCTAGACATCGTCGGCAAACAAATAGCGGCCTCAACCGCAACCCGTTTGTCGGTCTCTTCTCAGTGGCTGTCTCTCAATTACGGCCACTCCTCTGTTCTTAATGAATCTAACCTCATTGATGTAACCACTGACTACACCCCTGCTAAACTCAGCTTTGGTCGCAACTTCCGTACATCAATCCCAGCTCGTGAAACATGGTCTGATGTGGAGCAGGTGGATGTTGGAAGGATCCACATCTACACTGATGGATCCAAGACCTCAGACGGAGTTGGTGGCGGTGTATACTCCTCTATGTCAGTCAGGCAGCCATTAAATCCCTGGAATCACCCACAACCATTATTGGTGTCCTTACAGGACACTGCCTGATCGGCCTGCACGCTAGACGTCTGGGCCTCCCATCCAACGACTTCTGTCGGAGTTGCAGGGATGAGGAGGAAGAGGAAACGATTCCTCATCTTCTCTGCAACTGCCCTGCCTTAGCGTCAAGTAGAAACCTCCACCTGGGGTCATTCTTCTGTGACCTGACTGGTGTACCCATCAGGCATCTTCTGCGCTTTGTCAAAAGCTCCGGTTGGTTCTCGTAATTCAGCGGAAGAACCTCCTCTAGGTGCAATTATCTGTGTAATTGTCTGGTAGCCTTTCTGTACTGGTCGTTTGTCTCATCGTAGTGTCATAGTTATATTAATTAGCCGGGGTATCTTATAGATCCGGTGGTACCACAATGGGCCTTTTAGGCCTAAGTGAGCTGGTGCCCATCTGTATCTGGGTGCCAGCTGCCACGACAACCTACCTACCTATCTGGTCACCTATAATCGTAATTTCATCTGGAATCAACTTGACTCAGTTTCCAGGGGAATCAAGACTGCTTCCGGATTTTTTTTATAAAGAGCCTCAGACATAAATATCTCTAAACTACTTTGCCAACTACATCATCCTAGTGAGACCACTCTCGACTAGCTTAAATTTATCAATCACCTTCGCACATTAATTACCTATTCCAAGTGTGATGCTCATTCATAGATAAAAACTAAATTTAAAAGTTTTAAATCAGAGTTTATAAGAAAACAATAAAATCACTAAACAATACCATAAAGTTAAATTAAATTTTAATTTTTCGTCTAATTTCAGCTAACCACCATCGGATTATTATGTGTAAGTTTGCAATAAAACAAAGAAGATACAACCAAATGCTGTTAAACTAATTTCTCAAGAATATTCATACCCACCACCGCCGCCTTGAAGTGTTATAATTTTTTTTATTATTATTGTTCCAACTGCATGATTTGCATTAATTATAGCGGCGCAATTTTATTACCTCGTGTTTCTTGTTTCGAAAACAATAAATTGGAGAGAAAAAAGCTGTCACAGCATGCTCATCAAATACTGGGCATATAGTCGTATTCTTTTTTTTTTTTCGATCATTTTTAACCAATTAATTTCGACATAAATTTACTCTTTGCATTAATCAATTTCGCATAAAATTAATCACAACACGCACAACAAAAAAAAAATACAAAATAAAACCCCTAAAAGTCGTATCTGTATACTGGTATCTGTGGGCTAGTCTATGACCTGAGCTTGAGCTCTCTCAACCCCCAACCAACAGAAAAAACAAATAGACTCGAGAGAGAAATCGTAAAAATACTTTGCGCAATAAAAGTAGGAAAAAAAAAAAAAACACCAAAAATAAGCCAAGAATTTGCAAATCGAATTTTATTTAAACGAATTTGCGCACGAAGATAAAATTTAACAAAAAGAGAAACTTACAGATACTTCATTACGATTTATTCAGATCACTTAGCCGACGCGCTGAGTGTTGATGGATGTGATCTGGTTAATTGTATGATTGCGAGTTCACGTGATGTGTCTGAGAAATTATTGAACCGGATTACGGTTTTCTAATTCCAGGTGTCTGTCCGGCTGTCTGTCTGTCTGTGTGCGATGATGATGATGAAATGCTCTATAATGAGATACAGATAAATGAAACTGATTGAGAAATCATTTTATTAGTATTGTCCTGCCATAAATGTTCACTCAGTTTAATGGCTAGGCAGTCTGCGGGTTTTTTTGGAATTTATTATGCTCAAAGTACCGCCTAGAAAATTCTACTAAAAATAGTCACTTTCAGAATTCTTAAGAAATGCCATAGGCCGTACGTAGACCTTTCAATATGACAACGATGTGAATTTTAAGCAAATTACTGATTATAGGGGTTGGGAGCCAATGAATTAGTCCCAAAGCTAGGCGAGAGCACACTTTCCACTAGAAAGGAGCTGCCTCCTCTCTATCCATATACATAAGTCATGCAACGAAGCAGTTGCTATATTTCAACAAGGTAAAAAAAAAATACTGCGAATTACAAACCAATGCAAAAATGTGCATACATTCCCCCCCAGTCAAATTGAACACCACCCACGAAGACCTCAGTGTTGAGTCCCTTTTCGTTTCTCATTCGCGACACACCTTAGCCCGGGAGACTCTCTGGAGCTCTGCACAGTCCCTTCTCTGACTTGAATTCCGCGGGTCAACACTTGCATCTATTTAACAGAAATATGGCTCATCTCCTTCTAATCAATGACCCACCAAGATCTCCGTTCTTAAGCTTGCTACTGCCATGTAATGTGTCGAAGTCTCGGTTTACTACAGGCATAGATCACAGGTATCATCCTCCCAAAGACCCATCTTCTTAAGCAATTTCGGTGACCTGTAATCAACCCTACCACTCATTTCAGCGTTCCTCCAACCAACCACTACATCTTCGCTCACATTCTTGCACACATTCAGCAGGATCTCTCTCTCTCTCTCTCTCCCTCTCTCTCTCTCTCTCTCTCTCTCCCTCTCTCTCTCTCTCTCTCTTTTGTTCGAGGAGGCAAAAGCCACAACAAAACTGCCTGGGCGCCCTCCTACTCGCACTGCCACAGAGTTGCTTTAACTCCTTGCCTCACCAGAACAGAAGATCTAATTCTGTCACCAGCAACGTTTTCTCTAATCCTTCTTTTTAAGGTCCAAGGCTCTTCCAACAGAGCAATGTCAACCGAATCCTCCACAACATATTTGTTCATCATTGCAGATGCACCTATTCTGCGCTGAAGCTTCAATTGAATCACAGGCCCTTTCCCGCCCGACTTCTGTTGACCTCATATTCATGAGCCTCTGATGCTCCTTGGTATTTCACGAGAACTAGATTCAACAATTCAGTTTCTCCCCTGTTTGCGAACACCAGATAGTCAATTTGCGTTTCACCTCTTCGCCATACCTTTCTAAGAGACTAACCTTCCACTTGGAACTGTCCACCTCACATTCATTCTGGCAACTTAGCATTTTCTCGTGGTTTCGCCAAGGACAAAGATGATTAACTTCTCCACATCCTTAAGAATGCAGACTCGATTCACTTTCAGATTGATTCCCTCCCATTGGTCCTCTTCCTTACAGCAGAAAGAGAGCACACCTTAGATTTTTGAGTAACCCATTTTACTGCAATAAATCCTTGCTTCAAAGTAAAGTCTGCTACAACAATGTCACCGGTATTGATTAGAAGGGAATCCAGTGTTTCAAAGAGGTCCAATTATGTAGTAACTCCCCTCCTTTTCCACATCGGTAACATTCATTAGGTGGTCAATTGCGGCCGCCTAACTCTTGTTGGCCTTGGCATGTTTTCAGGTTTCTTTTCCGCAAGTCGATTTGCTTTCTTTCCGCGGAAAACGGTCGTTCCGCTTTCGAGAAAGTTTGCACTTGCAGATGACTGACTTCCTGCTCCCTCACCTGTCCGTGTTTTCACTTTCAGGTGGTTTGGCTGAGTAATTCTTTTGGAATCAGTCTTTTCCGATATCCCCATACCCCTATCCTTATGTGAACCAAGGGCCACCGTATTATTCTTGAACGACTTGCTTAGTCCTTCCTCTTCTGGTGTTGTTCGCCTGACGTTATGATAGCAATCATACTGGTCAGCTCATCGACCGATATGTCGCTATTCCTTAAGCCGATTTCTATCTACTTCTCGTCCCTTCCATCTTTCGCTTCAGTTGCTTCCATAGACTCCGCTCAGACTCAGTTCATTACCATCATCTTTGGATTCAGCTTTGCTGGACCAAGTTGTCTTTATCCTTTACTTTTCTCCCCAACTACACTGTCCTCACGAGCTTTTTCGCTGTCGATCCTGCACCTGCCAATACTCTCTCGATATCTTTAGAGCCTTTCGCCTCAATTTTTGATGATTCGTTTCCATTTTGGACCCACAAGTCGGGGAGAAATTAAGGAGCAGGTAGGCAGAGATCTTCACTCCCTACCCTACTCATCTTATTACATACTCAAAAGGGTTGAGCTCCAACTCAAGAGGATACCCTGTAACCCTGTGTTCATTATGAATAGCGAATAGAGCAGGACAACCATGAGGTGTATTCAACTTAATTCTCTTAAGCCCTGCCTCAGCGACTAATGTAGCCCACCAAAGCCGCCTTCATTTAGAACCCATGCACGAGACCCCAGGTCCCAGGCACCTTTCAATATCCAATATTTATGTTTCCATCCCCAATTGATGTTAATGACACCACTTCCTCATATCTACTGACAAAAATTACTATAATTTTCCCCACACATTTGTTCCAAACCAACAAATTACTACCTTACCATCAAAGAACATCCATTACACATATCTCCTATAAAACAACAAAAAAAAAAAAAACTCCTCCTTTGGCCAACAATCTTACCATCCGCAACAAACACAATTTCCATCCATTAGATGTAATACACATTAGCAATAGCACACCAGGCCATCTCGCTAAACAGGTCCACTGGTAGGTAGGTACCATCTTCTCTCTTGCACAAGTCAGACGCAATAAATATGCGGACATTGAATGTTATAATCCAAAATGTGAAGAAGATTCCAACAGAAGAACAGCAAAAACTATCTGAAATATGCACACCGAGATAGAGCGCTCTTTTTTTTGCCTGCCTTCTTCTTCTTAAATTTTTCTCGTATGTCAGCAAAACATATCTCTGAACATCAATACATTGTATCTGTTAACCGACTTCTTTGTGTATTTAGTACGTGATGTCCAATTAAAATCCAGTTTAACAGTTTACGCTACTGATTTTGCGCCATAGTATTTCAGTCAGCTTTCAGGTGGCTTTAGGAGTACAAAACAGACAAAACAGACTCCTAGTTTCAATTTCACTAAATTAAAGTGATTTGGCATATGGAACGTATTTGGAATAATTGAATACAAGTTTCTTCTCGAGTGTTAATGGATTTCGAGAGTTTTAAATAGATGCAGTGACGGAAAATGTTTTATTTTTTTTTTTATTTTGTGAGTCTGGTCTAGTGGTGTTTAATGGATACAAATGACTCAGTGGGATTTACGGAGAAATACAATTTAGTTGAAGAAAATGAGTTCATGCTAGGAATACTAGACAGACGGACCTCCGGTATAACTGGGTGACGTTATGGGTATGATTTCATATCGTGATCGAGTATAATTACTGACTTTTTGTTTAAATAAGACCTACTTCGAATGTATGACAAAATAGTCAGAACGATGGTTCTCTGCAATGAATTCAGAACAAATAAGGGTATACTTTTAGGGGTATAGGTTCAAGCCTTGGGTATGTGAAGGTATATTGACTTCTTGTTCTTCGCACTGGATTCTACGGCGGTAGCATTCTCAAAGTAACAGTAGCTACTTTCTACATGAAGCTAAGTTACCTTATTATCATTCATGACTACAAACAACAATTCCAAAAAAAAATGTTTCAAAAACCAGAATGACTAATAAACAGAGTATACCTTTAGGAGAGGCAATGGTTTTAAACTTTGCTATTTCTAAGCTACTCAAAGCTATGATTGCATACTTTGATCGAGTAAAGGAATATGATTTGAGTGCACAACAAATGTAGCAGTCCAGTTTTCTTTAAACTTTCATGTCTCGTAACTTTTTTTGACGGTTTTTATGTAATATCCCAAGAAATGTTTGAGAAATGTTGAGCAAATTAGAACATGTATGAAAAAGAGTATATTTTCAGGTGCAGTGGTTCGAAACTTGGTTATGTTTAAGCAGATTGATGGTACGATATTACATTATTATTGACTATGGGTTCCGACTTCTTTTAATGACTACTTTATGTGTGTACTTTAGTAGCCAGTTCCATCTTCACTTTACAAACTAGGTTGAGGAAACTCAGTTACTAAGAGGCATGCCTCTTCCTGCCTCAATGACATGAATTTCAGTCCTTGTCCTTGAAACATACATACATGACTCGTAATTTTGTAGATAGAACATTTTCGGTGTATACTTTCAGGTGCAGGGGTTCGAACCTTGGTTATATCTATGCAAAATGGTGGTATGGTTCATAATGCGTTTTTCAACTGTATCACCAGAGTATAATTGAATCCCCTTTAAAAGACTTTATTTTTTCTCCGTGAAACTAGGTTGCACCATGCTCCTTTCTGCCTCAGTCCAGTTTTGCTCAAAAATGTATGTCTCGTAACATTCTCTGACTCATTTGACTTGCAATATCCCAAAAACTATTTGAGAAATATTGAGCAAATCAGAACAAGTGTGAAAAAGAGTATACTTTCAGGTGCAGTGGTTCGAAACTTGGTTATGTCTAAGATTGATGGTCACTTTTTAATTAATATACACAACATGGTTAACTAAAGATGGGATAATGTGGAGGGGTATAGAGTCTCCAGAGATTAACCATAAAGATCAGGAGAAATTATTAAACAAGGAATATCACAAATTGGATCTATGATTGGGATCCTCTTTGGACAATGTCTTTTGAGAAGGCTTCCAGTAGATTAGGATTATTAGAGTTAGCTTTTGTTGGTATTGTAAGGATCTACATCGGAGGACATTATGCGTGTACTGCAAATGTACTGAAGTACTAACTCAATTGCTTCTCAAGTGCCTGATGAACATGGTTCAGGTTTCTCTCACAAAAGGGATAGCAATGGATCTTTATGCTATATTTTTATGAATTTTTTACAAGAAGCGAGCTACCTCATGCCCCTTTTGTCCAAATTACCTCAAACATATATGATTTGTAATGAAGTTTTTACTTGCGTTATCCCAAGAAATAATGGAAAAAAAAAAACACCTAAATATGAAAGAGAGTATACTTTAAGGTGCACTGGTTCGAATCAAAGATAAATGCGTCTAAGAATATTACCATCTTTATATTCGAAAAAAGACTAAACTGTCACATGCTGAATCTTCTTTCCGGTTACATGGCAAGTTGTACTGGAATTTATCACTCACAGTTCGCATCTGGTGAAAAGCTCGAGAAAAAAGTGAGTTTTTAGGCGCAGTGGTTCAAAACTAGGGTAGAATTTAACTTAACATTCAATGATAGGAGATATTTTTTCATTTTCTACTCCTTTTTCTACATTGGTCCGGTACAGTGCTATTCCGGATATTTTCTGCTTGAAACAACTATCCTCAAGTTCAACTATTATAAATGGGGATATACAACTCAAGGAATAAGATAGTAACTCGTGATTTGAATGACACAACAATTGAAAGTAAAACTTCATAAACGGAAAAGCCGGACCTAACAATAAGACACTTTCAATTATGGCAATCCCTCAAGGGATTTCCAACTTCCAACCCATTAATCATACTGACGTGCTCCTGTCATTACTGCTACTGACAGTCCATCTAAGATAATACCTTGTCCAATTCCTTGCCCTCAATTGTCCAATGTCTCTCTCCCTTCAGTCTCACTCACTTATCAGTTAAAGAAAATCAAACTTACCCAACTGAAAATAAAAAAAAAAAAAAACAACAAAACTTATGCAATTAATTATACAAAATTTATTTAAATTTATACGATTGCACTAATTAGTGCGGGCAAAGCACTATAAAGCTGCCTGCTCTATACATTCATTAAAATTAATATTTATAAATAAATCATCACGACCCAACCTATCCGTAGCGCATTCGTACAATTCCTTTGGCATTTTCCGGTACGTTACTCCACAAAGGCACTCCACATATACACAACATATTCCCAATTACATCTCAGCGCCGTCGGTTGGTCGGTGCGCCGCTGCAAATGTATCTATTCATGGTAAAATGCAAAAACAGAATACGAATTTATTAATAAATCATAATTGAGATTGTGTGCAAATGGAATCGCTCACCCATTGACTCAGGTGGCCTTTATCGGAATTTTCATACACCCTATTGCTGGCTGAGCGACTTAACGTGCACTTAATCATGTGTACCAAGTTCATACATGATTCAGTGTATGTATAGATACGTATTTCTTTTTTGTCACATAAAAACGCTGATAGAGGCGGCACATTCGATGGATCAATGACACAAAACCCCCTCATGGGATCTGTGCAAACACATTAGAGTTTCTCAAATAACTCCATTAATAAACATATTGCTACCGTATTGTATCTTATATCCCCAACAATGCTGTGTTCCTTTGTCTCGCAGATGGTTTATGCGAAATCTCCATCCATCGTGGAAAAGATATGAATAACATTACACTGTTTTATAGTCCACTTATCTCGGTTGGGCGTGCACCAAAGCGGTATGTTAATTAGGAGCGCGTTGCGTTGTCGATTTTTTTTTTTTTTTTTTTTTCGTTTTTCCAGCTAGTGCCCAACCCGTCGAACTCTTGACCATTTGTAACATGTATCCAACTTCCTGTTAGTCTAATTGTAATTTCAGATGGATAGATGCATAAATTCGTTTTTGTAAAAGAAAAAAAACAAAAATGTACTTGAGATATCAACTCGTTGGGGCGTAAAACAAAAGAGTTGGCATGCGAACTTTTTTTTTTTCTTTTGATTACAATTGTTTGAGGATGTTTAACCGGAGTATGGTATATGTTTATTCAACTTGTACACAGGCCACCTATGTTACTGTCTTCTAAATTTAGTCGACGGCGTGGTAATTAATCTGACAAGTGATCAGTCAAGCGTTTTATTAGCCATTTAATGTGGTCTGGCCTAAGCACAACACAACATTGTATTGTTTGATAATCGGAAAACATGTTAGATTATAATTAAATGCGGCGTGGTTACTCTCTGGATCTGAATGTGTGGTTTGAGATTGTCTAGAGCGGATTCTAGTTCTCGGCAACCGGTGGGCTAGGTGATAAGTGGAAAATGAGCTATGAGGTTGGGTGTTGTCTTGCTTGGAATGTAAGGAAATCAATTATGGTATTGTGAAATCGAATTGATTTTGCATGATATTCCCAGGCAAATTGGATTAATAAAATACACGCCTACTCAGCCGGAGTTGGGTAATTTTTCATAATGGACAGGTGGGCTGTTATAAGAGTGACAGCGACTTGACGGAAATCAAGAGAATCATAGACTGGACAAATGTTTTCACAACGATCTTCTGAAGACAGGTACTGATTCTTCTATTACACTAACTTAATTACCTTTTTGTTGGCCATTATCCATCCCAAAAAAAAACCCTTACTAAATTAGGCAACCCACCAACTTGTATCCAGTAAATCTCATCTGCCATCTGAAGAGGATTTCTCTTTTATTTTATTTGCTGCAACTCTTGGCCAAAACAATGCTGCGCTCACTGGTGGTAACAACATTTTTTGAAAGACAAAAATAATTGACTTTTCTTGTTTCTGCCGAAATAAAACAAGAAAAATAAACCAAGTAACCACGAAACAGTGCTCACGTATGGAACATAGTAATTTTAAGATGAAACTACCTGTTGTATCCCGAACTGTGTGTTAGCGAAAACCGCCGCCAAATACAAATATTTGTATTCCGACTGCGGGTAGTTGTAATATTTATGTTGAATATTTGCACAATAATGGCTAATTTGATCACGAAAAGGTAATAACTTACTTTCTGCGCTCCACACAGGAGAGATGCAACAGAGATTCACCCATCCAGGATGCTTGTATCTATCTATCTATCTATCTATATATGTATCTGTGTATGTTGAGAGAAGAGTGGCATAAGTAAACCATACCGGTCGGTTCCGTCGTGTGTCCATCAATTTTCTTGTAAATTACCAATACACCATCGCGCGCGCATTTGTGTCATTTCACGAAGTCCAAAAGAGCGACTCTTTTACCATTTTCTTGCGCATTACTCAAATTCCATTAATTAAATACGAATACCAACGACTTTCTTATGTCCATGCTCAAATGGAATCCAATTTCAAGTCCAAATTCAACCTCCAAATGACACCACAGAAAGTGTCAACGGAACACATGTACCAATCGCACCTTCCAAGTCGAAGTTGAAGTTGAATACTACTTTTCCCCGCTAAACGTCAACGGAACACGAATCAACCCAACACCAATGTACCAATTCCAAATTCGTCCAATAAACAAGCACCAAAGCAACAGCTTTTTAACACGAAGACTCCATAAAAAAAAAAATACAAATATATATATAAGACACAGGACTACATTCGGTGAGTCGGAGCAACGATTAAGGGTACCCAGGTACACCTACCGGGCCATATGTGGTGGTAGTGCTGATCTCCCTAAAACGGGAAACAGATTTGATTGTTAAGACTCGGGTAACAACTCCTCGTCGGAGTGACAGTAGTTTGTTTTCTTGTTCCATTCTATTTGGACGATGATGCTGATGCTGATGATGATGATGATGCGAGATCCAGGAAAAGTGGTTAAGTCCTTTTTAAGAGACAACGACGACAACTCTAGGGTACCCTGTACATGTGAATAGATTAGAGATTGAAGATGGGCTCAATCTCATCTTCAAATCATACAGCACACACAGGAGCTACTCTAGCATTACACAATACAACAAGAGACATCTTGGAATGATTTCCATTCATCAGTGGAGAGAACATTTTATTGTTGGTGATGGTGGATGCACGCGCGCGCGCGCGCAGCTCAAAAGAAATAAAATTATAGCACGGAATGTATCGCGTAATGAAAATGGTAGATATACAACACTGCGGAGACATATTGAACATAAACAAACAAATGGAATTCGTCCATGCAACATTGGTGAGCAATTTGTGTCGGCGCGGTACATAAATCCATGGTGAGCATGCTCATGTTATGGTTGTTTGGGTTTTTCGGTTGTTATTCCATTGAGAGGGGAATATTGTAGGTGGATGGGTTTCATGCGGTAGTTTTTCTGCATATTTACTGTAAGAAATTTGGTTGTGCAGAAGAAGAGCTTCCGCGTTGATGAAATGTGAAATAATGGCTGTTGGTCTCGTGATGCTCTGAGAGGTACCCACACCGAGTTCGAGTTGAATAAGTCTTTTGTCTTTGCACATATGTACATAAGCAAATGTTGTTATTCCTTGAAATTAAATGGATTTTGGATTTTTTCGTTGAAAATTCATTTGAAGTTCGCACGCCAACTCTTTCGTTTTACTTGATTTTGAGTGAAAAATTAAATGAATTTTTGACTGTTTTAAGGTTTTTTTTTTCCAGAAACACAGGGTTTCTCTGATGAACAGTGGAGAAGTGCTTATCTAGATTTTCGGGTGGCACGGTTGTAGCTGGGTTCGTGGCATTGCTAGGCACTTTTAGGGGGTTCCAGCTTCTCACTGCCACTGGAAGGCAATTAGTCCCAAAAATATAGCAGGCTAGAGCACAGTCTTCTTTTTAAAAATCTAAGGGAAGGCTATATATCCTTTGGAAAATGGTGAGCAGTAAACTATCCACATGAAAGGTCTGTGAAGGTCCTTAATTATTGGTATTCATTTGGACAATACAGTGAGAATAACTCTGCTTTAGTGCACCTTTGTCTAAGCCCTGGTCCTAAAAAAGCTATCCACAGAGTTTGATGAGCTCGCACGATACCTATCCTATCATCTATCCTTATGGATATACCGCCTAATGCTATAGCGCCTGGGCTTCAGCTGCTGCGTAAGTATGAGGTTAACCTTCCAAGTATTCAGGACTGGTTACTGCCAGCATCTGAGTCAGGAATCAGGTGCTGATTGGGTAAGCAAGCCTCTGTCTTCCAGTCGGAGATCTTTGCAATCGTAATGGCTGCGAGTCACATCGTTAGGAATACGTGGAAGGGGCATAGTATTTCTGTCTGTAGTGACAGTCAAGCTGCACTTAAGGCTTTGCCAAACCTTTTAACCACATCCAAATTATTTGATGGAGAGAACCTTGAACTGTGGCGCAAGATTCAATTGATGATTGGTTTTGTTATGAACACTATTGTGTGTGACATGCCTCCCCTGGATGTAAGCTGAGTAAACAGATGCTCCTAGGCGTTGGTGGGAAATCCGCGGCATTCTTCCTGTCTCTTAAAAGAAAAGACTACAGATAAAAGGAGGCATAATGGGGTGATTTCTGGTAGTACAATGGACAAGTTGATGTCTGAGTGCTCCTACGTCTCATTTCCTATTAATTGCGTCGTTCTTTCAGTGGAATCATTCAATAGTGCCTGTAAATGAATACCCTTTTGTACAGTACTCCTTTGAACTGATGAAATGAGTAATGCATTGTCTATCAGTTTAAATCTAAGGCACACTTCCAGCGAGTGTTACATCACTCACGAGTGGTACATCACTCGCAACTTGCTGTTCCAATTTGTTAGCCACATCATTTCTAAGATCTGGATCGTGGAAGGTTCTTTAATAGTTGTAGTTGTTCTTTAATGCTAGACAGAACTAGTTCAGTTTTTTTTTTCCTCTCAAAAGCTTCATCCAGCGCCACCCAGTATGCCTCTAAATCTAAAGCCAATTCCACTTTGACAAGACTCTTCAAGTGTTGCCAAACCACCATGCACTCTGTGTCGGTCGTCATCTAAATTTTAAATTTCGAAACGGAAACCAGAGGAAACTACATCAATTTTCCAATTAAACTCACCTTACTGCGTGCGCTAGGGGGAGAGAGTGTATTGCCAATTCCATGCCACAAAACGAGATAATTTCGTCCCCCGGGACAGTAGCACATGATCACATGACAACAAGACAAGACAACCACGTTTTTTCTTATATTTTTTGCTCCCTCGACTCGAACCAGCTTTCGGGGCATTATTTGCGTCATCAACATGGGCTCTTGGTGTACCGGTGTTACGCTAACCCAAATTCTTGATTGTTTAGCATATTTTTTGTGCTCTGCACTAGGATTAACAATGAAAAGTAAAAACAAAAACAAAAACAAAAAACGGTTCACCCACAAGTCAGAGTCACCTACTTACTCTGCACACGGTCTTACTTTCATGCAGCACGGACGACAAACTCTACGACACACAGTCGCAGCATTGGGAATCGTGCGGAGTGTGATCACTCTAGCGCTCCATAGAACGTGACACCCTTTGGGTATCTATTCGTACGTTTATCCTGCCGAACAGAGGTTCACAGTGTCAAAAAGAAACAAAAGAAAAGAAGTTGAGCCTCCCACTATGGTGGTCTATCATGGTGGACGACAATTTTATGTTTGTAACTGTTATTTACAATTTTTGACAGTTAGCTGTACATAGTAGGTTATGTTTGCATAGCTGTCAGTCATCATGTTGTTGCCGCCATTATGCAACTCATACACACTCTCAGTTATATTTTGACGGATAATTTCTATCAATTTGACATGCACGATGGGTTGTTATGCTCGACATTTGGTACCACTGTGCGTGCCTAGATACCTTTGTGTGTGTGTGTGTGTTATTAATGACTGCACTTCTACTGAACTGTTGGCAATGCTTTTTCGCAACACTTGTAGTTAGTCTGCAACTTCGGTGGTGGCCAGCGGCGGTAGCTTTTTCGTTTTTAGAATAAACTCCATTCAGCGGCGCGGTAGGTATGAAATGAATTTTTCTTTCTCAAAGACAAGCCCTAGAGGTGGTAGTTAGGAACGTTGGGATATTTATCATCTTGTTTTGGGTATTTAGGAGTGTAATTGAACGTGATGCGACGATTGAGGAATGATGATACATGCAGCACGGCGGCGGCAACAATGTTTAAAGTGCAATTAAAAGATGATTTAGTCATTTGTTTCGGTCGGGGGTACTCAAAGATAAATTAATCATTTGAATGATTGTTACCCATAGATGGTGGTTGGTAAGGTAGTAGTCGAGACATGGACATGAGTGGTACATGAGTTGGAAGTGGGTAAGTGGGTTAAAGTGAAGTGGTGGTTAACAACAAGTGCCTCAAGTGCAAGTAAAGTAAGGGATCGATTAAATGTGACAGATTGAAAGATAATGACTGGTGGTTCATTATTTTTCTTTTTTCTTTTTCAAGATACTAAAGGCTAAGCCTAAGGAGTCAGTTCAAGAGAGGATTAGTTGGGGGAAAATAGTGATTGATCTTTGCGATAGGGGAGTGCCTACTTGAAGTGAAGTCATTTGTCACTATTGTTCTTGATTGGTTTCCAGTCAGATGCCGATATCGATTTGTACTTGGATTGTTGCCGATATGCCAAAGGGAATTGCGTTTCAAATTTTAATTAATGATTCGGTTTAAGCTAATGGACTTGAGTGGCTCACGAAATTGAGAAAAGGCAGCAAGTGCATTTGTATTTAGACGGTCAATAGAAGTCCGTAACCCAGCAATGCTAATAGATGGACCAATTAGCGAGAGGGCTGCACAAATCGTCCACAATTCTGGCAAAAATTGTTCTTCTGCTTGTTTTTAAGGACAGAATTCCAAATTCCTTGTTGTATGTCATCCTCGTCTTGCTCATTCACCTGCTAGCACGTTCCCCTACTAGGTTCAGGGATGTTATCTACTGGTAAGTTGGTGGGTTGTGTCCAGGGATGAGACTGATGTTAGACAAGTTAATTCCTCTTTGCTCCACCTCTTTGGAGAATGACATTGCGGAGACAATTCCTTTAATAGCAGACTGACTGTCAGTGAGGATAGATGTCTTTTGTTTCAGTGGATAATAGGACTCTTGAACCTGTCGAGCCTTACCCCACTGCACTCTAGATGACTGAAAGGGATATCATTACTTACTGGAGCTCACTTTTTTAAGGGAAGAATTAGTATACGAGATAGCTGTAAGGTGCTTTTCGTCGTGGACCGGATGGGGAGATGTCTGTATCTTGCAATGAAGAACCTATTGAATAGACATTTTGTTCATTTAAGGAGGACTGCGAGGATCGAAGAAATAGGATCGCTGACAGGTTTAGTACACGAACAGAGCTGCTGCTATTCTTAACAGTTTTGACAGAATGTGAGGAAGAAGATGGTCACAAGAAGTGGTGTAGCAGTCGTCACTTCATATGCCTTTTTTAATCGATAAGGTTACGGTTCAGTACAAACATAAGCATTGTCAACTGAGACTGTTGAAAAGACCGTTGGCTAAGTCAAGGCAATTCTTTCGTCACCCAGACATCTTCTTACTTATCTTAGATATCTAAGTTGTATTTCAGTGCTTTAGGTTATGAGGCGACACTTCATCCTTTAGTCCTGATGCAGCCTCGAATTCTCAGCTTTTAATGAGTAAACATTCTCTCTATTCAAATGAATTTGGTTTGATTCTACAGAAATGATTAAAATATTCTGCTCACAATGAAATTTTGACAGCCAAAAACTGTCACTGTCAAAAATTAGAAGCGATGCTGTGATTGGTCGCATATCTTTCGAATAACCAAACATTTGCATGGGCTTAACCGATTGGAGGTAGATGGCATATTAATCGATATTGCCAAGTGTTAATCGATATTACAAAAATTACAATCGATATTATTTAATTAATTAAAAATGCTGCCATTGAGAGGATCACCTTTCTGCTTTAGGAATATGGGAATAAGTTTACTTTGCTTGTAAAAGAGAAGAGAAATATGACAGATAGTCTCCTCTTCCTCGAGTTGTTCCTGTAGAAGTCATCGCGGCCGGATAAGGATGTTGTTATTTGAATTCATCTAGTACCTTATTTGAACTATGATTCTTCTTTAAATATTCCTATTTATTCTCACCTACCTAAATCCACTTACCACCTTAATTTACATTTAAAACTTATTTATGGGTTCCATTTCTAAGACCACAAAGTACTATTAATCCATTTCGATATGCATCTTCCCGGGAGGTATAGATACAAAAGATTTAACCACTGTAAAATAAGTCAAAAAACTGTCTTAGACTTATCCATGATCACCAGCAGCAGCAGCAGCCAGCCAACGGTCTGTTAGACTAAATCCCATAAATATAATTTATGCCTTAATCTATAACACTGAATCTATTCCATCACTCGAACGAGAGCCTAATTAATAGGCTATCTCTCCGTGTTATATGAATATCAAAACTGCTACCAACTAAAAACTAAAAAAAAAAAATAATTCCAGTTTACACCGTTTTTTCTGCTACCCAACCCGTATAACCCCCCATATATCTATTCACAATTAAATTAACTCAATCAATAATCATTTCCAATATGCGCACCTGATTTTTTCTCAAGATATCAATCTAACTTCAGACTCCAGGTGGACCTATACTGCGCCGCCGCCGGCCGAGTCCACACCAAAGAAATAAGATTCCCACAAATATCCATTTAAATTGAAGAGATTATCATATTCTTCGAAAGAAAAAAATACACAAATTTAAGACTTTAATCAATCTCGGTTTCTCTCTTTCTGTGCACAGTAAAATGCGCTCCTAGAAAAGTCGAGATACACTTAAAAAACAAGAAGAAGAAGAAGAAGAAGAAAAGATACAAACCAACTTAAAGATTACTGATTATCATCGATGGTAGTAGTAGTTTGCATCAATCGATCGTTTATACAAAATGTATCTAAGGCAGATAAATTGAACTGAAAAAAAAAAATAGAAAACTGATACACAACTACTATCTATGGTTCAAACAGGAAATTGCTAGATGGATAGATACGAGTATGTATGCGCATGGGTCTTAAGTCTCCAAAGTATCTGTTAGATGGTTTCTTTTCGGTTTTTTTTTCTTGCAAATTATTGAATCTTAAAATCCCATAATGCTCATTCAAGCGGGATAAAGCATGGATATGTGATTAAGTTTCGTCAAAGAGCCAATACAGGAGAACTTCATTTATTAGATGTCGCCCGACCTCTTACCCTATGAGACTCCTTGGATTTGGGGAGAAAAAGAGACCCAGGCCTTTAGCATAAATGGAGGAACTATGAAGTTTCAAACCTCATCACAGCGACCGTGGGAGTGTATTTCAACACGAAGGCGAAAAACATACTGTGCATCATTATTTGTTTCTTTTTTGTGTTGGATGGTGGAAGTCTTTCCAAAAAGAAACTGAGTCTATACATACCTCTTCTCTACCCCTGATCTTCGCTGCACTGTCGTCAAACATTTCATAGCGAGAGGGGACATCAGCCTTAAATACTGGGCCTATTCGAGTTAGAAACCAACTGCACTGCATTTCGTTTGTGTCTTCTTTGGTTCTTCATGATGGTTACCACGGTTTCACTGACTGCTTCCAAAGATTTTTACTTGCTCAGCATTAGTCCACACCCAGCCTTCATGATATCGTAGACAGTGGAATATTATGTGTTCGGCTGCTTCTGTGCACCTTGGGCAACAAAGGTCTGAAATAATGCTCTGTAATATCTATGACTAGTACCTACACATCTGCGTCAAGTAGAAGTTCAGTTTTTCATGCTTCAAAAGATCAATCTCTGCGTCCGTCTACTTTGAGCGGAAAAGTTCCATTTATCCAGGTTTGTTCTTTGTCGGACTTCACTTTCATTTCTACTCGTTGCTGTTGACATGATTGTCCTGCTGGCATGACATTTCTATTTGGTTTCTTTGAAGAGGAGGTCTATTGCCAGCATTCCAGCCACCACATATCCCACGTCGTATAAGGTTGTTCGAAAGGTGCTGCCATAGAGGATCATCGGCGTCACAACTCTTGCCAAGAGTAGTCTTTCCTTTTGCTTAAGTCATCCACTTTTTGACATGATCTTTGCCAAGGCAGCCGCTGTTCTTGGTACCTTTTGCATGATGCTTAAAACTTAACCATAGTTCTAGAGTCGACTCTGGTGGAAAATCTGCAACGCGGTCACTCTTACAGTCTCCATAGTTCTGCTACTGCCGATAAGTACTACCTTCGTTTTTCCCTCCTCTGCTAGTCGTAGATCCATGCTTATTAACCAGTCCTGTACCGTCCCGATGGCTACATTGCAGTCATGCAACTCTTCAAGAAGTTTAAACACTACAACGACCGCTATATCGAGGATCTCGAGATTCGAAGTTTGAGAACGTCATCGTGCACTCCACAGTAGAGGACCTAGCACAAAGCCCTGGGGGACACCGCCTGTGACGTAATACTGCCTTACTTCGGCACCAGGTACTTCGACTCTGGTGAAGAAACTCCAACGTGGTCACTCTTACAGTCCTGATGACTCGCCTGCTGCTGATAAGTACTATCAGCGTGTTTTACTCCTGTGCTAGTCGTAGATTCATGCTTACTAACCAGTCAAACTCTTCAAGAAGTTTGGCCACTACAACGATCGCGATATTGAAGACCTTGAGCTTCAAATTTTGATTCGTCGTCTACAGTAGTGGGCTTAGTACGTAGTCTTGGGGGACACCACTACCTGTGACGTTCAACTGTCTTATCCTATCGTGTCGGTCTCATAGTGTATCATTATCTTCTGTAGGTAGTTTTGTACTCTCTCAACTTTATGTGCTCTAAGAATTTCGCTCCAGTTTGCTATGTTAAGGGAGTTCTTAAGGTCCATCATGATTACGTGCTCACACTTACTGTGTCCCATCCATAAAGCATCTATGAGCAGGGATAGAATCCAAATCAAGTTCTCCATTGCAGAGGAAGTTTAAAATTGAGTTTCTAACCTAAAAAGCCGGTAGAAATAAACCTAATTCTTGTAATCTTAATATCACTTTTAATTTATTATAACTTCTTCTATCACTCAAAATTAAAATGCAACCGTCTTCCAATTGCGTTGCGTGTGACTGTGAATTCCTGGGAAAAAAAAAAAACAAACAGAAAAAACTTTAAGATGAATTCTCATTAATTAAGTCTTTTATTGTGGAAAGACCTTTGACACCATCAAAATTTAACACCTCAACTGGTATGTTTATGTCCACTAGTTTATTGAACAAGTTGTTCTTCTTGTTTTTCTTTCTATCGATTGGTTAGACTATAAGGTATCGATTGTTTAATGTCATACTGAATTCATGTCTAGTTCATTAATCGATTCTGTCCTCAAACTAATGATGTGAATAGCTCATCGTTATCGAGCCGAACGAATGGGGCTGGATTTTCATCGAACGCTTTAGGCTCTTACTTTCTCCTAATTTTTCATTATGTGGGTTAAAAAAAAAGAAAAGAAAAGAAACATGAATTGTTTTGCATTTTCTCCATGTTTGCTTCTTCCGGTTTATTAATTACCCAGTTGTGGGGTTTTTTTCCTAGCTTCTTAGTTGGGTAATCAAAATTTAAGTGAGATGATTGGAATTCATATCATCATGTCATCCGAAAGTGTGTTTAATGCAAGACTATTATCAGAATGCGTTCCATAAAAACTTTCATAAGTTCTACTTCAGAAAACAAGGAATAATTTGGCCTTCTTTTGAATAAGACTTTAACGATGGACCAAGGAATTATTCCATGAGGTACACGGAGGCGGAGGAGGATACAACTGCCGAAGTATCTTGATGTCCTGCCTCCATTATTCTCGTGAATCATTGGTGCATTTCACTGTCGCTCAGGTGTCCTTCAAGGCAGTCACCTAGAGCCTTTACTTTTCATAATATTTATAAACGATATAACTTCTTTGCTTTAGGCAATGCCTTCTGTAAGAGCAGACGATTTATTGTATTGATGTGCTTTCAATCCTTACTGAAAATCAAAAGATCAGACAGAACTGATACAGGAGCCTTAGGACACTTTAAAGGCAGGTTGGCTTTTGGTATCATTCACACCTACCTTATGACAAAGGTCTTAAAGGATGCAATGACTCAGAACAGTGCGGAATCAAAGCCAAGAATAAAATGCAGATGCTGTAGGCTTCGTGAAAAGTAACAAAATTATACTGCCCTACTCTTTAGGCAAACATCTGCTTCTTCAAGGGCAAAGTACTATGTTATTTGCCTTGAATGTATTTTAAAGATTCGAACTTGGAACCCCATGCACAGTCCAACGCAATAACTACAGAGAAAACGAGGAAACCTAATGCGCTGCGAAGCAGTTAAAGGGCTTCCGATCCTTGCAGAGTCTCTGCCTGAGATACGACTGTCTTCCATCCTCAGCGATCCCGGGCACGCTGCTTCTAGTTGTGAAAGCCAAGTTTTCTGACATCCGCGACAGCTCGGTCTTCTTCGCTACGTTGAACCTGGAGGTTGCGTATGGCTGGAGCATTGTTATCCATTTGCTCGTGGGCGAGCCAATTTAGTCAGCATATCCTGGCTTTTTGGACTACATTCACATCCCAGTACAGAGTTCGGGGTTGCATCTTCTCCCCCATTCGTCCTCCTCACACACGGGCCCAAATATCAGACGAAGTGTTTTTCGCTGAAAGGTGTCCAATATTTGCTAAGCTTTCTTACTTATCGTGGTGCACTCGGCTCCATACAGAAAGATTGGTAAGATAAACGTTCTTTAGAGCAATAATTTGGTCCATCGAGTCAGGAGTTTTGAACCTAGTTATTTTGCCACACCTTTTTGTGTTCATATAGTGTGTTCTGATATAACAACACAAGAAGATATTCTATATACTGAATCCCATCTGAAAAAATACAAGTTTGCAATAAATTGGCGCCCAGCGTGGGGCTATAAGAACAGCACTGGGCAAAAAAGACCGCTAGCAACAGAAAATCTTATTCAAAAGCTCTCCCTAGATAGACTGCCAAACAAATCCAAACACACTGTATTCCCAGCCAAAGGACACTATAGATCGTATCTGTTTATTCTTTTTCGCGATTGATCGTCCCTCCAATGGGGCTTCTGTTTTCGTATCTCTGACTCTTGTTCTCTTGTTACTCGTATTTATCTATGTGTCCATGCTCTTCGACTAAATAGATAGTACTAGCATATCACTTACGACGGCTCATTACTAGAAATGACTAAGTAACTTTGGTAGCACATGTATTCATGTGGTAAACAAGCATTTTGTTGGGACTTATCAAGATCTTGACTTGATTGGTGGCGGTCCAAGCGAACAGGCGAAGGAAAAATTATGGAAAAATATTGATTTTTTTTTAAGGAAAACGACTAAATACGGTTGTAGATCTAGTGCAGCAACTGTTGCTGGTGGATGGATTTAATTTGATTCAAGACGAAAGACAGGGAAGCCAAAACCAATTCGAATGAAGGAAAAAATATCTAGAAAATCCGGCACAATAAATCGGCGTGGTTAATGCCTAAATGCACTGGATACACTTCTTTTTTTTTTTGTGCGGTTGGGCTTTCTTAAAGTTGGACTTAATTAATGGCTTGCGCGTTGTCACTTTTGATCAAATAATTAAGATATATCTCGTTTGCTTTTTTTTTGTAGAAATGCATGAAACCGATAAATAATTTTATGCAGCAGATAGAAAGATATATTTCAGCCGTTAATTAGTGAAGTTGGGAGATTAGAGGACTTCATGAGTGATATGACATTTTTATAATCGTAATATTTAAGTTGGGCACGTATTGCACAATCATTTTGCGAAGTTTTTACGGGACAGGTGACAAGGCTGTGTGATTTTTAATTATAATTACTTTTTTCCTCTTGATGGTCGTGTGCTGGACACTGGACAGGGATCTTTGGACGAAATTCCTTTGGCATTTTCCTTAGGGGGCCGAGCGCGCCAACTGGTTGGCTGGTGGCATTACGTAACAGAAGTCAGTAGATTGCGGAGGATTATGCACGAGTTTTTTTTTATTTTACACATATTTATGTGATTATTGGCTATTTATGATGACAAGCTATGCACATAAATTTTATTGGTCAACAAATCGATTGGAGACTTGGTGTACTTGGGTGGCGGAACTAGTTAAAGAATTAACGGCGGACGACGGTTAATGAATATGAAAACACGCGCCTACTGCATTCTTTCGATAGACTTTTGGTGTGACCCTCCGGCCCGCAAGGAGGAGAAAAGTTTTTTAGTTGTAACTACTTTTTTATGTGTGGACCTTGTATATAGTTGACTCAGTTGGCGCCATGGCTTCGTAGGTTGGACAACAGTGCGAAGGATGGAAGTTCCAGTTCTAGAAAATACCCAAAACACTTTTTTCCTCAGCTCAATTTATTACGAACATTGACAGATGATTTTTATGTGACAGTTGACAAATGACAGCTTGCAGATGACGTCTATAAGTTCTCCTATCTACCGAGTTTGTGCAGAGGTTGCCTCTTATGGCTCTGTTCGTAAATAATGTGTATGCTGTGGAACCGCCACAAGACTCGAGCAGGTGGCTTACTTATATTTTCCCGCACGATAAGTGACAACTGGGACTGAAGTGGGTGACAATGACATATGCACAGTAGACGGCGTTGATGTATTCTAGTCTACCAACTGATAACACAGCTTTAAACGCTGAACGGACACGAAGTCTGCAATGGTCGCTGAGTGCGCGTCGATGCTATGTTTAGAGGAAAGTTTCTTCCAACCACGATAAAAAGTCGATAAAAAGGCAGACGAAGAAACAACTCAATCACACAAATTCGAATACACCAGCATTTTATTAGCCTTAGAGTCGAAGTCATCCGAGACCGGGAAGTCTGCTGGTATTTCCTAAGATTAAACCCTAGAGGTGGGCCAGTAGATGAAAGATACTGGACAAATCAAGTTCTGACAACTCTCTCGACTACCTAACCTCAATTACTAGTCGTCCCTAGCCCTAATTCTTATCGTTGAAGATGATGTTCATCGAAATATCAGTCGAATGACCGACCACCAGCAATAACGAGTGAGTGAGTAGATTTCGTGTACTCATCAGAGAATTGCATGAATCCATTCATTTGGTTGTGAATCATTAGGTAAAAAGCGAGCCTTTCACAGTCTTACGCACAGCGAATACAAGCAAGTAAATGTACGAAACGATAGCGAAGTTTAATTTCCGAAACGAAATTAAAGTGAATCATCATGGTGTTGATATTCATGAATGCTTGCATTCAATCAGAGTATTCACAAAAGCCTTCGAATGGTTTCATAAAAAGCAGATCGAAAAGCCAAAACATTGCAATTGTAAGCAACAAAAGTGACAGGAAAGAAACAAAAACAAAGAGCACTGCAAATACATACAAAGATAGATAAAAGACCACACGAGCCACTCGAAACATTCATTGTCTTTTTCTGAATTCAGTGACAGGAAACGAAGTGTGAGGAATAAATGTGAACGGGAGCTCGCTTCAGATTCATATTATGAGAGGCAATAAGATGTGATTCGCTGGGCGCCAATACTTTTTGCGAATGAATACGAATATGTGAGAATACTTAAAAAGCTGTGAATATTTCGAATGTCTCACAAAACTAGCAACTTGCTGCAGGTTGCTGGTACTCATATCATTGACGTTTCTCTGGATGACTCAGAAGCACAAAAGAGTTCGAAATATTGACGCCCTGTAACATATGCTGTCATTTGATATTTCGATAGCAAATGCTCGATTATGAGAGCAGTAATGCCAAATCTCCAAATTTTAATGACGAGTTACACGTTATCGATTGTTGTAATTCGGCCCATGCCCAATACTCAGCTGGTGTTAGGTTTCATGGATGGTGTTCAAGGTGACAAGAGAGAGTGGTGTTTGGTTTTTGCCTTCGTTCATAATTCACAGTATTTTTTCGTTCTCCCTTGTTGAAATGAGCTATGTGCTTTCTAAGCGAATTATTTAAATTTGAAAGTGAAATGCAATAAAGCAAGTTGCAATCCTATATTTTATGTCATACCCAAGTGGGGTATGACTTACTAAAACACACATTGAAGCCCACTTCATCCCCACTAAAACTACTTCAGCGCACATTGACTGCCAAAGATGCTATCCTTATCATTCTAACAATTTCTAATCACAAATCCAGTTCTAGATGTGATAAGGTGCGAACCACACTTCAACGTCAATAAAAAAGAGATTGTCCAACTTTCTTGGCTATCTCTACGATAAATCAGAGTCCCCGCATCAAATTGTGCTGTAAAAGCCTACACAGCCTAACTTGACCGTCCAAAGTCAAACAGTTCTCAATGGTTTTGGAAAGCATTTACAAATTGTTCTTGATTTCCTAACCATTACATTGTACTTATTTCATTTTACTACCCTCGCGAGAAAATCCAATTAAAAATCAAATAAAACTTTGCTAACTAGTTCCTGTGTTAACAACATTTAGATCGCCCCAATCATAATCTTCCTTTTTTTTCCTTCTAAAGCATAACCATCACTATTACTATAAAGTCTATAGGAACTTTCACTAACAATTAAAAATTCGCAAATAAATTTATACAGCCTCAATAAAGTTTGATTCACCACTGCGCGCGAGATCATTCAAACAGTCAACACTCTGCGTTGCAAATGCAACGAAAAGGTATGCCTTTTCACATCAGATTCCATTTAAAACCATCAATGGATGCCAACAGATTTGCACAGATGAATTTTTCTCACGCAATAACCTCATTGACCGCCCCAACCACTTTTGCTACAAGTAGATAGATAGATATGAGTACATCCCCCAAATGAAAACTTCATCATCATCGTCGTCGTCGTCGTTGTCGTCCATAGCTACACAGTCCATCAAAGTCTGAGAGATCCATGAAACTGGCACACAACCGTCCGTCCATATCCAAATGATCTAGTATGGTAGCATACTACGATGGCAATCATCATCATCAACAGCAGCAACAGTGACCACATCTCCCAGGCTAATAGATACACAACCGACAACAAATCGTCGCTGCTATCTACCACTCTGTAGCTAATTAAATGTCCGCTGGGGTAACCAAAGCATGCCATGACGACGATCTGTCGAATTCCGAAACTTTTGCCGCAAAAAATATTACGCACATGCGTGGCTAGATTTTCCCATAATAATCCAAAACGGTCCGACCGAAGACCCACCGCCAACGTCCAGAGAGCAGAGAGAGAGTAAGTGGCATTCTAGTTCACAACTCGGCGCGTTTCGGTCTTGAAATTATTACCATCGCTTAGATGTTAATGTTGTGCCTATCAGGTGTTGATGGTCGATCATTTTATATTTATTTATTTTTTTCAATTACACTCCAAGCCAACTCAGGCAGGAGGCAGACCAGACCCATCCTAGAGAGCAAATGAGTTCTTCTCACGATCTTCTCACAAGTCGGAGGCGCGATTCTTTTTTTTTTTTTCAGCACCCAAACGGACTGAATTCGCAAGCGCATTAAATGTTATCCATGCCGTTGCTGCTGGCAGATACTTGTATCTTTTTTAATGCTGTGGCGCGCCAGCATTTGATGATAGTCGAAATTGTAGCAAATGGATGAGGAGCAGTGCAACAGTTTTATGCAAATTAATTTAAAGCATTTAATATAGTTGGCGTCGGTCGTCGGAGGGGGGGCAGCTAAACAGGTGGAGACCACAAATGAAGATGTGCGAGCGATCTACGCATGTTTTGCTGCTTAGCTTGATGGATTGATTGCATGTGCAGGTAATTAAGATGGCAACACGCGCACAAGTGAGATGTTTTTTTTTTTCTCCTAACCACCTCATGTCATATTGGTCTCTCGTGTAATTAATCGATTTAGCGTGTACATGAAGTTTTACCTGTGTACAATCTTATCACAATGAATTATGCCGAAGTGATGGATTTTAAATGATCTCTTGTACCTAGGTACTCGTATGCTGTGTGGTCGTTTGATTTGCTTTCTATAACGAGCACAGCTTCAAGATAACAGGGGTAAAGGAGAGCCTTAATTGATGGTCTCTGGATCCAACACATCATTATGTCAAATATGTAAGTGGATTGGACGAATTTAGCAAGGAAGTTGCGGCATGAGCTTGTGATTTATAGTTTAGACAAGTATCTTTGACGGGTTTCAATGAGGTGGTGCTAAGGCTATGATACTCTATACGTTCAAGTCAATTCGAATTAAGCTACGACTATGGTGTCCTGCATAAAATATTTTGCAGACACTTGCGTGATTTGTAGCGAAATAAAAGTTAAGGATGGAAATGTGTTGTTGGTTTTAAGCTGCTACTCCTCATAATTCAATTCAAATTCGTCTATTGATCGCCTCCACTCAAGTGTCGTTTTGAGTGTCGAATAGACTCCTGCTACACGCATCACTTCAGAGAGCTTGTTCGTATCCAGCTTCTGGTCTTATGAACATGTCGTTCTTATAGATTTGGCAGAATTTATATTTCGGTTTCCTAAAAAGAAGAAACTGTGACTCATCTTCAGACAGTACTTTTGCAGCTCAAGTGATGGTACCAAATCGCGCCACATTCCAGCTTACCTTCGATTCAAAACGAATTGTTTAAACTATCTTCTTGATCGTTTCCTCTAAAGTCACAGGCATCTTTCTCTGGACAAGCAGCAACTTCTTATTTTCTTTAGAAAGAGAGTCTTTTAAGAGCACAAAGAGCCAACAAAATTCATTAACATTTAAGGAGAATAACAGCTTTCAAAGTTTTTTTTTCCCCGAATTCGTCTTAGACTGATATCAACTTCCTAATATATTGGCCACTACTACACTTTTTTGCAATCGATAAATCTATTACAATTTCTCTTAGACTCAGCTTCGGTCGATCACTAGAAGCAGCTGTCAAAACTTTTCTCTGAACTCGTCTTAGGCTGCTGTCAACTTTCTAATATATTGGCCACTACAATTTCTCTTAGACCGAGCTTCAATCCATCATAAGAAGCAGTTGTCAAAGTTTTTTCTCCAAACTCACCCCAAGTTCTGTCAACTTTCTAGTATTCGAAAAATTCCATTTCACCTCTGCGATTCTATTCACCAAAATTTAGCAAGTACTGCAACCTTCATGAATGCTGACAGTTTCGCGACGTTTCCCAACATTTTGTTTGTAGGTGACGTTTAGTTCTAAGACAATGTTTCCGTTCTTGCTGCGTTCCTGCCACATTTTGAAGTCCTCAGAATTTTCCTTAGAGATTTCTTGAAGATGGTAAATGATGAGTGGGGTTGGAGGAAGTATTGCACTTGGATGGGAATACGCTGTGAGTTAATCCCTTCAAATTTACTTTGCCTAGACATTTGCTACATTCTTCGGTCTTGCTACATTCTCGAGTACTGCCGCCTCAAATTTTTGAATCAAGGACTCATCTTAATTACATATGTACCAACACAAAAGCCGGTATGTGATTGGTGGTCTTTCTTCGTTGACATCAGTCCATGTGATAAGTGGATACAAGTTTATCTGTTAAAAGAACCCCAGCGAATGAAGCCTTATTCCTACCGTCAATTCAAGACACTTTGAGGACAAACTGAAGCCAAGGCTGGCAAACACATTTATCTATACTTTTCACTTCTTACCCACCTTCTTCCACTTTGAAAGCTACCCTCTTTAAAAAGTCAAATTCCATTCTTTCACATTGGTATCGTAGAGCAAACAACTTTTCCCCTTTAATCTGAGTAGCAGTCACTTGCAGAAAATAAAACTAATTACATTCATCTTCTCACCTCAATCAAATGGTCAGCAAAGAAACTACCAGACAAGACCTACTGAAGTGTGAAAATTTCTAATTCAAGCCATTAAAACCGCGCCGGCTAAATCAAAATCCTAGATTGCAACATTTCGCTCAAATAACCAATCCTTTCTTGGGATTTCTCTTCTGCTTTTTTTTTCGACCTAATCCGACAATTTCATTCATCTCTGACAAATTTTAATAATTTTCATCTCAATCAACATTAACCCCAACTCTCCACCATGACCAAGGCATACTAACTACCTGAGTAACCAAAACCACACCACAGCACTGCCGCCTTTTGATTTCAAATCGATCAAACACAATTCAGTTCAACTCCGTGCGCGCAACGTAACGAGTTGTAAATTCAAAATGAAAACTTCGTTAACCCCGTGCACCCATCCTGAGCAGAGCAGCGCAGCGCTTTAGTTTCGTATAGCCAATTTTCATTTATGGCAAAGTCACGGGCGCCCGCTGCCGCCGCCGTTGTTCCTGCCAAAATGCCAAAACGTCTTTTTTGCAAAATAATACACCGAACCTAACTTAGTTGAGTGTAACTCCGGAGTAACCTTAACATTGCACTCACGTCCACCCTTCAAAATTGTGGATATTTCTCTCTCTCTCTCCCGGCAAGATGACAGCAAACATGCCACACAGCTTCACGGTAACAAGTCCTTCAACGAAGACGACTTCTACTCCTCTGCAACCGTGCAGACTTCCTCCCAATAACGCTGGCTTAAATGATGATGAACCAATGTTGTATGGATGCAAAAACAAAAAAGAAAAGAAGCAATAAAAATTAGAGGCCACTGAAGAACATTATTAACCGTTCGAAAGAACATCACAGTTTACTAGTTCCTGTAAAATATTCTTCTTCTTACTCTTCTACTGCTGGTGCTTCTGCTGTTGCAAAAGATACGGCTGCTGTAGATGGACACGTCCAGATAAAAACAGTGCAAATTTGAAATTTATTACCTGAATGTGGGGTGCTCCCACTACTACAAGAAGAACCGAATGGACGACGACGACGACGGTGCGCACTATTTGCTGTCGCACCCACAGTCGCCACCTAGAGCTGAGGCAACCGTAGAACTTTGTGGTATCTAAATTACCAATTTTGTGCTGTTAGTTGGACGTCAGTTAGCTAGTCGGTCGGTGGAATTAGAATACAGTGTTGGTGGCAGGATGAGAGGCTGTTTTCTAAATTCTTTGCCATTTATGGCAACGCCTTCGCTCCTAAAATGGGGGGTAATTAGCTGGCAATGCGACAAGGTTTATAAACTAATGCGAAGTCGGAAAGAGGCGTAAGATTTATGCGAACGATTAAACGAGAGGGAAAAACTAATTTAATTTGGTTCACAGTGGTAGGAAGAAATAAGAAGTGGAATTTTCCTCCCTAAAACATATCTTTAGCTTTAAGAGCGCCATCTAGGGTTCACTATTTTACTTAAAGAAATAGTTACATGTAATTTTTGGCATCGCAACCAACTTCGGGGCGAATGAAGCAATTGTGTTCCAAGCAGTGCTGCCAGATTAGGGTAAATTTACCTTTCGATTTGCGATCACCAACTTATGAATGAGGTTTCAATAAATGCATGCGAAGACAATTTATTTTTGTACACTATTATGCATGCGTACTTCTAGAGAGTCACGTACTCATGTAGCCATTTACATTCCCTGTACTAAAGACTTAAGTCCCATGTATTTTGTTTTGTTTCGATGGCATTTCAGTTCAGGGTCAACCTAGGCCTCAACCAACAAGTCTCTCCACTTAGCTCAGTCTTTAGCTAAATGCTTGCAGTTGCATTCTCCAAGTTGATCGCGGTTACTTTGAACTTGTACGAGCCTACTTAATCCTCCTTCTAGATTCGAAGACTCTGAGGGTCAGAGCGTTGATGTCCATTCGCTCTATAGGTCCTAGCCATCTCTGACCTCTAATGCGCAGTTTTTTGGCTAGGTGGATGTTGCTGTACAGCTCGTGTAATTCGTCGTTGAATCTTCTCCGGGACCGAATATTTTACGAAGAATTTTTCTTTCAAAGCGAGCAAAGATATCTTCATCCGATTTCAATAAAGTCCATGATTCATCGCCGTAAAGTAAGACTGGAATAATTAGGGTCTTATACCGAGTCTTCTTAGTTCGAGTTCCGCACAATGTGCTCAAGAATGATGTTAAAGAAGTCTCATGCCAGCGCATTACCTCGCCTAAAACCTTTTTTGACATTGAGGCGCTGAGTACAGTCACTACCGACCTTGATAGGACAACGAACGTTTTCCATCATTATCCTGCACAGACCAACAAGTTTGGTAGGCATATTTAAACTAGACATGGCCTTATATAGTAGTTGGTCTCTGTAGATGTGAAAAGTTTGTCCAGTAAGCCGTCACATTCAGCAGTTTTTTGATCTTCTGCTTGGATATTGCTATCCTCACTTTGCTTTCGGCAGGTGGATGGAAATTCTGTCCATTCAATGTTGAATGATTCCTTCATTCCATGTAATTTGGCCGGGATTGATTGATGCAAAGAAGATGTGTTAAGGTCTTGAGTTTCTGCTGTAGTCAACTTGTGCTTTCTTGAAGTCAATATAAAATCAGAAGAGGATAGTAGTCCATGACTGACACTTGTCATATATGTATTTATTCTGGTTGTCTTCTCAATATAACGAGGCCATTTCAGACCACTTTCTGGAGCTCCAACCGCAGCCAGCTTAACTCTGAATGCATCACGAATGTGCTAAATCTCTTTTCTGTCTAACGTGAGGATGCAGCCTGCCACGTAGCCATTTTTCATTCTTAGGCTTTAGTCCAAAAAGCATTAACCTGCGTGGAAACTCTTTGCTTTGCATAGTCCTTTATTGATTGAAAGTGAAAGATCTACTGTTGAGCTTTCAAGGAACAACTATCCAATTCACTAGGAGAAGATCTTATCTATCAATCTTCCATAGCGGGATGACACTCCGACTATAAGCTCACTCACAGTGATGGCTCACAGCCATCACTCAGTCCAAATTTATTTCTTCTACCAAAAGGGAGTACGCCCACTTTGACTCCGACCAAAGTCCATTTAAACTGATTACCACTGGCGTCTCTCTTGACGCCCAGACTGTTCATCTGAAAACTGATCTCCATTGGAATGTTGAGCACGAAATAGCATAGCGTACAAAAATATTCATCTTAATAATGTTGCCCCTCAACTGATGCTAGTAGTGGTATTACAATTTGCTCCCATAGTGAGTTAGGTCAGTTCTTCGAACTACTCATTTAGTCCTCCTCGTCCTCGTTCTTTTCGGCTGGACTCCGCGTGAAATAATCTCAGCCAAATGTTTTAAATTGAGAAGATCTCGTCGGTCAAGCGAACAGGGCCATACAACGGGAACAAATCAAATTCCCGGTAAATTGTTGTCCTCCACTATCTATCGGTTAAAGATATTAAACAACAAAAAAAAAAGTGCGGAATGCGAACACAGATGTGCACCTGGTGTATAGAGGGATGAGTTGCATACTGACCGCAGACCGGATAATACATTAACATCATCTTCATCATCATTAACCGATGAACAAAAAAAAAATGATAGAAAGAAAATTTGAATACAGCGTGCGGTGTGAATTTCTAGCGGCACGCCGTAAAGAAAACTACCGACTTCTCTGGAGATGATCCGAAGGTGGCTCCGCGTAACTTTATCGATAATCGATTATCGGAAATATGACAAAGGCTTCAGGTATTTGTGTTGATAATGAGCCATACAGAGGAACCGAGTACGCTATATGGTAATCGATTTTTCGTGTTCGGGTAAATAATGCGCACATTTTTGCATTCAGGAGCTGACAACTTGAATTCTTAGGATTCTGGCCGTTTTTTTGTGGGAATTTATGCCACCTAGGTCAGTTCTTGACACGGATTTTGTGTCAGGATGTCGGCTATAAATAATGAATAGGCTAGAAGTGAGCATATAATTAGGCATTTTACTAACAACAGTGTGAAATTCATTTAGTAGCTGGGAGCATAGCGTGCAGCCGTGATCGTAGTATGGAAGCGGTCTTTAAATCTGCTGATCATGATTACCCAGTGGCTTATGATTGTTTTTATAATGCAGTCATTTAATAGCCGATTAATTCGACAATGCGCTGAGACTTAAGGAGGATCCGATTCTCTCTCACTTTCTATCGTGACGCATTTCTGGAAAGAAAGAGGATCTTAAGAAAAAGTGTCATGAAAGAAAAGGATTGTAGAGCGAGCAACAGGGAAATCAAATCGTTTTTGGACTTTTTTTGAGTTTTCTATTAAAAAAGTTCGCACGCCAAGTCTTTTGATTTGACTGGGCTTTTTCCGTTCTAAATGGCGAAATAAGGAAAACTACTTTTGGAGTGACTCCTTAATGCAATCAAAATTACCAACTTAGAGTTCGTGGACCTGGACCTCAACAAAAAGACCTCTCCTGACAGCCCAGTTACGAGCTAGCTCCCTCCAATTGCGCACGCCAAGTTGGTTAATGTCCCCTTCCACTTGTCTGCGCCACTTACTGCGACGTCGTCCTCTACTGTGGTCCTCTACTATCCAGGGTGGATTCGAAGAGGTTCTCTGCTGTGCCATACACAAAGACTGTGATGGATCTGGGCCTCACCCAACAAGCACACACCCACTTAGCTCGTCATTATTGAATCTTCTCATCCAAAACCCGTCAACGCAAGAGGGACCGAATATCTTACGACGAATTTTTACCCCCAGGCGACCAATGAATCCCATAAAGCAGGACTGGGATGATCAGTATGTTATACAGAGTCTCCTTAGAGACTTTACTGTTGAATTGCGGTTAGCAAGAGTTATTGTTCGCTTGATTTCTGCGCTGCGGTATCACAGTGAGAGTCAAGGTAGATACCTCGAAGTTATAGCTGAAGCTGTCCAGACTTTAAATGGCTTATGAGTTTCTCCTCAAGAGGTACCTTTTAAGTTCATGATAGGACATTGTTACTCAATTACCTTAGAAACACCGATTGGCAAGAGTAATGCTTCGTTTGATCTCCCCACTAATGTCCTCGTTGGAGCTCACTATAGAGCCTAGGTAGACAAAGTCTTTTACTACCTCGAAAATATATATATAATGTCAAAATTTGCGAACATTCGCTCCTTCGTATTCGAAAGTCACTGAACTGTAAATCCACCTCTATTCTGCCCAATTTGTAGTAGAGCAATACTTCTTTCTCTGTGACCATATTCCTCAGATACCGGCTATTGGAACATCAAAGGATGGAGTCTCTGTATTTTTAACTCAGAAACAATTGGTTCAAAATGGGTGACAATTTTTTTGTGAGTAAAGAGTAAGAAGTATGTGTCTTATTTAGAAGAGAACACCTCGCTCATTAGCATACTTTTCTGTTCGGCACCACAGTGACCAACTTTCTCCAAGGTCTTTGCAGGAATGACCATTTTTGTGTGTTCCCAACTTTATCTGTTTATAACACCCGGACAAGACCTCATTTAAGATCGTCAAATGCCTCCATCCCAGCCCCCTGACTTAAGCTAATTACTTACCAGCACCAAAAACTAAATCGAAAAAACAATAAAAAAAAATAAATAAATACATACCTACTAATCTTGTCAGGTAATCACATCTCTAAATGACAATTTTCCCACTTTAACACTTCTCAGCTGGTTGGGACAGACAGACTTCAAACAGACTGCACAACAACAAACACCAAGCCAATTACATTCACCAACTTTCGCAGTTAACCCAGCCGAACCTATCTGCGCCCCACCGTCCGTCCTTCTCAAGAGTTTATTTTTTATTTCACAGCTAATAGCAGCAATTTAATTGCCAACATATTCAATTAATTACCAAGTTGTTAGCCCCCCATCTGCCTGGTTAGCTTTAGCACTAGCCGGGGGTAATTAAATTATCAAATCGCCGATTAGCCAGTGATATTTTGTGGTAATTGCTCTCGCACTCTGTCGTCGATGTTGTCGTCGTTCTCGTCGTGAAGTTGTCTCTCGCTTGCCTGTCGATTGACTCTTGAGGTAACCAACAAAACTTTCATCCATCTTAGGTGTATAGATACTTTTTTAGTACCCATCTAGTAGTAGTACCTTGTTGATTCCTAGATTTGGACCGCATTTAGGTGACCATATGTTCCGCTGGCGAATTCCCTTGAGACCCAAAAAGTATCGGCCACTATAAATCTTGCAAGATGTTCTGTTTGATTTATGATTTGGCCAATTAATGTTTCGGTTTCTCGATTTAATTAGAAAATGAAGAGTTCTTTTGGTAGATTGGTACTCTAGCAGCGAAATTCCGATGATTTTTTACGCTCTCTTTCGGTTCTTTGTTGCTTTTTTGCGCAAATATTCTTCTTCTTTGGCCGCAGATGATCTTCGAAGCCGAGGCGAATCAATCTGGACATGGTCACGTCAAAGAGTGAATTGTTAGACATGATCGCACGCAGCACGTATCGGTGGTCAAGCTGAGGTTGCTGGTAATGATGAAGATGGAATTGGTTGAAAGAAAGTGAGTTAGGTCGTCGGAGGTTTTACATTGTATGTTAGTGAAATTAAAAACAAATATGAGATTGATGTAAGAATGGTTCGCTGTATGCCAATTTGCTTGAAAAAAAAATTAAGCTATCAGCATTACATTGCAGAAAAGAGGTGCTTGCTTTGAATTATGACTATGCAATATGGCTCTAAAAAATCCCCATTTCGGAGATGGAGATTCGTTTCTATATTAACCGGCAGTTTGTCCAACAGAGCACAAGCTTATCGGATGTAGACCTCAGATGGATCTAGACTCTGGAGAATACAAATAGGTGCTCAAATGCTTCTTTGTTTGGTACCATAGACTGCCTTCTCTTCTGAGAAGTTTTACACTCTCTTGCCGACATTTCGGATATGGTCTTTTGAAATCCTCGGTAATGGAATGTCTCAATCCTTAATACATTCACCACCAAACTAAACCACCCACTGCTCTTTATTTTAACAGTAAGAAAAGTAGACTTCTGGGTCTACTCCTTATGCATTGGTAAACCTGAATCCTCTTCGAAACCTCTACTGTCTTACTAATATGTCCTCTAAGAGAAGGAGGCTCTTGGTATTCGCTGAACTTGCGAGACACTTTGGGGAAGGATACAAAGCGGCTATTCTCAAGACAAACAAGAATTTTTTTCTAAGAGGTCTTAGTGGATGGGTCGAAGGATCTATGTCTCTAATAGAAGCATAACTCTATCGAGAGACTGAGTTCTTTTACCCTGAACTGGATCTATATCTCTAGCAACAGTCAGTTCTGTACAACTCGATCGGGAGACTGGGTTCTTTAACCCTAGACTGGGTCTATATCTCTAGCAACAGTCAGTTCTTTACAACTCGATCGGGAGACTGAGTTATTTTCCCTGGACTGGGTATATGTCTCTAGCAACAGTCAGGTTTGTACAACTCGATCGGGAGACTGAGTTCTTTTACTTTGAACTGGGTCTATGTCTCTAGCAAAAGTCAGTTCTGTACAACTCGATAGGGAGACTGAGTTCTTTTACCTTGAACTGGATCTATGTCTCTAGCAACAGTCAGTTCTGTACAACTCTATTGGGAGACTGAGTTCTTTTACCCTTGACTGGATCTTTGGTCACACTGGTGTCTCAGAAGTTAGTGAACAATCTCCTATCTTTCTTCTACCTATTCGTATAAAGCCTGTGTTGTGAATGCTGGTTCTCTAAGTCCTTAATAAAGTAAGTATCTACCCGGTTTTCATAGGAACTTTCCTTGAAGTCAATAGTTTGCTTTGCTGATAGTACAATGCCTCCGATGAGACAAAGTGTTTCTGTAAATCTTAGTTGAACCAACGCAACGGTTAAACATTATTGGTCATATTGGACGTGTGCATTTTCGATGGTTAAGAACCTTTCTAAATATTCTACGAACTATAGAAAATATTTTTAGAGTGTGAACAACGATAAATAAGTAAAGCAATCAACGTTCCACAAGCCATTCTAAATTGCTTAAGAGGGCCGAACTCGTTCGAACAATTTGCAATAATCTTTTAATTCCTCCTAACTCACAGAACAACATATATTATTGCACTGCAATTTCTTAATTAACTGCTAACAATTTCGATTATTTTTTTGTTTTTATTTTTTACATGCAACGACTTCCTTAATAACTGCCAGATAACACCACAAAAAAACAAAACACAAAAACCCTCAATCACGATCTGCTCCAACTGATGCAATCCACATTCATACCTTAAACCAAAAAAATAAAAAAATAAAAATCTGAACCAAACTAATTAAAATTTCATTGGAATTCCAAACAGTAATGCGAATTTTAAGCAATTTAAAATTAAATATATATTTTTTGTTTCTTAGAAAAAGAGAGAAAAAAAAAAGTTCGCTATCCAACTCTTTTGTTTTGATTCCGCTCTGACGTGAGGATTTCCCAATATAATTCATGCATTCAATGAATATTCAGGAATAGGATTTTGTTTTTGTCGCTTTTGTCTAGGTTTCTAGACACAATGCCTTTGTATAGAAAGGAAAACGAATTTTTAATTACACGCCTGCGACATTAACATTAACGCGATGTAGACGGCAGGAGGGGATCTTGCTGCTGCTACTGACAGTGGTACTGACAACGACGACGACTTTGTGTCATGTTTGGTTTTAAGGAATCGCGCTCACGTTATTTTGTGAAATGCAATTCCTTTTTTTTTTTTTTTATTTGTCTGCAAAACCAAAAGCTAGCTGCGAGTAAGTATTTAGCAATTGCATTTGAACGTTTAGCACGTCTCTGTTTTAATTACTTTCAAAGTATTTTGTTTATTTTTGTTTTTATTGCGAGTTACCAGTGAAAATTTGAACAATTTTAAGCAACATTCTGGGAGGGTTCTTGTTTTTATTTTTCCTACGGCGTAACTCTCAATACGTGACGGACAGAACACTTAGTTCTGACTGCACTTGGATACATTTGAGTGTGCTATGGTAGAATTTCTGACATATTTGACAATTATCTGTTAGTTTCACAGTTTGATTTAAACTAAGCACACAAACACACACACAAGAGACATGAGTGAACAAAAATGCCCGCACCCAAAGGCGATGTCGGTAGTTTTGGTTATAACAAAACAAAACAAAAAAAACAAAAAAATAAGAATAAGTTTTCTATTGGAGGCAATTGATTAAAGTTAGAGAGGACTTTAAGTGCAATTTGCGATTCCGAATAGAATAATTGAAATGACTCAGTGGATTTGCCTTCTGATTGTATGGTGGGTCTGACACGTTCTTGTGTTGTCTGTACGTATGACAGAGTGGCAGCGAACAACAGACAGCAGAGCAATGAGAGTTGAGATATCACGTTTTGATTTTGCTCGAGGATACGTGATTGAGTAATTTTTTTGGTTTTTTTCTTTAAGCTGCAGGAGGTTGCGCTTGTTTCGATTTGGCATGGGACAGTTTCAATGGTTAGATCTGTCAATTTGGCTCCTGGTTAGTCGTGTGTGAATGGCAGCTATCGATTCGAGGATAGACGTAAATATGATGGTTAATTTAAATTGTTGCTTGAGTATGTACATTGCATGTCCTTCGTAATGAGATAGGTTTTAAAGATTATGAAATATTTGGTATCGGGGTTTTAATGGGGAAGGACAGATTATTTAACTTTGTCGGAAACGGGAACATTCAACTGAAGCATTTTAACTAAAGTGGTCCAATTGGAGTATCAGGAATAACCAAATCATCTTATCACAGACCGATCATTTGATAAATTGAAAGGCAGGATATTCACAAAAATGCAATAGTGGCACTCCTTTCCTCAGAGACAGGAAGAATCTCACTGATTTTTTATAGATACAATTTAAAGATTGGAGAAGATACAGCACTGTACCCTTGAAGTCTTCTGAGATCCCAGTGTGATCAGAGATCTAGTCTAGGGTAAAAGAACTCAGTCTCCCGATCAAGTTATACAAACCTAACTGTTGCTAGAGATATAGACCCAGTCCAGGGTAAAAGAACTCAGTCTCTCGATCGAGTTATATAAACATGACTGTTGCTAGAGACATATACCCAGTCCAGGGAAAATAACTCAGTCTCCCGATCGAGTTATACAAACCTGACCATTGCTAGAGATATAGATCCAGTTCAGGGTAAAAGAACTCAGTCTCCCGATCGAGTTGTGCAGAACTGACTGTTGCTAGAGACATAGATCCAGTTCAAGGTAAAAGAACTCAGTCTCCCGATCAAGTTATACAAACCTAACTGTTGCTAGAGATATAGACCCAGTTCAAGGTAAAAGAACTCAGTCTCCCGATCGAGTTGTACAGAACTGACTGTTGCTAGAAACATAGATCCAGGTCAAGGTAAAAGAACTCAGTCTCCCGATCGAGTTGTTCAGAACTGACTGTTGCTAGAGATATAGATCCAGTTCAGGGTAAAAGAACTCAGTCTCCCGATCGAGTTGTAAAGAACTGACTGTTGCTAGAGATATAGATCCAGTTCAGGGTAAAAGAACTCAGCCTCTCGATCGAGTTGTACAGAACTGACTGTTGCTAGAGATATAGACCCAGTTCAGGGTAAAAAAAACTCAGTCTCTCGATCGAGTTATGCTTCTATTAGAGACATAGATCCTTCGACCCATCCACTAAGACCTCTTAGAAAAGAATGCTTGTTTGTCTTGAGAATAGCCGCTTTGTATCCTTCCCCAAAGTGTCTCGCAAGTTCAGCGAATACCAAGAGCCACTTTCTCTAAAAAGACATATTAAGTAGATAGTGCCATACAGTAATGATATAGGTTTCAAAGAGGATTCAGGCATCAGAAGTACACCCTTGGGAAAGCTCTTGTTGAGATGAAATTTGATAATCCAACACACAAAGTTGATAGAAGTGGTCTTATCAAAGTTCCAATGGACATTTATGCCTTCTTGTGAAAATATCAAACACCATCTTGAGAGCCTCTTCTGTACATTAGAACGAAAAGTCTCAAGGCATGGTCCGACATAAATATACAATCAAAATCAGAAATACCAGGCCTTATAATGTACTTCTTCGTCCCCAAATTGGGTCAACTCACAACAACAAGAAGAGTAATTTGCAAATTTCTTTCAATATTTACCATACAACCAATTACAAAGATATTTCCCAACGACCCCCTACCATACATCTCTCATTATGAGGTCTCACGAGCCCTTGCCCAATTCCATTAATAATATATCCAAGAGGAGAGAAAACAAAACAAACATCCAAAAGCCGAAAAGCAAACAATCTCACCTCCATAATCAATTTACACTCGAAAACTTAATAGCAAATCATTAAGACTGATAATCATAATTAATCACAATCATCATCGCACGAAAATAATGTTTCGTACCTCGCGAGTGTCTCTGCGCGTTCGCTTCAAAATTCAACCTGACATTGCAATTTGCCATCTTCTTTTTCTTCAAGCGAAAGACCAGCACCAGCAGCGCAAGAGACCAATGCTCTATCTATCCAATGGTGGGTATCATCCTCCTCTTAACCAAATTACCACCGCCGTCAGCACATCCTCTTTCACATAGAAATTCCATGCCATTAGGTTCTTTGTTTGTAAATGGTAATATGTTGGACCAGGAAGAGCGAAGCGGTTTCATTTTAAGAAATTACCAACGCACGCTTTTCAAATTTAGGAACTTGACGCGTCAAAAGTGACATGCTTCACTAGATGGCGCGCTTCACCCTCTCTCTCTCTCTCTCTGTCTCTTTGTGAACATGACCTTCGTGAATATTTCTCCTTTTAAATTGCTCTATATGCTGATTTTCTTATTTTATTTTGTAACAAAATAATCGTGCAATAGTTTACTAACTTTTTGTTTTTCTTTTTGCAGATGATCCCCATGACCTGCCCATATGTGTGTAGTATCTGCTTTGAAATGACAACCAACACTAGGAAGAGGTATTAAGTTCACGCTGACAAGTCGCTGATTAAAGAAATAAACATAAAAACCCAAGGAGAGCCAGATACATTTTGACAGTTTCGTCTTCCCGCATGTGGACATGGATTGGATGTTATTGTAGGTCATCGTTTTTATTGACACTGACGTGAAGGATATCGAGATACAAATTAAGAACCGAGTTGGCAGTTGATTTTTTTGGTTTGCATGCTTCGACCCTACCTGCATGGTTTGTATACAAGGCAACGAGGTGGAGGTATTTTTTCGTCAAGGGACTGCTGCAACGTGGTGACACAGCATCTTGGCATGATTGGCTCCGATGAGATGTCGTCAACCACGAGCATGGATATAAGTGAAACATTTCGGCCGGAAGATTTATCGAAAACGGATTTTTTCGATTTTGTCACAGCACCAGATATGGGTATTGGAATTGGTGTGGCCCATGATCGGCCGCCGGGCACCAGCGATACAAATGGAACGACCAATGATCCAGCGTTGCAGGGTTATGATCAGGTGAGTTTGGAACTATAGGCTCTTTGTTCTGTGGGTAGTTTATGTCTTTACAATGTGCAAACGAGTATTTTGGTGGCTGATTCAATCGATTCGAATCTGTTATACAGATGAAGTGGAGGAGTTCTGGTGACTGATTTGGCTAGGTAAGGGAACCCTTTATGCCTAGGGCTACCGTGATGTAGTAGGGTTAATTGACTCAATAAATCTCTGGTACTGATATACAGACGTGATTCTCTACTAAGTTTTTCTCTTCTTCTTTATCTCTGGAACTTCATCAGACAACTTCATCATTTAACCATTCTCATGGCCTGTCAGGCAGTGTCCTGTAATTATACCTACTGAAAGGCTTATATTCTATCCATAGACGAACCAAAACAGACAGTCAACTTCGGATCATTTGACAGATACGCTCTGTATCTACCTGTGAGCTCACACATTGACAGTTGACAGTTTAAACTTGTGCGTACGAGAAACTCCTAGGAGTAGAATTTGAGCTATCTAACTACTAAAAAGCAATTCATCATTGAAACTTCTCTTCCAAAACCCATTGGTGCAGACAAAACCGTGTAAATTGCGAAATATTTTTATCTCCAAGCGATCTTGGGAATCTTGACTCACATTCAATAAAGTCAAAGTTTCAGGACGGAAAGGAGTCTCCTTAATTGTTTTTGATGGTGGATTTCTTTATTACACTTGTTCTTGCCTTCTGTTTCCAGCATGACAGCCCTTAACACTACGTGACGTTTAGACGTTACCAAACATTTGCATGAGCTACTTTTTTGTTTAGTTTGTTCAAAAGAAACGTTTTTTATTATTTAAATTTCTTGATACTTTATCATAAAATAATCTATGAATTTCGATCTTTAAAACAGGTCCCACAACAAGGGTCCTAAAGTGTTCTCAAATGCTCGTCTTTCTGGTAATGCAGAGGAGATGGGAAGCATCTTTTTTGCGTCTGGTTACCACAGTCTTTTAAATGATCATCTGTACTTAGCCGCATTCTTCCTTGATAGGCAAGAAATGAGCTATAGTAATAATAATTAGAGTGGGGCTACAAATTGTGACCAGGAAAAGCGATTCGCCATTTTGTTCTATGTTCAGGACCAGCTTTTGTTCTGCTTATCTCCGCTGAACTAATATTGACAATCATCTTTTTCTTAACTAAGAAACAAAGCGATGTTTAAAAACTCGAGTTTGTCAACAAGATGAGTCACATAGGAGCTTACTGCCTCACAGTTCATGCCTAGGAACTGCACCATATTTCTCGGAAAGGATTGATTTGTTTCTCCCTTTCCAATGTTGAATAAAAAATTAAATGCTTTTATCCAACCTTAACCTCTAATATTTGTCGACGACTGATTACCAACAGCGAAGGTTTGAAGTAAATGGTTAAGAATGTGGTTATAGCCACCATCATCAACAAGAATCAAAAAGAACTCTACAGTGACACTTCATCATAATATAAACGTATTGTAAGTCAACGCAATGTCAAAATTATCGGAAACGTAGCCAAACTGTCACTCGTTGTAAAAAGAGAGAGAGCGAGTTAATCGACAATCGATAACCACTCTTTGGTTTTAGTTCGATAGCAAAAAACAGTTCGATTTATTTATGAAGCTTTTGGGAATGAAACAGGTCCTGAAAATGGGTACGTTCTGAACTACATGCCCAAATGAATTTTTGACAGTTTGCACATTGACTTAAGAGGTATGGAGAATTCTCTTACCTTCAAATCCAATTCACTACCTCAAAAAGAGATGCCCTACTTTGTAGTTAAAACTCGATCTCTTGACCAACCAGAAACGTTTGACTACCTAGTCCCTAGAATGCTACACATTCGGCTACACATCATTTGAAGCAACACTCTCGTTCAAAGTGACAGTGCTCTCAAATAACCTTTTTCCACGAGAATAAAGACTGTGGAAGTAAGAAATTTATCATATGTTTTCTGCAAAAATGTTGCCATGTCTTTTGACGTGGAAATCTATTTTCTCTGGTTGAATATTCGTACTTGACAGGTGTCAAAAGATGACAGTTTTCCTTCCAAAAGACGAGAATTAATCTCTATCTCTCTTAATTTGAGTAAATTGTCAGCTCAATTTACCCATACCCAACGTTTTATTTGACAAAATTTCTCAACTCATACCATCTCATTAGTGAACCAAGTCTCCTTCGCCATAACCCTACAAACAGCACTTAATCGCATCTGCAGCACGATTTAAAATTTCGCTGATTTATCCTCAAATAAATCTCATTGTGGCTCTTTGGATTGGATTGAAAAATAACCACCTACCCGATCCCATTAGTAAACTGAATTTAACATCAGCACGTGTTTAATCAAATTAACACTGAATCACGACCCTTTTGCCTGCACAGCATCCGCAAATAAATAATATCTCTGCAGAGTTAACGTTTCTCCGGCCCACAAAACTCCTTCCACCTCCTCCAAACTACTGCTTAATCCAAAGACAAATTGAAATCACAATAAATAATGGATTCCACATGCACACGATTCGGACCCCGAAACAACCGAAAACTAATGACCCGAAGCCATCATCACACTTCATGTGGTCATTACTCTCCCCCAAAAAAAAACAAAAAAAAAGAAGACTGTATTCAATGTTCACCTCAACGGATAGAGGTCTCTCCATTAATCCAGTTGAAAGCTCACACATATCCGCATCCCCATACACAGCTCCCTCTCCCCCCAAATAGACAAGATAAATTATTTGATTATCTGCCAATTGAAAATTATTACAAATGTTCAATTTTATGCTTAATTTGAAAAGGTAAATAAATTTTGTGTCGGGTGTCGCGTCCGTCGTCTTCGTGCCAACAACACAACTCTCTCGCGATTGGCCAGCACTGCAGCAATGGCGAGCGAAGCGGGCAGATGATAGAGAAACGTCATTAGGTTTCATGATAATCAATAGATTAACACGATTTCCGATGATTTACGATATGACCTCAATGAGAGGGGAATTTTTGCCACCAGAAATGTCTGCACAACAACCACGACGGTGAAGAAGAAGAAGCTCGGCAATTCTTCATTCATCATAATCACGCTGGCAGTTTGGATGGCGGGTCAGTGGTCTCCCACCACCAGCAGTACACACTCAGTGCTCGTTCTCCTTGCCGAAGTCATCTCATCTCTCACGTCAAGTTCATGATTTTTTTTTTTTTTTTTGGTTTTTGCCTGCGTGGGTCAATTTCGTAAATTTTCCCCTCCCACCATACCCCTATTCGCGAGACTTGTGTCCATTTCGTCAATTTACACCGCGCACTGTAAATCATTGTCAAATTATGACCGTTGTTTGCTAGTGATGGTTGTTGTTGTTGTATAGTCTTGCGATTGTTTTACGTGATAATGTCAATTAGCTAGTCATCGTGTACTTCGTCGAAACCATGGTCAATGATGCTTTGGGGGGTAGTAGAAGCAAAAGAACACTGGAAGCAAATGGGTCTCGTAACTTTTGTCAGGATCTTGGGAATTTTTTGTTTTCTTCGCACGCAGATCGGTGAGATAAGTTGGCATGATCATGATCGGTAGTTTATCGTCGAAACGTAAGCGATGCATACGTGCTGTCTGACGACCTCGGGAGGATGATGAGATAGGATGTGTAAAGGGTTCATCATTCAAAGCCACGTTGCGGGAGGTCAGAGTTGATGGATACTTTTTGACTGAAGGATAGACAATTAGCACCTATAACTATAAAGTATCCATGCATTGTGTAGTCATGCAGCTGTGCGCGTTAAAGTGTGAAGTATTAGCTGAAGGTTTGGCCTTTCTCTGTTGGATGTTAAGGAAAAGATTTAACTGTGCAAAAGCATGCAATTTGCGAAGATACTCCTACCCATGATGAGATGTTTTATTGTGGCAAATTACTGATAAAAAAAAGATTAGAAGACGATAGCATAGACTTTGACGAATCTTGTGTACTGGTTTGGTGTGTCAGCGACCCCACCCTACATCTTCTACTGAAAGCTTCTTCAACTATGAGTACTCGTGGTTATTTCGCAGCTTCACTCCTACCTTTTTACTTCTAGGATTCTATTGTCTGCCCAATTTTTGTGTCGCTTGGATCGTACCCATTTCTCCATGGACAGCTTCTACCCGGAACTTTGTTGCAAGCACACCTACAAGCTCAACCAATCTGTCCATTACAAAAAAAACTACGCAACCTTTCTCTAATCACAAGCCTCTCTAGGATCTTTCTCCCTCTGCATGTATAATTCACGCAATCCAATCCTAAATCACTCACCTTGGGCACACCACCGTAGCTCCACACTTTTGCATCATAAAACATTCCTAGACCAAAGGAGATGCATAAAATACATACAACATGCATCGGCAAGGAGCAACACGCGACGGTCCCATGGACTTTTTTTTTTTTGCACAAAAATTTGAACCTCACTCGGGTAAAGGGTAGGCAACATAGAAAATTGCGTGCCATATCTGATACACACGACATTCAGTGCACATCAAATTCAATAAAGGTCGTTGAACATATCTCAAATTGTATGTCACGTGAGCACTTTAGAAGTAAGGTCTATGCCATGCAAAGCACAACAGTGTGTGCTTCGAGCCATGGTAACTCAACCAAGAGAACGGTGTCCAAGCCCGAAACTTCAATTAGGCCAATGTCTCCATAAGTGCCCCCGCTGTCAAACTTCATCATCGTCATGGTCGAGATTTTCGAACCAACAGCAACCACAGCTGCAGGAACACACACTTAACACGACAGGTACATTTGTTCTATGCTTCGTCCGAAGAGATAACTTGGGGACGACGAACCATTGCTGTGTAACGTTCCCAATTTTTATTTTTTTTTTTCTCATAATCCAAAACCCGGAACATTCAATAGAGGTACTCCTGATCTAGGTTCAAAATGGACTCTTGAAGACTAGTGGTTTTGCGCGCGATACCAAAAACCAATGTCAGCGAACACGTTACAATGATTTATTAAGATGAATTGGTTGTATCTAGATACATATGCAGAGTGCACGCTGCGCTGCTGCCATGTGAATTTATAGCACAACAATGGCTATCGGGGATTTTTTATCTATTTCTTTAGAGTTACGGTTGGTCGGCGGCTGTAGCTGCTGCGTATGCAGTTCCAATGAAACAAGAGTCTATTTCGGTAGCGCATTTGGATGAACGACTCGACTACCATGGTAGTAGCTCTGTTATGAGAGAGAGAGGTGGCTCCCTAGGTTCGGTGTTATTAGTTCATTAGATGATGATGGTGTTTTCGGTTTATGGGCTTTTAAGCCTCCAGCAGCGATGAAATAGTGAATGCGGCTGCTGCACAATGAACACCGAACAGTACTGTATGCTGGCAGTTTGAAAGATAAATCCCCTACGAATCATTTAATTAACCTGGATGACAGGGTGATTTGTACCAAAAAAAAAAAAAAAAACAAGAGCTATTTGACCACAGAATGGTAATTGTACACTGAGAGAAAATTTATGATTCGGAAATATTTCTAGGAGTTGCTGCCCCGTATAATGTGTCACAGAAACCTTTCATGTGTCAGATTTATTGGTGAGCAAATTGTGATACAATTTCGGGCATATGGGTGTTGGAGCTAACTCGAGCAGCTGGAGCTGTACATCGATCTTAATGCGACGAATGTTGGCTTCCGAAGACCTGTAACACAACTTGTCAAGTTTAAATTTACTTGTTGAACTTTCCTCGACCAACTCATCACCTTTTATAGTGACAGTAGTTGGTCAAAAGGCGAGCAGTGCAAGTCAGTGGTCAATTTTAAAGACTTAGGTCTTCTACGCAGTCTTTTTCCTGCAAACGATGTACACAAGGCCCGCCCTCGTTACGGACACAACCTCTCCTGAACATAAACCACGCATAAGGGAACCAAGTTGTAAAGAACGTGAATTGGGTAAGGTTAGATTGGCTACCTGCAGTTGATCCACTCTTAAGCCAGAAAGACCCGTTGACTGTCCTCAGATTATCCATTAAAACCAGCAGGAGCTTAAAATGAAGCGGCGGACACGATTGAAACGTCCAAGACAGCGAGTTCAACCTAAATGCAACTTCCTTCGAATTTATAGCTCATGGCAGCTGCACAGAAGATGAGGAATAGTCTGCTCGTTTTTCTCGTCCATATAGCTAATGCAAAGATGGCTTGAAGGTTGGCCCAATCTAGTTACATGCCTCCCAACTATGGTACTAATATGAGAGCTGTTTAGCTTTATTAGGTTGTAGGAGCGCTTGGAATCCAGCTTGGGTCAAATCTGCTTGGTCATGCAGCAACTGTTAGAACTCGATCACATGCGAGTACTAGCGTTGGACACATTAAAAGTCCACATGCAGCAAAAGGCACGTTGAGACTCTGCTTTTCGGGTAAGATCCTGGCAAGTTCATCAGCCATACAGTTTCCGTGGATGTCATAGTGGTCCGGCACTCATGTTAGATGGATTCTAAATTGTTCAGCCACCTGATTAATTGCTGATTAAACGCAGTTTTGGAGTAGAAAGTGACCAATTGTATCCCATAATGTGACAGGGATTTAATCGCAGCTTTGCTGTCAGTAAAGATGGTGATGTCCTTCACGGATATTAGCCCCGATAAGGTCTCTTTTTGTCACCATTATTTCCGCCTGTAATTACCCCCCAGTCCGTGCTTAGGGAAATGTTGGTTTTGGTGTGGTGTCTGCCGGGATACGATCTAATTGATATACATACATATGTAGTCCACAGAAGGGAAGCTTTTAAACGAAAGGCTGCTTTGGCTAGTATCTACCTAAAGTACACATCTAGAGGTAGCCAATCGCACATCGTGTCCATGGCCCTGTGAAAGAGTCTGAAAATCCCTTTTACATGCAAGACCCTTTTTACAGCAAGTAGTGGCGAAGGTAAGAGTTTGTGACAATTGCCTTGGCTACAGGCACATGATACGGGATTGCCCAAGCGCAAAGTGTTGTCACTTTTGTCAACAACACCATCACTCGACCACAAAGCTCAACGCTTTCGCTAGGCCGTACGTTGTCCATCAGTGTAAGTTAGCGACTACCCCACTGAAAGCAATCCAAAGATGTTAGACCCACGATTTTACAGGCCACTTCACAGGCCAATTATGTGAAATTTGGTGCTCATTTTATGTTTTCTTCAACTAATTGACTGTGGCGCACGCTTTTGTCGAAGTTACTCCCCCTGAAGCACGATTTTTTAAATAAATTTGCACGATTTATAAACCTTTATCATTCACAGAGAAATTGTAACCCAAATTCAACAGAAATCTTCTGTCAGCTGTCAAATTGGCTGTCAGTGTACCAAGTGTTGCCACTTCGAAAATCATACCGCTAAAACCAAAAATGATGCAGAATTTTACGGTTTCTTTAAAATATCAACTCATCCTCTCTCTGACATCATGTCAGTGTACTTCCACTACCTCAACTGCCGCTATCCATTCGGTGTACCATTCCATGTCATCAAACAAATTCGTGTGTATCTGTCATGTTAATGACAAACACTTCCAGCGATGACATAATAATGTTCATTTGTAAATTTTCCAATACCCTACTGGGTATTCACGCTTAACAACCAAACTTCTCATAGGAATACGGAAGTGATTGGTTTTGAAAAATAAAAAAAATAAAACAAAAAAAAAGGATCCCAAAAGAACTACCACACCACGAAGATACATATGTCTTCTGCCAGCCAACAGCAAATGCAATAAACAAACGTTGTTCGGTTAAAGTTTATGTGCCACGGTACTGTCTTGCGGCTGCTGTTGGGCCTGCGCAGTAAGTACTAAAAGCAACATCAAACTGTATCCCATAATGTTCGGTTCTTCATCAAAAACTTATGGCCGCTAGGCGATTATGCAAATTAAATGGACTCACCGCCATCGGCCAGAAATGCTAGGCATTAGGCCTAATCTCGTATAATCGTTATTAATTAGATGTATTGAGCGATAGAAGACACAACATAACACAACACAACGGGGCCCGCATTGCGATGCGCTGCTGCTGTGTCGATTGGCTAATTAAATATTCTGACACGTTCAGTTGATGTTGGGATACCATACCTGTGATTTATGTTATGCGATTCTAATTAAATACCGATACTGGCATCGGGTATGGCATAGGGTTAATCACAGATTTACGATCCGTATTCTAGTTGTAATTGTTAATAGCTTACATAAGGTTTGTTATAGATGTTCCCATGAAAGATGATGGTTGGATGCTGCTGCTAACGGAAGACTTTAGCCAGGATTATAGCTACTGCTAGACTGAGTTGATGGGTACTTTGAATGGTTGGTAGCAAAAGGCTTAGAATTTTAACGAGACGACCAAATTTAATAATTTCTACTAGAGAATATTATGTTTTGGCTAGCTAAGGATATTTTTATAGCAAAGTTTTATAGGTTCCTTAAGTTTTTGTTGTCAATAAAGCTGAACACTTATACATGGATCACTTGTAAAATTAATTGCAGAACTAATGACAGATAAATCAAATCAACTGACAGAAGGGACTTCGTATGTTCTACTCTTCACGAGTAGGAAAAGATATGCGTCAATGCGAAGGGCTTTTACTGTGTGGTAGATGCAACGATAATTGCATTAATGCTCTGGTTGCAACCGTACGTAGTCATGCAAATAGACATAATTTGTATTTATAATGCACTCTTCGTTGAGTTTTCGCTCACTTTTGCTTCCATACGTTAATAGCGGTTACATTCGCCGCTTAGGGTATCTACGTAGTGTGAAACGATATGACATACGATTACCAAATGCAATTATGGGTGGGCTTGAATTTTGACACCGCGAGCAAAATTTTTGTTCGATTATGACTTTAGTTTAGGCACGCTTAATGAAATTATGGAACGGCCTTAAGTCTCTACCTTTGGTTTGTATATGCAGCCTTTTCTTCCTCATTTACCCTCCTGGTAAGTCTGGTATCTTGTCGGTTCTCAATAAGACTAAGAATGTTGATAAGAACCACCACAGCTATAACGCAGGCTACTTCATCCGAAATTGTTCGGAAACAACAAATTGTCCTAATTCCTCAAAGGCTGTCCTCCTTATTTCCTTCATTCAGAGTGCTGCCGCCCAAACTGGGGTTGGATAGAATAGAAGGTAGCTTACCACTTTGGATAGCAGAATTCTCCTTGCTTATCCAGGCCCCAGATGTTTGGCAGCATTCGAGAAAGCGTTCCCTGCATCTGTTTTCTGCTAGAATACTCAAAATGTGCCTTGAATTCCAGCCTGTTGTCGAGCATTACTTCCAAGTACTTTAATGCCTCATTAGACTGGATTGTGTGGGTCACTAAAGTTAGCATGTTCCACAGTCTGCTGGTTATAAGGACGGCTTCAGTTATGTGTTCAGCTGGTTCTAGGCTGACTGAATCCTTTAACAGCTTCATCCCTGGCGAAGTCTATCTCGTGCTTGGCCACGATCACCTTAACGCGGTATCGTTAGGCGCAAATCGCCATATATTCTATAGAATCAGCCCAATGACTGACCCCTGTGGAACTCCTGCGGTGATGTAGTACTTAACGCCACCGATTTGGTATCTCAACTTTATGTCGGTAAAATAGTTCATGTTCATGTTCACTGCTAGCAATCTGCTGTATATGATGTGTTCCACCCTGGTGAGGAAGTTCTTGATTAAAAAACGCTGGAAAGGAAGGACAAAAAGGCCAAATTTAAATGGTTTATTAGACAGGGCTAGGTGGAGTACTCCTTAAAGGATAATTTGCTTTCACTCTGAATCAAAGTAGAGATCTCACTTGATTTACAAATGGGTTGTGGTCGGTAACAATTAGGCAAAAGGGAGTTATGTAGGTACAAATCCCTTATTGTTAATTTAACAGTTTTTCCTTAATTATTCTTACCACCGTGGATTAATTGGCGTTTATAGCAGGGTTGCTGTCTTTGCTAGAAACTAGTTTGTTTCGTGAGCAGTTCTCGAGCTGCCACTCCTGTCGCTAGAACTTCTGCTTGGAAGACACTGCCGCAGTTAAAGAGTGAAAGTGATTGGTAAGTGCTATTTCGATTTTCGATGAGTGAGTAGATGTATGAATCCAAGCTTTCGTCTTTGTTGAATCAGTGAGGAATTAAAATTTTACTTGGGTTGATGGTACCCCCATTTGTCCAGTAATCTCGTGATTGTATGTCTGCTCTTACTTTTTAGGCCATAATCGACCTAAGTGTTCTCTCTCCAAATCAGCTTACATTCTATTGCGTACTTGGAGTAAAGCGGCTTCTTTTCTTAGAGTCTAAATGTTCTCTTAAGTTTTTTGCCCCATTCTTTTAAACCAGACTAATGGGTCAATGAATTAAAATGCTTTATGATGCAGTTAGACACTACAAAATATGGGCTTTTTATACCCAACTAACCAGCAAGTCTAAAACATAAGTCACAAGGATTAGAGGAACAGGTTCATTAATTTAGATGAATGGTATTAGTTTGCCCCCTTTTCTCAGTACTTTATGCAATCACATTAATTCAATTGTCTATTCACTCAGTCTCTCTGTGTTTGCACCTCTATTGTTGCCACAATTAACCCTATAGACCTCAAGTGCCTAATCTACATAATGACACCCTAAAAGTCAGTGCGTGTAAAATGCTCGATGAACACCAGCCACAACAGCTGTACGCACTTTCACGGTCAGTTTAACCATAAACTATACACAACGAGACATAACACTAACTTACATTTCCGCTTCGTTACTTCCCCTAATAACATATGTAATGAGATAAAAAAAAAATCCCCCTTTCTTTGCAGTTCTGGAGTTCAGATAAAGACACGCATAGCCGTCTTGAGTCTACAATATTCGAGGATCTCGATCGATACTGTTGGCAACAGCAACACCAGCAGCAACAGCAACAGCAACAACAACAACAACAACAACATCATCATCAACAGCCACAAGCACACCATCAACCACAGTCGTCACAAGCGTCACAACAATCTCAACAACAACAGCAACACCAACAGCAACAGCAACAACAACACCAGCCACAATCCCATCATCAGTCACAACAACTGTCCTCACCGGTGGTGACACCATCCAGCAGTTCACAGAGCACTAGCAGCCAAGCTGGATCACTAGTTGGCAGCGGTAGTGGCACCTCGGTTGGTCAAAACACTGCCGATAATGCCGATGGACAAATTTACACTCTAACAGTATTAAATGGCAACGAGCCTTGGCTGAAACGTGATCCAGATGCACAATTACCGCCAACCCTTGATCTGGACTCACTTTTGGGTAATTTCCCGGGTTACATTAAGTCCGAATATCCATACGATGATAGTGGATTCAGTACAGATGGAACAAAGGATACAGATCAAGTACATCAATCGCAGCAGACGCATCATCTGCATAATGTTGTGACACAGAGTACGATACCACCGGTCACAACAATTGCAACAACAAATAGTACAACACAGCTGGCACAGTTCCAAAACAACAACAACGATTGGCATATGGCAGACAACAATACAGAGCAGGTGGGTGTTCAAACTTCAAACTTCTTAAATACTAGACACTTAGACAGCAAGCTGTGAGAACGTTTCATTTTGTGATTCAAGGTTTTCAGGGACCTCTAAAATTGCAAGGACACTCTCGTTTCACTGATTTTTTAAAAAGGCTTTCAAATTTTCTTTACAGAATTCGGCTGAATCCCTGCTGCGCAGTGCTCTACAAGGCAAAGGCTATTCCAAAGGTCTACATTTACAAAACGGTATTACGTTACTTCCCCCATCGCCATCGGTCAAGGACGAAGAGCTGCGACGAGTTCTTTTCCCTTCAGAAGCTGTAAGTTTTATTTTTAGATTATTCAAGTTGATTCCCACAAACGTTTGTCTTTTCTTCATTATTTCAATCCGCGGTGTCAAATCAGTAACCTTAGCCGCTGACTCTGAACGACTTTTACTTTAGATTGAATGTGCATTGAATTTGGGTTCAACTAAATTGAGTTTAAAGAGAGTTGAAGCTGATGGTTCAATAGTGGAGTAGAGTTTTAACTGCAGCTGAGCTCTTAAATCTACCCCTTTTCAATTCAAGTAAATCGATCCAAGAGCTGATATAAATACAGCACAAGATATTTAGAGTACCATTACAACTCCTCTTGAAGTAATTTTTCAACTCATTGCAGTTTACATCCATCATAAAATGATATTTCGATTCAACACTTCTACTCAATCTAGGTTCAATCGTTACGCTCCGTCTGCTTGATTTAGCTAGTTAAAGCAGATGCAGTCTTGAGTTCTAGACCACTGACAGGTCTTGTTCTGATCCCTTTCTTGTTAGTTCATCCATCAACACTAATTCAACTCAATCCAAGTTCAATCGATGGGCTCTGTCTGCTTGTCGGTTGAAGTCAAGTGCTATTCTGGATTTATCTAGTAATAGCAGAGGCAGCATTGAGGACCGCTGACAGGTCTTGCTAAGATCTTGTCAATTCATCCATCTTTCCTTTCTCGGGATCCCATTGTGTCCTCCTTTTTTGGATGTTTTGCGGAGAGCATTCTGAACTCTTCGTAGCGGTGTTTTATTGAATTCAACTCAATCTAGACTCAATCATTGTACCCCATATCGACAGGTTGAACCCAGCTTGAGCATAAAAATAATGAGAATCGACAAACGAGAAAAAGACTGTTTACAAAATCCATCATTAACCTATTTTTTTTTTTTTTTTTTTTAAGGACTCCCTCTCATTTGCGGACTCAACACTAACAGCCCAAATATTCGACGACAGTCAGGGCATTGGTAACTCTACCACATCCTCGTCCTCATCACATTCGCATGTCGTACATGCGGTTGCGCAGTCTCAACTGCAACCATCAGCAAATCCGCCCAATTCTAGTTCCACAAATCAGAGTACAAGCGCACAAACAACAGCGACGACGGCTGGCATTATAGTCGACGATATGTTCCTATCTTTGGAGACCGCCTTCACCGATGACTTTGAAAAGATCAAACGCATCGCTAATGAGGTTCAGCAATTCTGTACCGGAAGCGACTATCCCGAGGTGATAATGGAGATTGCTGCCCCACAAAATTGTGTACAACTACAATCGCCACAGCCTCCTCAACCGCCTCCGCCACAACCACTCCAGCCCGAGGTATCTACATCAAGTACCAGTAGACCATCGGGTAAGGGTGGAACAAAGAAATACAAAAGATCAAATATGAACACCAGCAATCACAACAATAGCAACAATAACAATAACAATAACTCTAACATAGCAAACAATAATAACACAAGTAACAATAGCAGTCCAACGCATTGCAACGGGCAAAGGAAGGAACGTTCCCTACACTACTGTTCGATTTGCTCAAAGGGCTTCAAGGATAAATACTCAGTGAATGTTCACATCCGTACACATACCGGCGAGAAGCCATTCTCGTGCTCACTCTGCGGGAAGAGTTTCCGGCAAAAGGCTCATTTGGCAAAGCACTACCAAACTCATTTGGCTCAAAAGAGCAATGGTAACATTGTTAAGGGTGGCAATAAGCATCAGCGTTCATCGGCGGCTTCCGCAGCTGCAGTAGCTGCTTTGGCTGTACAACAGCAGCGTCAATTGAGCCCGAATGCGCCCACTACACCCACGGCGAATGGACCACAGCAACCGCCACCCCTGCCGCCAGCAAATGGCCTACTCGCGAACAGGTAGAAAACAGCTTGCGGATTATCTAGCGGTTTTTCATCATGTCGCAAACGTTCCTAGTTAAATTGTATTTTTTTTTTTTTATGTAATAATTTATCAATCCACATAATGTGGATTGGAGGTATTTCTTTTTTTTTTAATTTTTCAATCAAAATGTGATTATTTTTTTTTATTTTTAGAAACATTTCTGGAGCCATTTTTGAGGGTTAGAGAGGGTTTTCATTTAGCTCGGCGTTGGGCGCCAATTTTTTTTTACGAACTGGTAGTCTATTTTAATGGCCTTTCTTTTATTTTGACATAAATGATTGGATTTGTGAGTCAAAAAGACTTTCGGAAACATAAACACTCGTGTAGCTCAAAACACACAACTGTTCCAAAACTTCCTTGTTCCAATACTGAAATTGTTATGTACCTATACAGTTACAGAATTTTAAAGTTTTTTCAGAGTAGAACCTCATTTAGAACCGAAAATTTTGTATGAATATTGTTTTCTCTAACGCCAACCGAAACTGTCGTTAGAGTTTTTCAATTTTTCGGACTAAAATGCATTACACAACGACAACTTAGAAATCGATATTTGGCTAGCCTTCTCTTTACATTCATTGATAAAAAAATGTCTTTCTATGTTTCCATGGCTAAATAACTGAACAAAAATAAAGGTTCCCACAAATAAACTTGTCTTGTATACTTGTTCGGCACGGAAAGTTCTAAGCTTACTTAAGGACATAGGCTACTTGCAAGGGCCGTAAAGAAGACTTGCTTATGCTCTCTGCGGCTCAAACATTGATCAATGCATTCTGTATCCTCTTGTGAGTCCTAAGAGTTCTATAACGCCTACGCGTCAACGTGTGCGGTTTTGAAGATGTGCCTCAGCTCCTCCCAACTCTATCCAGTTGTCAAGCTTCATTCTCGACTGTTCTGCGCCCTGTGGTCCTATGACTGAGTAAGTGGGTTCAATTGCATCGCGTGGTCAGCTGTCACCCTTTCCGAGAGTGTAACCAATCCACTGCAACTTTCGGTGTCGTATGGCTATGTCTAAAGGTTCATGGCCCGTTCTACGATAAAGCTGTTCGCTAGAGATATGGTCTGGCCAGAAAATCCTTAAAATATGCGTAGGCACCAACTTGCAAGACTCCCAATTTTTTCTATCCACCAATCACGTATGACGTATGATAACTCCTATAAGCATCGAAACAAAAGGCAAACGATTCCTTAACTCGTTCAAGGAGGCAAAATTGGCGAAAAGAAGCTCTAACTGGTTCTATAAACCGTGTCAAATTCACGGACCCTCACAATTCGGCCTACAGTCTACCATTTTAAGCGATCCTTGTAAGCCATAAAAGTAAGATTCAGATCCATCTTCAAGGAGTCAAAAACAGTTTTATGGTCCAGCTAGCGAAGCCCCAAAGACCTCTACACCAGCCAGTTAAAGTTGCAGTTAAGCTCCTACAATCTTGAAAAATAAAAGCCTTAGCTCTGCTCAAATATTCAATAAACAAATAATAATAGTTCACATTGATCAGTTGGAGGAAAGAAGCCTGAATCGTCTACAATTCATCCCTTGGTTACAAGGCTATGAGTTTCATTAATTCTTTTAAAACTGACAACAGAGCTCAAAACGCTTCATCAAAGACGTTACCTAGAAAGTACTCTCTTTCTTCAGAGCAGAGGTAAACTCCTGCGAGCTGCATACGAAATCCAAATTCAATCATTATTCAAGCAACAGATTACTTTTGATCTTATCTACTAGATTTGGAATGGCGAAATGGCTAGTGTATTTTAAGATGAAAGCGAAAAATACTGTGAATTACGAAAGAATGCAAAAATTCACATACAACTCCCTCAAGTCAATTTGGACAACACCCATGGAGAATAAATGTTGAAACCTAATATCTCTCCTATTCCTTCTTCCCTCTTTTAATTTACCAATCGCCCGTGACCTGTATCAGTAAAAGAACGTTTATATCCTCTTTGGTACGCACATATAAAAAAAAGACAAATACTCCATCAAAATAGATCCTACAAACTCTAAAAATCCCTCTCAAAAGCCTCATTTAGTGCTCCAATACTTTTATTTAAGCGAACAGAACCTACACAATTAAATAATTCTAGGCAATAACACAAAACTTATAAAAAAAATACTCAAATGAGGCTTCGGAAGTTGCAATTTTTGTTAAAAAATAAATAAAATTAAATATATATAAAAATAAATACTAGCACAAACACTTTCTTATGCAAGCAAACAAAAACAAAGAATGGAATTTAAAAATTAAAATGCATACATTTTTTTTAGTTCCACTTTTAAAAGAAATAAAAAACACACAAATGTGCCAAAAATATTAAACGAAGCTTAAATGGTGATAATAAATTTATGTATTTGATATTAAAGAAAAAGAAAATAATTCAAACACCTAAAGAAACAAAATTACCAGCAAAAACATATTAATAGAATAACAACCATCTTTTGCTAGTTCCAATTCCACTGAACTTTTCTTATAAATAAAAAAAAAATATTTGTTGTTTATTTTTTCTTTTTTGTTTAAAATATAATTTTGTTTCATAATTCACCCTTGCCATTGAAAAGAAAGAAAAATAATAATAAAATGAAAATTTAATTTGAATTTCTCATCGAATCTAATGAATAGTTATTTGATGGGAAGTTTTTTTTTTGTATTGTTAATAGCTTAACTTAATTTTTAATATTTATTTTTTTATAAGCCAATTTTTATTTGCTCGAATAAATAAAAATAGAATTTAAAGAATATATTCATATTGTCTTCCTAATCATGAAATTATAATAAAATTTAAAAAAATAAAAATGAAAACATTAATCAACATACTGCCATTGTTTGTGTAATCTATTTTATATTTTAATTTTCTTTTCATATAAATAATATATATAATTTTACTATATTTATTGATTTTTGTGTATAGTTTTGACTATGTTTTAGCTTAGCTTTAAAATTAAAAACAAAAAAAAACACAGATTCGTATAACTTAAGCACGAATGTTTGTGTAAAGTAATAAAGTACTATAAATGTGTCTTAAATAAAATAAAATAAAATTGTGGCTGTTTAGAGAAATTGTTATGGAAATTAAAAAGATTAAACAAAATAAAAATAAAACAATGTAGGTGTGTATATTTTTTCTTTTTATTTTAGAAATATTTTTTTGTATAAAAATAATGTATTTTAATTAAGTTTATCGATTGTAATTTTTTTCTTTATTTGTACTTCTTATTTGCTTTGAATTTTGTATTCGTTAAAAAAAATATGTTATATTGCAATAAGTTAATTAGTTTAATATGTTTTTTTCTAATTTATGTATACAGATATTTTTTTACTTAAAATACTCTTTGAGAAGCAGATTATTTTTTTCTGTTAGTTAAATTAAGTTTAATTTAAAGTTGTTGATAAAACAAAATGAGTATACTTTAGTTAAATAAATAAATAAATGTTTTTTACATCGAAATTTAAAATGGTTACGTGTATTATTTGTACGAGTAGTTTTATCTCTCGTTTGGTTAGCCCTCTTAAGGCCAAGACTTCAGCGAGCTTAATTTCCCATTGTTAATATTTATAGGTCCGTTCGTGTACCGCCTTAAAACAGCGAATTTGTACGAAAAGCTGTTCGAGTACGTAGAATTTTCGTAGTTTTTCGCAGAAGAGAGCGCTCACGGGAGAGTAAGAAATTTCCCCATACTAGGAATTTTAGTGCAAGAAATTTCTGTGGGCTGGTTTATGAAAACTGTCAAAGCTGTCAAACCAGTGTATTTTAAACTTTTCTTATTCAATCCGTTCCTTTACTTTTTCGTAATTTTAGCTCTCTCTGAGAGAATTTTACCCCCACTCTTCGAAATTTGATATGCTACGAAATTTAGTGCAAAAAGTACGCGAACGGACCTATTATGGGGTGGACATAACTATCCAAAATAAAGAAAGAACCGTTTGTTTCATTTGAAGCCTTCGTATCATTCTATTCTGTTGGTACACAGCCAAAGGAAGGTACGTACGGACACGTTTAGACCACGGGGGTTATTTTGTGATGTCACTGAATTTAAAATACACTTACAGCTGCTTGAAAGCAATATAACAACAATATAACAAACAATACAGAGCTAACTAGGACAGTAGGTAGGTAGGTAAGTATGTTATGTAGAGAACAGTGGTTATGCCTGCAAACCTTAGCCGACGCATAATTAGCCCAAGAGCTCAGTTTTATTACCACAAAATCATGTCACATATCGGATGTGCACGGGAGTAAAAGCTAATAGGAGAAGCTAAAAAGAATAGTGATTATTCAAACCACTCCGTTGCATTGGAAGAATTAATAATGTAGCCAATACTTTTCTCCGCTAACTTTAGGGCATCAAAAAAGGGTTTCCCTGGAGTGCGTTATCTAGCCCTGCCTAGATCCGGATATTTCCAAAGGAAATGTATAGTTGTTTATTTCTCGTTGGTGACTTTGCAGCAGCGGCAGTGGGCATTGAGCCTAATGCCTATTCTGTAAGCATTAATCCCAATGGGACAGTGACCAGTACTAATCGAAAGAATTCGATTTCTATCTAGTAGGTCTTTTATTCTTTTTCATTGGTATTTGGGCCACATCTGTCTAGATATGACCCAACTCCGAAATCCCCGCCACCTTGTATCAGCTCTCGATAGGTACTGTGCAAAGATTCTTCGCCTGAGGGAACCCAGTGGGCAGCACATGCATCTTCGCAAACAAACCATCAAAGACAAATCCCCTCCTCGCAAGCTCGCCCGCTCGCTCATTGCCAAAGATGTAGGCAAATACTGAACCTCTGAGCCAGCGAGGAGAGTTACACTGTTCTATCAGTTTTGGGAATGTGGTGGCAGATATTGCCTTAGTAGACGCCTAGCTGTCAATAAGGATGGCTTTAGTGTTTGGGGGTAAGAATATTCACTTGAGTAGGCGCAAATCCTCACTTACAGCATGTACTTCAGCATGGAAGACGCTGCACGAAAACGGCAGGATGTAGAGATTTTGAAGGCTCTGGAGAATACCCCCGCCTCCACATCACAATCCATTTTTCGAACTCGATTGTTACTTCGCATAATTCCCACTCCTCCCTGATTGGTTAAATACCCTTGACACTGTTACCAAAGTTCACTTTGGGAATAATAAGCTTCCAGATCCCTTTGTCTTCTATTTAGGCAACGGTTGTGACAAAAACTTCGGGTTACCCAGCAGCCTGCATCTCTTTTCTAATCGCGCTACAAGAATATAGAAACATAATATGAACGTCGGCTGGTGGCAAGTAAACTATTATGTTCAAGGCTTCGGTTCGACATGTTCTCATTGCCGGCATTGTCCCTAGGCTGCCGTTCCCTAGCTAACTTACACAGGCCACCAAACCAGCGATCCATAGGAAAGTTAAAGACGCACCACAGCGGTGTATATCCATGAATCGATTCAGGGATATCTAAGGTGGCTAGAGTATATTGTTTGTAGTGGATTGTCTTTTCTATCGTTCTCACAACTTCTTAAAGAGCCATCTCTGTCGAGTGCCCTTTGGTCATTAAATCAAAGTTTGTATCTGTATAACAAAAGATTTGCAGGTTCTGCAATCGATCAAGTGGGACTGTATTGACCCTCCTGGAGTCCTTCAAAGCACTGAGGCAAGCACCAAATAACAGCGGAAAATATGCCAACCATGAACCCAATTCTCATTTTAAGATTCCTAAAAGAAAGTATTTTAAAAGATAGAGAGAGCTCTAAGGGAGACTATTCCCCTTAAAACTATGAACGGAAACTCTAAAGAGAGCTCAAACCTCTATAACGTGTTGCTTTGAAAGACTCCCTGCGAGTTCAAAGAACTGAATAGAACCACTTTTAAAGTAAATAAATGACAAAATTGCTCATCACTTTTTCAGGATGCAATAAGGTAGACACCACTAATATCGGCAAATGTTTTTTTGGCCCAACGATATCGCCCAATAACAACTTTATCAGGCAACGAAGAATGAAATAGCTGTTGTTAATGGAGAGACGGGCAATGGAAGTTCCCATACCAAGCTTCTTTAAACGACCATCCACTTAACGATTAACTACCTTAGTCCTTTTCCAAGGACTCCATATGAATTTCAGATCTAGGAAGAAGGCAAAATACCCCTTGAACCCGAACACTAAAAGCACAAATCCTTACTAGAGTTCGTACTCATCCTCACCTGAAAAAGAAATGCCGCTTTGCGGAAAAAACAACAACAAAACGTCCTCTATAGATTTTTTATAAATTTTATTATTTTTTTGAATAAAAATTACTGCTCACATTTATTTTATCATTTAGAGGGCCTTAGCTGGCTCCACAACCTCCTCCAAGGGCTTGGTTGGTGGCGGGATTTTGTATTCTGTCTCTGGAGTCTCGTAGATCTTCTCCTCCTTTGGCTCGACAACAGACACATTGTCGGGCAGCGGCTTCTTGGGACCAATCTTGTTCTTGGGATCGTATGGCAACATGATCTTGACCTTGATACCCAAAACACCTTGGCGCAACAACACATGGCGAGTAGCAGTCTCCACATAATCGTTGCATGGATCACCGGAATGGATCATCAAACCATCGACGAACTTCATCGACTTTGCACGCTGACCACGCAACTTGCCGGATACAACGACTTCGCAACCCTTGGCGCCTGACTCCATGATGAAACGGAGCACACCATAGCACGCACGACGAACAGCCAATCCTCCGGTCAATTTGTAACGAAGTGATTCAGCCTGAGCAATGGCGCAAAGACCACGAGTAGCCACCTTCTCGGCGTACAACTCAATACGGCCGGCGTCGAAGTTGAAACGCTTCTGGACCATGGCGGTCAGCTCACGGATACGACGTCCCTTCTCACCAAGGACCTGTTGGGTCTTGGTAGCCATGATGATGATCTCTGTGCGGGATGGGGTGACTCGCACCTCAACTCCGGAGTAACCGTCCTCGGCGAGTTCACGGGTGAGGAACTCGTTGAGTTCAGCCTTGAACATGCCATCGGCAACGAACTACAAAAGAAATATTTAACAATTACAATTTAATTGATATTTTTTGTCGACACTATTTGAGGTTAGCTCGGAGAAAAAGATAAAAAAAACCACGACCGGGAGCGAAATCTTCGAGAATTTTATGCTTCACCGATAGCTGATGGTTTAGTTTATTGATTTTTTCAACACTTTTTATGAAATTATTCATTTTACCTTGCGTTTTTTGGAAATATTTAAACTCATGTTTGTGTTGTACGACTCTCACGGAACGTGGTCAAAAAGAAAGAGGGAGGCCAGCTTTATCGACAATATGGCGACTTTGGCATAAAATTCAACAAAAACGTACCGACAATGGCGTAGGCGAGGCCCATGTCAAAAATTTCGTTTTAGTGCTGCCAAGTTTTTCTTTTAATGAACTGTCGGTAATTTAGTGGTGAGTCGTATCTTATGAACAATAGAATATCCATGTAATTAACCTAAGAGAAACAAAGTATATGACGATTTCCCAATAATTCTAAGATAATTCCGTGTAACAAGATATGTGAAAAAATATTTGGATCACGTCTCAATATTTTTTTCTTATATCCTGTACCATTTTATCGGTCAGAGTTTCTATACAGAGTCGAGGGAACGAGTTAGAATGAAGTTTTGATTACGTTTCGAGTATTTCTGCACACCCAGTAGAAAGATCGAAGAAATTTGCAACTTGAGGTAGGGGGAACTTTCTTATCTTCAAATCTTGTCCACCACCTCAAAAAGAAGTGCCATAAAACAAAATGCCGCGAACAATCAGAAACGTTAGACAACCTAGTCTTTAGGGTACGAAACGCGTCCTTTGTCAGCCAATAAGTTCGTTCAATTAATGGCCAACAGAATGTCTAACTATTCAGTATTTTTTATAAAGAGCGCCACCCGGAACGACACCATCAATTTATCCTCTAACACGGCTACTCTTTGATTCAGAATATACATAATTTCACAAGGGAATCCATCCTCAAAGCTCACCCAAACTTAAATTTGATTGCGATTTCCAGACTATTCCTCCTATGTATTGGACTTAAAAATGCTATTGACTCAGTTTACTCCTTGTTGTTTCAAAGTGTACAGCGATGTTGCTTTCTCCAACGATCTTTCTCCTAAGTAGCTCCTTCCGCCCACTTATACCTCTTCTCCCTGCCAAATAAGATTGAATTAATAACCTAATTCTAATCATTAAATTAGTACATATATGTATTCAGCAATAACGAAAACATAAGTACAAATTTACAAGACTATTTGACGTTTTTATTACTTAAAAAAAATAACTATCTGTTGAATCAAATATTGAGAACTCGTTTTAGTCCGAATACAAAAATACGACGAATTAGCAGTTCGTGTTCGAATTTACTGAACTCACCCGCGCCCATATCGACTAGCCTACCTAGCCGACAGTGTAGCCGGCTCGTCGTCATGCACTCAAAAAGTACAGGGTAGCTTGTTGAGTCGGCCATATTTTTCTTCATTAAATTGAACTATTCGCGTGATAAGTTACGGTCGGCACGAAAGTGTTCGATTTGATTTCAATTTTCCAAAATTAAATTACTAAAAGTATTAATAAGAAGAATGTCTGACCACGCTGGCAAGAAACTATCCGAGCTAAGAGTGGCCGATCTTAAAGAAGAGCTCGAGAAGCGTGAACTTGAAACTGTCGGCTCCAAAGCAGCGCTCTTGGAGCGTTTAGAAAAGGTACCAAATGACGCCATCTTGGTTTTTTTTTTTTTGGTTTTTGTGCATTGAGTAAATTGCTTTCTATGAAATAAATTCTAGGCCCTAAAAGATGAAGGAAAAGATCCTGCAACATATGTTTTTGATAAGAATGCTGCAAAGAAGGCCGCAGCACCCGTGGTAATTAAGAAGGAGCCCGTCGATATCCTCGAAGAGCAGGAAGTGGCCAAACCCAGGGAAACCCAGGAGGACGATGATGATGTCGTCATCGAGGTCATCGGTGAAGTCGACGAAGAGGAGCAGGACGAGGTAAGTTTTTTATTTATTAAAAAAAATTATTAAAATGTTGCAAGATTTTAATAATTGAAGCGTCAATCAATAAATTGGCCTAGATTTAGGGTAAAGTCGTAGTAAGTGTGTAAAGCGCATGTCTATTGTAACCCTAAATAGATACAGAAAGGGAAGGCTTGGCAGCTTGGGGGTTGTTTGTTGTGTCAACCGAATATTTTACTTTCAAGTAGGAGTAATCAGTATAGTTATCTTTTGTGGTCTCTTGTTTGCATCAATTCGCCGGTAAATAAGAAGTAGGAAAGCATATTTCAATAACAAATTCAGTTCCCTTCTCCTGCTAGAACGTTTTTCTTTGTTTCGTTGTTATTTTTAATTTGTATTACGCAAATATTCGGGTCCCTGCAGTGTCAAATGACGTTTTGCTACCTTGCATAGAAGGTCAATGTTGCAAGAGTTAACGTACATTCACAATCATCAATTCGCTGATTTTTGCGATGCGATTTGATGTCAAGTTTAATTCACATTGCACAGATGTAAAACGCAATCCACATTCGCGAGAGTGTAACCTCTCGTTTTTCTTTGCTAAAAGACAACACGGTTGCCGGATTGAACTATCTTTTTTCAAAAATTACGATTTTGAGCGAATTTGTATTCATAGTTCAAATCTCTTTAGGTCCATTTATAGCTCAGGGACCTGAGAATACGAACGAGCGAACGCTCGCGAGTTTTGACATATCATTCACAGCAACTTTTGTATTACTTAGGTCTACACAATTTCAGAAATTTACCGCTTAAAGCTTAGGGTTCCTGGCAATCACACCCAGTCTGTTCGCCAACAGGTTACGGCCTTCACGATATCGTAGACAGTGAAATATTCTGTGCTCTATGTTTTGCAATGCTTCTGTGCACATCGTGCATCCTGTGGATGATGCTCTGCAACACCAATGACCAGTAAGCATTTACGTCAGATAGACTCGCTTCTTTTGATCCAAAGGTCTAGATTGTAGATTAATCCCTGCGTCCATCTACCTTTGGCAGAAGAGTTGCATCTACCTCGCCATTCTTCGAAGTTTGTTCCTTGTGGAACTTCATCATCGGGTTGAATTCGGATTGAGTGCCATATAAGCGCAGTTTGGATTCTAATAGGTTTATAATCCAATTCCAATTTATATTGTGCACACGCCATTGATTACATTTCCCCCCTCATGCCAGTTTATTAGTTCGATTTACTTAGATTGTTTACTGTACAAGATAAAAAGTCAATCAGCCTAATAAGCAATAAACGAAAGTGGTAGGTGTACCCACTGCAAAATAACTCTTCCCTCCACGAAGTACAATTCTGTTGAACATTATAGTTGCTATTGTTCTAGAAATACCAGCCTTTTTGATTCAACTGGGCAGTCAATTGGAACTGATGGTTTTATTTTCCAACACTTTATACGTAATAGAGTGAAACTGGCGGATATTAACGATTGCTATTGTCAGTATGGTAGTTACAAGCTCAGAGTAAACTGTACACAGTACAAATAACTAATTTTTAGTCTTCCTGTTTCGTAACTAAATTTCCCTGAAAATATTCTCTTTCTAGGATTATGAAGAGGAGGCCGAAGACGCTCAAAACACCGACACCAATATGAATGACAATGAAGAATCAATTAATCTAACAATTGAAGAAGATGAACAACAACTATTACATAATGAGGTAAACACTTGATTTCTTTCTCCCCCAGAGGACTAATAACTAATAAAGAATGTTTTACATCTCTCCTAGGCCCAGGATGACAAGGACAAAACCCTAAGTAAGTACACACCTCAGAATTATTTCCTCTTTCTTCGTGTTCCTACATTGCCCCTCCACTTCCCAATACACATTTCTTTCTATATAATATGTATGTGTGCAAAAAGTGATACAAAAACTGTGATAAATTCCAAAAAGGCTGGCTTTTTTAAAGCTCATAATTCAGTATTTACGAACATTTGTACTTCGACGAAGTTTATTTATAAAAAAAAAATCAACTTTATCCAAATTGATTAACCCAAACATCCTCACTACACTATTATGTACACAGCTGATGAGAACAATTCCGAAACAAATAAGACAAAGAATGGTGAAGGAGACGGACCAGCTGACGATGGCAAGAAGGCTAAATCTGACACCAAGAAAACTGATTCGGACAAAGAGAAAAAGTCATCATCATCATCATCATCATCGTCTGGAAAGGAGGACGCCTCCAAGGATGATAAATCAAGTGACAAACAAAAGGATGAAAGGTACGATTCACCACAAAAAGTAACAAAATGGAGATTTGCTTGCGTTTGCAAACAGAGTGAGGTTTTACCACTGTTTCTTGTGGTTTTACAATTGGTTCTAACGATTGGACTCTGGACACTGGACACTATTCTATGCCACAAGAACAAGATTAACACCTTGAACTTTGTCTGCAAACGTACTCGAAATCACAGGAGAAGACTACATAATTTCGAAGACAAAATAAATACTAATTTGTAACTTTTCTCTGGACATTACTTTCCATCAGCGCTGAACTAAAATCTTCATCGAAATCCGCATCAAAGGATGACAAAGGTAAATGTTACATTGAAATGTTAAATTTAAGATAAACCACCCTAAATAGTAGGCAAAGCGAGACACAGTGTTAAACAATGTGATCATTTTGGAATCTGAAGCAGGTCTTAAAAAAAAAAAACAAAAAAAAATACCGAGTGTTTACGTAGTTCGATATGTTTTATAAGTATACCTAGTTGCGGCCATAGTTGCGGGAAAAGCACAAGCAAAGATGTACCACTCTTTTTAGGCAGGATTTCTGATGTCTACACGTATTCTAGCAGCAACCAGGGATCTCGATAGCTATTCAATTTGGAAGAAAGGAGAAATATGTAGCTGGAAACACAGGCGCAGTAGGACGACGAGACAATCTGCAAGGCGTGGTTTGTATTTTCTATCTTATGAGACGTAGCAGCGCAGCGTATGTTAGCTTCAAAACCATCCTGGCAACTCCTCTCTGGGACCAGAATTTAGGTGATGAGATGATGCGGTTCATTTAAATGTTTTTCTTTGTTTTGTTGAACGGGGATTTTAGTTTCGTAAGAGCCTTTTCGGCACTCGAAAATTTGTTTAAATTTTTGTCAGCGATTGTGAATTCGTTCGATTACGAGATGGACAACCTAGAAATAGAGACGAGAACTGATGAACTGGCGAAAACAGCGGTGAACAGATGAAAGTTAGACGTTCAACAATGGATGGAGCATGATGACGAGTAACAACCCGAAGGGGTATGTTGGTGGTATCGATTGAAATGGAGGACAAATTATACTGATGCAGGCCATCAGTTGGATAGAGATGTAGCAGAGCAGTTTTCCTGAGCAACTAAGTCGTCTTACTTTTCACAGTGCAGAACCCATCGAGAACAGCACAACATCTTTCTTAACCAGCTAGGCCCCTGTAACTACTACTACCACCCCAATGGAGACTTGCAGCAGCAGCAGCGCCCATCAGTCGCCTAATCGAACGAGTTCCTCTCGCTTTGACATTCGCGAGTTATTTATCCCGCCGTGTGTACACCTTCACTGCTCTCAGATTCCAAAATATGTTTTAAACTAAAATTATCTGCTATCTTTAAGAAAGGGCTTTTCTAGGGCCCGCAGTGTTTCTATATCTATCACGAGTGCGAGACATCCGTTGTAGGTTTTTAACTAAGCAAAAAAATGCAAAAAAAAAAAAAAAAAAATTAGTCCCAGTATTTTTAAAAAAACATTTTTGTGCTCACCCGACCACTATTGTTATTATGGAAATTCCAGAAAAATCATCAACGGCAGCAGCATCAGATTCAAAATCGAAATCATCGTCGTCCAGCCGCAATCTTTGGGTATCCGGACTATCGTCGTTGACCCGTGCCAGTGATTTGAAAACAATCTTCTCCAAATACGGTAAAGTTATTGGCGCCAAGGTTGTGACTAACACACGTACACCTGGCACCCGGTGCTATGGTTTCGTGACAATGTCATCTTCGTCCGATGCAAGCCGTTGTATCGATCATTTGCATCGTACTGAACTGCACGGTCGCATAATCTCTGTGGAGAGAACCAAAAATGAGATTGGTACTGGTAGTAATGGTCATTCGGCTGGAACTGGAACTGCTGGCAATGCATCGAGCTCCTCAAAGAAGAAGGACGACGATACGACCAGTTCGAAGAAAACAACATCTTCCCCATCGAAGGAATCCAAGTCGAAGACATCAGAGAGTGGCGGCGATAAGAAGACGTCTTCCACGAAGGACGTAAAAGACGACAAAGACAAGTCAAAGGGGAGCACTTCTAAGGCATCCGATTCTGAAGCGAAGAATACCGAGACTGATAAGACCAAGTCTGAAACCTCTTCGATACGCCGACGAGGTTCGCCTCGTTCAGGAGCAGATCGTCGTCGTGGTGATCGTCCACCACGCAGGCCCAGCATTGACAGAGAGCGAGAACGTCGTGAACGTGAAAAGGAGCGCGAACGTAGAGAACGTGAAATATTATCCTACCAGAAGATCCGTGAGGAGCGTGAGCGCCAACGCCTAAGGGAACGTGAACGTGAATTGCGCGAAGAAGAACGCCGCCGCCGAGAGATCCGTGAGCGTCAACGCGAAGAAGAGCAACGGCTGGCCGAAGAGCGCAGGAAATTGGCGGCCGAACGTGAGCGTTTGGAACGCGAGAAAGCCGAACTGCTGCGCATGGAACGAGAGCGCCAAAAGCTGGAACGTGAAAAAATCGAACTGGAGCGCCTCGAACTTAAGCGCCAACAAATGAAGTATGATGTCCTTTCTCTGAAATCTCACAAAACAGATTTAAATTCGATCTTTGTATATTTTTTTTGAATATTTTTCTTTCGTTAAATTTGATTTGATTTGATTTTTTTTTTTTTTTTGTTTTTCGTAAGCAATTTTCGTATCGTAATTGAGAAGTAATAGAAAGAGCAAACAAAAGAAAAGTTTTAAACAAAAACAAAAAAAACAAATGAGGGGCGCTACCGGCGCTTCTGTGTTCAAATGTTGTGGCTAGTAGCGCCATCGCGATTGTGTTATGTGCTTGCATCTCGGTAATTGCGTGAAATAATTGATGATTTTCTTTTCTGTTTCCGGATTAATATAGAATTATGCAAACGGCACGCATTGAAGAACCGCCAAAGAGGGCTGTGAAACGTTCCGCCGATGAGAGATACCCGGAGACAACTGATCGCAAGCGAAATCCTGGATCAGAGCGAAGGTTTGAAGCTCCACCGCCACCGAGATTCGATGCATCCATTGCTACGAGGTGAGTTTTTAGTTATTCTCTTTTTCTGTTTTTATTTTTTGGTTAGGTTCTGTACCATCTCTATGGGATGTCTTAAAACCGTTATTAGGGAAGATCGCTCAAAAGTGAAACAAAGTTTCAATTGAAGTGTTCTCTTGTAAAGAAAAAAATAACTCCTTTGTCATCATTTCGGAAAGTCTAGTGAACGATCGTTGTTCAGGAACCTAGTCTTAGGCCTTTAGACCTATTTTGTAAATTTTCGTGGACATATGCGACGATAAAAGTGCAATCATACATTAAATGTCGCTCCAATTAGCCCTTGGATACTTTCACGCTCCTAAGGAGAATTATGATAGCTTTGAAAGAAATGGCGAGAAAAATTGAATCATTTGTAATGTTTGGGCTTCAAAACATCTTCTGATCGTCTGACAAACGGATAATCCTTTCATGAGAAAGCTTCCCAAAAACCGTTCGCCCTTCGGTTACTACGTAACACTGAAGGAACCTTCTTTACGTGTCGGATTTGTCGCACACGAAGCTGTGAAAAGCTTGAGCTTGACTTCCTATAGGCTGTACAAGGCAAGACATTTCAGTTGTGCTTTTCGCTGCATATCAATTTGTACTTAAGTTCGACGTACAATATCTCCAGGTAGCGCTGGGCCAAACAGCAAGGAGTAGAATCAACTAGGAGGCATACATTATAACCCTTATTGGTGTCTTCACAGGAGATCGCCCGTTAAGTTCTCACAGCTAAATACTTGGAAAAAAAAAACTCTTGTTCTTTTCTTCCGCTCAACAGTGTCTCACAGAATTTTTTAAAGATCTAGCAAACACTGTAGTCATATGTATGCATATTTTTCGATCAACGAACAACGAGACTTAATCTTGTTCGTGTCTGCCTTTGTCTTAAGATAAACAGTCTCTCTTACATAATCTAAAGAACGACTGAGGAACGTTTCTTTTCCAACCTTGCGCCGGTTTGAGCTTAAGTGCTTTGTCATTAATGTGAATCAATGACTGAGCGTGTTGCATTTATCAAACGTTTTTTGGCCTACCTCTTGTCGGCGTTTGGCTTGTAGGTTCTCATTGAATGTGAGTCTAGATTGGACGCATTTTATGTCGCAGAAGATGATGAAGTTGATTGATATATCAATGGCATCATAGATTAGAGATTTGAAACAAGCAGAAATTCTTGATCTTTTTCCTCAAACATGAGTCGTCTTCATAGAGAGTCTCAGATTAGATTTGGGGAATGATTGCGCAGTACAAAGTTTAGCCTCACACAGATCCATTGCTAGGTTCTTTTTCCAAATTCTGTTGAGACTTGTGCATTGGCTCAGGAGATACATTGAATTTTTATTAGGTGTCATGAACGCTTGCCGTGAAATGAGCTGGTCGCCAAATTTCTCCTTTAAAACTTCAAGCGTTGGATTGCTTGTATGCATGTTGTTGAGTTCTGTTGTCGGTTAACATCGCTAACCTGAGACAATTGCCGGTAACGGTGTCGGCTTTCTCAGATCGAAAGAAATAACGTCCGATGATGCCACCGCACCAAACAGTCAATCTTTGTGGATGCGTTGATGCTTGCTTGAACACTAACTTGTGGATTGTTGTTTTAGCTGTGCCACGTCCAATTAGCGAACTCACGGTCTTTTTCTATGGTTGTCCGGTTTCAATTCTTGCTAGACCTAAATACCGCCGGGTTTACTCTCACGATCAGCGTTGAATCGTCATTTCTTGGTCATCTTCGATTCTGCCCACTACAGCGGCTATGTTTTCTTCATTTCGGACCAATCTCCGTCTGATTAGCGGCTTAAGGAGTATACTTACTCTAAAACTGCCTGATCACTGAAGTCATTATGATGACCGCCCTCGACACGAAATTCACGTTGCACATTTGCAACAGCGCCGGAATTTCGATTTCGGCATGCGTGAAACGATGCATGATGAAATGACAACTCGTATTGAATATTTTGACAGCTGGATGTCATTAGTAACTTTGACAGCTGCTGAAACACATGAATCGTAAAAAGTATGATTGCTATCTGGTTAGTTGTATGTTCAGCTTGTCTAAGAATTAATTCTCCAAGAAGTAAGTAAGTAATTCATTAGAGTCGAGGGTAATTCTATATTTTTGTAAGAAAAATACAAACTTTGTTGTTTAAAAGCCTTAAGTTGCTATTCTTCTGTAAGCTTTTCTCCTTGGTTTAGCTGGTATTGTTTGTTAATTTTTTTCTTTAATTGGTTCTTAAATTGTCTTGCCCTTTGTCCTATTTGATAAGTAATCTTAAGTCTAAATTAGGATTTAATCTTATCCATAAAAACAATCACTTTATAGTGTTATAAAAGCGATTAGCGAAGTAAGACGAACCGGAAATGAAGTATCCTCAGAACGTGTCAAAGAAATGGAAGAATGGAATCGTTTGGAAAAGCTTGTTGCAAAAGACATTACAATCACATCGCTACGAGGTAATACGCCACGAGAAAAGAATCCCTGGTACAACAAAGAATGTGCCATACTTAATGAAACAAAGAAAGCAGCCCTAAGATTATACAGAAAATTAAATACGCCAATAGCGCAAAAGTTTTACGAACGGAAACGGAAGGATGAACGTTTGGTTACGCGACGGCTTAAACGTGCTTATGAGCGACAAAAAATCGAAGATTCCAAAGCTAATTACGATCCAGATAAGGTGCGAGCCACCATTTACAAATCGTAAACTGCTGCTGACGCATTAAATAAAGCTAACTTCAATAGGATTTGCATAGTTTTTTTTCTTTCTTTCTTTATTCTTTAGATTAACTTTAGAATAATTGCAAATATTGGAGGCAATAAATTGTTGACGCATTTCAAGTCCATAAGAAAAGGTTTTTAGATTAATATAAGTTTTTTTTTCCGAAGCTATATTATTTTTGTTTATAAAGTTAAGGCTGGTGTGTATGAATGACGAATTGTAGGTTCTTACGTTTTGCTTAGCACAAATGGTTGTACCTTTGGTTTTAAAACAAATTTGCGCGTTAGCCGAAGGAAGATATTGACATCTTAGGAAGGCAAATATTCTCACTTAGTGGATCGTCTTAAAACCAACCTTGTTCTCTTAAGAAGAAGGAAGATTATAATCAAGTAGAATCGGACACTTTGAAAAAGCATAAAAAGATATCCCATTTTGAGTTAAACCCAAGGCCTGTCTGTCCTAACGTCCAAAGGGATGGTTAGTGTACTAGCTTTCAGTTGACCCTTACAAGATCATGGTTATCCCCTTCAGTAAGAGGAGGTTCACTACCCTAATTAATGTCAAGCTTAGAGTCTATATGCGCTTACGTCCAGAGGGATTGAAACATGACTGATGATCAGTATTCTCTTCCAGTTGATCCTCATAAAATGACACGGTTGTCCTCTTTGGGAGAAGGATAATCACTATCGCATTTAGGATCATGCCTAGGGTTTATCTGTGCTAACCTAAAGAGTGTTAAGTATGTAGACATGCTGTAGGGCTTTCCAACTAGAGCACACAGTGGCTATGATACATTGATTCCATATGAAAGAACATTCCCTCTCATTTAACCAGCATACAAATGCTTTTGCTACAAGTCATAGCCCCCTGACTGTCAGTTTTCGATTACTTATTCAGAAAAACTCGGGGTCTACCACTTTCTTAGTCCATAAATTTACAAAAAGTGTGTTCAAGTACCACAGGGGCTCTACGATCGACTCCATCGGATGTTCTTACGGTCCTTCTGCATCTTCTTCTCTGCTAGACTTACATGTCAAATATAACAGCGCAGTTAGACACAGAGAGTTTTGCTAAACTACAAAACCTTACGGGCACAGCATTATTTTGGACTCTGTACACGTCTCTAGGGAAAACTATTCGGCGCGCAACTAAGTTCTCGCTGTTTGTCAATAGATGGTTGCGGCAGTAAGTGCTGGTGGATTTTGACAGATCCAAACGTCATAAATTAAGCTTAGACTTTTTGCTGTGTGAAAATGTCTGATTTTGTGCCAAACAGCGGCTGAAACGCATCGAGAGCTTCAAATATTTTATGGAGATGCTGCTCTAAGTGAAAAACCGTAACATGATTGATTCCGTCGTGAGGAAAGGCCTAAAATCATTCGAAGACGCCGAATTGGAGGCATTGCTCGACGAGGATCCGTGCCAAACTGTTGAAACCCAACAAAACCATCACTGGGGAACGGTATCGGCTTCAATTGATGCGATTAAGCCGAGGATTGCGCAAAAAACGGGCACAGCGCTCATCCTTGAGTTTCCAAACCTGGTAAAACTTATCTGAAAAACCCACCCGCTATATTCCCCAGATATTGTGCCGTTGGATTATTATTCGTTCCGTCCGTGACACATGGTCTGACTGAACAGCAATTCCACTCATATGAAGACATCAAGAAATGTCTTGTTTCGAAGATAGCCTCAAGAGATGATCAGCAAGAACTTAGTTGGGCACTTAATAGATCGTTGTTAGATAGTTAGGTCGGGTTGTTAATCAGTATTAAAATATATGGAAGTGCGATTCAGTATCGGTCGATAAAAAGGCTTGAAAGGCTACCCGATTGCCTTCAAACTAAAGCCCAACCCGACCAAACTATCTGCCAATCAAAAGTCTGCAATGTCCCGCGCTTTTAGAATACCTATAGCTTGAGAGCATAATAGATTTTAGTCTATGAATTAGAATTGGTTAAATCTATTTCTTTTCTCGATCTTAAAATCAATTCTTATTTCACATTTATTTGATATCAAAAATTCCACCCCACTGTCCGTCAAAAGTTGCAGCTATAGTTTTATTATTTTATAGCGTTTTGGTAACAATTGATGCAGTCAGACAAACTGGCCACAAAATAACCCATCAACTTGTCAAAAAGCATGAGGAACTAAATGAGCGCCGGCAATATGAAAAAATTATCGAAAACGAATTAATGATTTGGGCACGCAAATGTTACCGAGCTCAACAGAATGCCAATTGCATTTGGTATGACATGAAATGCGCAGAAAAGACGGCCAGAAAATTAATAGCAGCTAAATTGTGTAAAGAATACAATAGTCCTGTTGCGCGTTCTTTATTTACCGAACTACGTGCGGCAGATCGTGTACACTGTCGAAAGGTACAAAGATACTATATGAAAAAAACAAAAGGTTATTTTGATGTTGAAGAAGCTCGCAAAGAATTTGTTGAAATTCGCGAAGATAATTTCAATAGTTTTGACTTCAAATAAGAAACATAAGAAAGGTTTCGTGAATAAATGAATTGAAGAATTAGTTAAATTGAGTGTTTTTTATTGTTTTTATAGAATCAGAACTCTTATTTGCAATATTTCTCTAATTAGAAAGTACAGCTTAAATGTCAGCCAGTATTAGGTTCTTCACGAAATGTGAGGTTAAACTTTTCGTTTGCGGGTTAATAGAATTTGACAGTTCGCAACAAGAAGCATTCACTTGTTAAGAAACAATTGCACCTAAAGAGCAGTTTTTGGTCGAAACAAGGACTTTCACCGACCCGAAAGAGGAAGATAATAGCCCAAGCTTATGCTTGTACTGGAAAAAGTACTTTTACTAACTTACATATGTCATGTATCCCCTTGTGGGTCCTAGGACTTTCATGTTGCCTAGGACTTTCATGTGCAACATTAGTACGATCCGTCTCGTTAAAAGTAATGCATGTACCTTAACTTATTAAATAATTCAACACGTAACGATTGATACAAGGCCACAATGTACAATTCGTCGCGTTTTTGTAGTTCCTCTTAGTATAGCCTATACATTGTTAGTCACGGTAGCTCAAGAATAGTATAAAAGTTTCTTTCTTGCCTCAATGCTTGCAGTATATGTTCAAATCAGTTTCTACTTTGTTTATTTGACATCAAAAATTAAACCATTGTTTGTCAGTAGCAGCTATAGTTTTATTATTTTGTAGCGGTTAGGTTAAAATTGATGCCGCCGAATGGACTGATAAAAAGAAAGCCCGTCAACTTGTCGGAAAGCAGCTAGTTGAATGTCAACAATATAGAGATTTGATCGAAAAGGAAGTTATGGCTTGGAAAGAGCAATGCTTAAAAATTCAACGGAAGTGCACTTGGTATGACAGAAATTGTGCAGAAAAGACAGCAAGAAAATTGTTAGCAATTAAATTATATAAAGAATATAATAGTCCGCCTATTTTGCGTTTGTTATACAATGAACTACGTTCCGCAGAACGTATACTTTGGCGAAAGGCATTAAAAAAATACCTGAAAGCCACACACTGTTATACACCAGCTAAAGTAAGCCAAGAAATATTTAACTGCGGGAGGAGAATTGATATGAGGTTTCGCCTTTCGATATGAACTACAAATAAAGATAAAGTTTTTCCATGAATAAATGCTTTTATTTTTATTCAAATTATGTTTGTTACGTTTAGTAGAATACGTATGGCTCAAGTCTTAGGTTTGTTTCTCTTTGGAAAGTCGATTTTTTGCTTCGTTTGGCAGTTTTTAAGGCAATAGGTCGTCAAGGACACAATATCACAGCTAAAGTTTCAATTGCATCAGATAAAGGAGCAGATTTCGGACGAAGATGAAGAATTACCACTAGTGGCGACGAGGAACTGAAAAGAGGAAGGTCTTAGCCCAAGCATATGCGGGTTGTAGCACCAAAGAGGTGAGTTAAGGCTATCGTTAGCACCCAACACACCAAAAACCAATAACCTAACTCGTAAATGCTCTAATTGGATATTGTCCTATTGTATTTTTTATAAAAAAAATCTTTATATGTTGGTCATGGGATTTGTTGTTATGTATATAAGTTAATTTAGTTTCCAACGAGGAGAGTGTCTTTAGGTTGGTGGGTCTAATGTTCTAATTGTTTGTGTTTGATTCTAATTTTGGCTTCTTTTGGTTGATTGACACCGAATAGTTTCTGTTCAGTCCTTAGGTTGGTTTTCCTCTATTCAGTGCTCTAAATTGTTTGCACTTGTGCTAGAAGTAGGAACCTCCTTATTGCCCACAATTTCGTTGTCGTCTTATCTGTTTTTTCTGCTCGTTGCCACTATATTTGTTGAACCCTCAATTTGCGAGAAGGCAGTTCCCTCTTTCCTTTGAAACTTCTTACATGTATCTTAGAGTATACTTCCTGTAAAGTTTGCAAACTATAGTTTTATTATTTCTTAGCGTTGTAAAACCTATTGAAACAGTCAGACCTGCTGCTGCAGTCCAGGAACCCAAGACCCAGAAACAATTAAACAAACAAAAAATAGTAGAAAAACGTGTTGGCTACGACGAGTTAATTGAACAGAAAGTAAACGAACGCATGCGCTATATAGAAGAAGGTATGCGAAAGGCCAATTGTGGTTGGTTTGATATAGAATGCGCAAAAATGACTGCAAGAAAGACCATCGCATCGAGAATGTTCAAAGAGGATCAAAGTCCAGCAATGCATAGTGCACTTAAAAAAGCCCGTGGTATAGAGCATGCACAGCACCGTGATATTCAAAGAGCTTGGGTAAAGAAAACAATGGGATATTTTAACCCATATCTAGCTAGATTGGAAAGATTAAAAGTTACAAAGCTTGTGGCCGAACTTGTCGATGAAAAACAAAGACTAAACACAATAAAGAGGACCGAAACTAAACAATTGAACGCAGCAAAAAAACGTGAGCAGCAAAGATTAAAGGCAATAGAAAAGCAACGCAGATGAATATACAATCAAAATAAATATGAAAATAATTCTTAAATTGAGTGTGTTTAATTATTATTGTTTATTTTAATATGTTTAAGGGTCTAAGTTGTAGGTTTTTGTTTTATGTATGAGCTTCACAGTTGAATCTAGTCGAGAAGCCTTTTAAAACATTTACAGCAAAGTCCTATCCATTGGTTGGAAGCAGACTGATGAAAAGGTATATAACTCCGCTCTTTTGGCGCCAACGCGAAGGATGATATCCATAATACAGCCAAGGGAACTGGAGGAGCGGTGATGCATCGCAGAAGGTCGTAGCCCAGTCTCATGCGGGTTGTAGCGCCAAATGAGAGGTGAGTTAAGAGGATTTTTTGAGCTGGAAACATCAAAAGCCGATGACCTAACTCGTAAATGATGTAAATTGGACAAATGCCTCTTTTTTACTTATTAAATTTTGATCGAAGACATCCGCGGTTTTGGCAAACAACACAACATTTGCTTGTAGTTGGTCATGGAATTTGTTGTTTTACCAAGGCGATATTATTTCTATTACTCAAGAGCCTCTATTAGCTTTAGCTTTGTTTGCACCCGGGGAAGATCTGATTGAATCTGAGATTTATGTATATAGCAACCTAAAATTAGACGAAGAGCAAGCTGCAGGTTGGAAACTGTTCTCACAGAAAACGTTATAGCATTGTCGCTTTGGTCAAACTACATAGTTTTGTTTCCCATTCTTATCGGCGTCATTCCAATGTCCTAGAGAGGCCCACATTTTTTCCTTGATTAGAGCTAGACGTAGGTTTAATTTCTTTCTTTCTCTTCTCTTCTATGCTATCCTGAAATGAGTTACTAATAATTTTCTTCTTGTTCTCGTTTGTTTTATTTTCAGCTATGACAAGAAACGTGATGACTACGGCAGCTCATCGAAACGAGATGATTACACATCTAAACGTGACGACTATGTTACATCGAAACGTGGCGCCGATGACTATTCTAGTAGCATGAAACGCAGTACTGCTGATGATTATTCGAGCAGCATGAAGCGCAGTGCTGCCGATGATTATACGACAGGTCCCAAGCGTACTGTTGAAGAATATTCCTCCAAACGAGATGATTACATTTCTTCAAAGCGCGGCGGAGGAGGCGATGACTATGCGTCGAGCAAGCGCGGCGACGACTACAGCTCGAGTAAACGTGAGGAATACAAACGTGAAGTAGAAATTCGTCATGTCCCATCTTCTAGTTACCATTCAAATGGTATGAGTGCACAATTCTTCCCACGACATGGACAAACCTCTGGCGGCGGTGGTGGTGGTGGCAGCAGCAGCAAACGGTATGAAAGTACATCATATGGCACTGACCGACAAAGTGGAGGCGGCGGTGGTAGTGGCAACTGGCAAATGGGCCATTCAAATCACTCAAATCATGCCGGCCACTCAAGTCATGGACATTCATCGCATTCCGGTGGGCCAGCTGGTTTAAAATCATTCACCAGCAATGGAATGTCCTCAAATGGTGGAATACCCAGTCGGCAATCAAAGACTGATGATCACTGGCGACCGATGGCATCGTCTGGCGATCGTTACGATCGAACCTATAACGAGAGGTCGGGTCCATATGGTGGTAGCAGCAGCAGCAGCCGCCCAGTACCAGACCGTTATGGTGGACAAATGTCATCACGTTATGAGAATAAGTATTAGAGACACCAGCCAGGTAATGGGCTACTAATTACTAAAAAATTTCGAAAGGGTCATCTTAGATGTAGGTTAAGTTTTTCTCCCGGAGTTTAGTTGGTTTATTTCGTTTTAACCAAAGTTATAGGACTCACTATCATATTTATAGCGAAACGAAGGATATTCACCTTTGTTTTGTCTTATGTTTGAAAATAAATGTATATTTCGATTTTAGTTTCATGACACGTCATCAAACAAGTGAATAAATATCAAAGAAAAGTATTTTTTGTGGTTTTTATTTTATGAAGAGAAATATTTTCTTTCAGAGTAATGGTCCAAAATGTTAAGTAAGAACTTAAATGGACATTTCCCAACTTTCTAGGCACTTTGTTACTACTGATGCTACGAGCTACATTATGGATAAGTTTAAGAAAAGGTAAACAATCGAGCAGGAGAATTTCAATAAACGGACGAGGCTTTACCCCTATTTTGATGTATCGTCATTTATAAAAGAATGAATAAGTCTAAGAGTGAAGGTAAAATTCTCATAGAAAGACAAACATCCATAAATTTGGAAAAGCAGGTTAAGCAAAGAAAAATACCCACATTTTAGGTGTCGTTCATTTTTTGTATTGTAAAAACTACGAACATGTATGAAATTTTACGAAAAATTGTGAATTCCTGTTCCCGCACGTTAAAGCTTCGCAGGAGAATTATTCAAAAACTTAATTTTTCTACAAATAAGCGTGTCAATCCGGTCATATAAACCTGAAGTACAGGGTGGGCCAAATACAAGTTTCTTTTTGCAATAAAATGAAAAGAAAATAGATTTTCCCCATGTATTAGAGCAACCATTCCCATTAATTATGGAACACAACGTCGTTTAAGTGGCTGTCTCAACTGGCGCATTCTGTCACTCCAATTTTCCAAGACCTTGCAGCTAGGTTTCGGGCTATAGCTCACGGATTGGTTGGATGATATTGGCTTTAAGTGCTTGAATCGTTTCCGGATTGTTGGCATAACATCGGTCCTTCACGGTTCGCCACAAAAGAAAAAAGTCCATAGGGGTCAAATCGCAGTTCCGAGGCGGACAATTGATAACACGATTTGGGAATACGGTACGCAAAAGAGCGATTGTGTGGCAGAGGTCGTCCAAATCCATGTCTTCAATTTCAGTAAACAAAAAAAAGTCGGTTAACTTAATCTGTAACGCCCACCATTGACTGAGATGTTCCAAGCCTCATTTATCTAAGAAAAATGGTCCAACGACAACACCCCTCCAGAATCCGCACCAAACTGTCGCTCTCTGTGGATCCAATGGATTCTCGACAATAACCTGCGGGTTTTACGAGCCCTCGAAAGCGGCAATTTTGTTTGTTAACGTAACCGTCGAGATGGAAATACACCTCGTCAGAAAAGCCTTCCCAACGTTGTTCAAGCGTAAAGCAACTCTTTTCGGTCCGCAGAGGTATGATACTGACTTTCTGTCAAGATTTCGAGCGGGAAACAGCTGTCAGTTTCAAAATAACCTATGATTTTAAAAGAAACTACTAGATGGTCCACCCTCTATGTAGGTCCGTTGGCGTACTCTCCAAAAACAGCTAATTTTTCAGAAAAGTTGTTGGGGTACGGAGAATTTTTGTAGTTTTTCACAGAAGACGGCGCTTAAGAGAGCAAAAAATTTCCCTATGCTATGAATTTTAGTGCAAGAAATTTCTTTTGGAGTCAAATCAGTGTATTTTCAACTTTTTCTTGCACCCGTTCGTTTACTTCTTCTTAATTGTAGTTTTCTCTGAGAGAATTTCAGCGAAATTTGAAGATAAACAAGTTTTAGTGCAAAAAGTACGCGAACGGACCCTATACAGCCGTCAGAAACTGAACACAAAGCGAGCAAAAAAAATAATAACCGCGACTACTAACTTATAACAACGAAAGGTTAGAATTTCCATTTTACGCGGTGAACTCCCCAAAATGGTTAAATTACAGTTTGAGAATTTCCATCGCTTCAAATGGTTGATAATAAAACTTTTCGTGTATCCTTGTAAATGCGATAAGCTATTTGGAAGGTCAAATGCTCACCTGTACTCAGCACAAATTAAGGGAAGAAAAAGATGACCATTCCTTTCTAATTAATTGTTTTATGATAATTGCTTAACGCATGCCTTGGACACTGTTGCACAGTGACCGGTAGTGACCAAAACAAAACTATACGCATTCAATTTTTATTTGTCACCTGGTACACAACTATTCACGAACAAAATTTGTGCATCAAAATGAAAATATGGAAATCGAATACGGTTCCATTATTTTCTGGAAAAGTTGCCGACTCTAGCACTGCAGTGAAACGAAACGCAACTTATAATGCGAAATTTCCAACAACAGTGCTCAGTGTGGTCAATGAAAGTGCCTCCAAATCAACCGAACCGTCTGTGGCCTTGAATATTGCTGGTCCCGAGCTTAATAACTATGAAAAAATGAAGGTCGTTGGACAAGGTAAGCCCTAATAACATTGAAATATGATATGGTTCGTATATATCTACATTATGTATATGCCAATAGGATCATTCGGTGTAGCTATTCTTTATCGACGAAAGACCGATGGCCATCCGATTGTGTTTAAGCAAATCAATTTGGTTGATTTGACGCCATCTGAACGTGACTTGGCCATGAATGAAGTTGAAGTGTTTTCGAAACTACATCATCCGAATATTATCAGGTTCGTGTTACTGATATACATATGTATATGCTTCAAATAAATTTATACATAATCCTTTTCAAGCTACTTGGGAAGCTTCATAAAGGATAATACTTTATTAATTGAAATGGAATATGCCGATGGTGGAACTCTGGCACAAGTTATAGCAGAAAGAGTTGCCAGGGAGTACTTTCCAGAGAGATATGTTATAGCGGTTTTTGAACAGATTGCCAGTGCGATTAATTATATGCATTCGGAGAATATTTTACATAGGTTACTTGCTTGCAATCAATTTTTTTCCAACAGCTCCTAGTTTCTATTCACATTGCACAGGGATCTGAAGACCGCGAATGTGTTCCTCAATAAGCGGGGAATAGTAAAAATTGGCGACTTTGGAATTTCAAAAATTATGAATACTAAAATTCATGCACAAACTGTGCTGGGAACCCCTTATTATTTTAGTCCGGAAATGGTTTGTATTTAGCGGTGTTTTTTTGAAGAAAACTTTTTCATATAGTTATACTTAAGTGTGAGGGCAAGGAATATGATCACAAAAGTGATATTTGGGCTTTGGGTTGTATATTGGGTGAGATGTGTTGTTTGAAAAAGACTTTTGCAGCCACAAATCTTTCAGAATTGGTGACTAAAATCATGGCGGTAAATATATGTAGTTTTAAAAAAAACTCCAAATACTATTATAAAGCTATTATTTTTAAGGCTTCATACACTCCTCTACCACCGGGTTACTCATCGGGACTTAGAAGTCTGCTTAGTAATCTATTGCAAGTTGATTCAGTTAAGCGACCAAAGGCATCTGAAATCCTTGAATACTGGATTCCTTTGATATTTCGAAATCTCGGCAAACAAAAAGGGTGAGATATTTAACAGATTCTACGTGCCATATGATGACATGTTTGAAAGCTTTTAGATATTGTTATGAAGACGATATTGGTCTCTCTGATCTAACGTCAACAACGCGTGATTTATCGTTGGCGCCAACAGCACAAACCCAGACAAAGGAATTGATGCAAGCGGTCACTGTGCCACCGAATGAAAGCATCGAAAAGAGGCATGATTATGATAAATTGCCATGAAAACTAATTTGGATTCATCTTTTCACCTTTAGATCTGTGCTCTATCAGTTGAAATCGTTTGGGAACAGTTTCAGTTTAAATCCAATTCAGTTACCACCAAAGGCATCTATTCTTACAGTCGCAACAAGTGATTCCCATTTCGTCGTGGTCAATGAAGGTAAGATGCAATGTATTTGAGATTGTCTCTGTGAACGAATTTTTTTTTTGCAAAAGATGGTTCAGTATATACCTGGGGCGAGGGATCGCATGGACAATTAGGTCTAAGCTCCTTGGAAGCTTGGAAACATTACCCAAGTCGGATGGAAAGTGTTCGAAAGTATCACATTATTGGGTAAAAAGATATATACATAAAAGATCCTCTTACGCTAAAATTTCTAAAGCCTATTTTCTATTTTAGAGCCTGTGCGGGTGATGGTTTCACAATTCTCTGGACAAAATCAGGCTCAGTGCTTAGCTGTGGAGATAATTCAAAATTTTCTTTGGGCCATGATGACACAAAAACCTTTCATTCTCCGAAAATTATTGGTAAATCTCAAAGATAAGACTAAATATCTGTTGAAAGCATTTTAGAAATTGAATTATATGTTTAACCCTTCTCAGTTCAATGAAGCATCTTACCCCCCTCGTCCAATTCTTGAAAAACCTTTTCCGTTATCTTTTAGAAAAACTGGAGGACATAAAAATCCAACAAGTTGCAGCAGGAATGGATCATGTCCTGGCTTTAAGTGTCGATGGTTGCGTATTTACTTGGGGAACTAGCTCACACGGTGCCTTAGGATTAGGAAGCGTCCATACTCAACAGTAAGTTATTTTATTTTGATTTAAAAAATAAATCAAACAAATTTATCTTTTAGAAAAACTCCTCAAAAGATCCTCCTATCACATATCAACAGCAAGCCAGAAAAAATCTACTGTGGACCCAATACATCAGCGATTCTCTTTCAAAATGGTGACGTTCATGTTTGTGGAAGTAACGACTACAATAAGTTAGGTTTTAATAAACCAGGAAAGATTATGGCATTTGTAATTTTTAAAGATAAATCCTTTAAAAATGTATGGTTAACAGCTGTTTGTTTTGCAGAAAAAGATCATCCTTCCTCGTAAGGTACTAGATCTTGATCTCTCATCAACGCATTCAGTCTTTTTAATTGAAGGAGGTTATGTTTTTACAATGGGACGTAATTCGGAGGGACAACGTGGTTTGGGTCATTGTAATCCGGTTGACGTTCCGACAGTAGTTCCTGGCATTAAAGATAAATATATTATGGTACAAACTTTTAACTTTTGACTACGGTTTATTCTTAAAACACTTTTATTTTAGAAAGTTAAATGCAGCGATCAATGTACGATCGTTTCATCTGATGATAACGTGATCACTTTTTGGGGAACAAGAAATGGTATTCCGGAGATGCAGCAAAGTACTAATGGTCACTCTATTAAATCGGATGTTTGTTACCGTCGAAATATACATACTACATGTATATGTATAAAAATATTCTTTTCTTACAGAACCATCTAACTGACATAGAACTGGGTAATAATACAGCGGCGTTTACAAATTTTCTGGCTTCTGTTTACAAATCAGAATTGATTTTGGATCCTATTGATATTTTAGCGTAAGTAAACAAGACACAATAATTACATATAACTCAGAAGACTTAACTTAAATACGAAGATACAAATTAAAAGAATCTAAATTAAACGTTGAACATAAAATTTACAACTTTCCGCTATATAGGTACAAAATGTGACATGTAGACCAATTGTATACCTTTTTTAATACATATGTTATAACTTTAAAAACCTTTCCCTTTTTCCTATTCAAGACATGCCAAATAAATCTCAGAAAATCGATGATGATCAATGGCAATGACAACCTATGGTCAACGTTTTATCAAGAGTAAAAGTGGTCAATTTCACACAAGGTTCTTCGCCTGTCAATTGAGTTGACATTTGAGTTGATTTGCTATTGTACTTGCGCCTGATTAATCTGTTTATGTTTGAGCCTTTCGTTGTCAGTACATATATCTTATTATTACTACTTAACCAATTAATTCTCAGCATTGAAGAAACTTTCGACTACTGTAGTTGAACGAGATCATTTCCTTCTTCCACTTAACCGAAAATATTTTTTTCATGTAAAAGGTTTAAGAGTATGACGTCCTGCTCTATCGTCTTTTTACTTTCCAGTACTTTCATCACAGTATTTATGTTATCCTTACTGAGGATCTTGAGGTCCAGCTCAGCGACATGCGAATGCGAGCGAGCGAATATTCTCAAATTTTGACATTTCATTTTTTTATCTAGTCGCTGCAGCGCGCTGCAATAATTTATTTAAGAAACAAGGAATTGTAAGATTAAACTCTCGCAAATGTTTGGTCGTGTGAATGTGGATTGAGTTCCACATCTGTGGAACGTGAGTAAAATTTTACAGTTCGCAAGAATCATTCGCTTATTCACAGAGAAATAAGCGAATCGTAGATTTCTTCGCAGAAACTAATTACAATATATTTTTTATATATATAAATCGATAGATAAATTGAGCTCTCTTTCTGGTAAAAATGGTTTGTTTGCGTTTCCGCCCATTTACTGGTCCCTAACCTGTGAATGTACCTTTAGTACTTGGTTATTTCTTCGTCTCCATATCTTGTGAATATAAGGTTCTCTCTAAAGATCTGTCCAACCCTTTAACTGGATGTAGGGTGACGCTGCAATTCTGCTGCCGTATGTACGTGCACAAGGCTTCTACAGTTATAGCTTGTCACGTTGTGTACTGTGCTCAAATGCTTTCAAAAGCCAGCAATTGAAACTAGAAGATTAAAATATTTTTACTTTTTCATTTTATGACCTATTTTTAGCCTATACTCATCCAAGGAGCAATTTGAAAAGGGATACTACGTCGAAGTGAACAATATATATCCACTGCCGCACAGTATATTAGTCCTCGTGGATACCACAACACCACTTATATCATCCTTTGAAGACCTGTAAAAAATAAATGCAATCCATATAAAAAATAACCATTGTTTCATGTTATATAATGTAATTTATTATTTTTTAATTAATATAATAAAAAAACAAAAAACGCATCCTTTTTCTTCTTTTTCATTTCGTTTTAAAATACAATTCTAATCGCATTTGAATTTTCAAAATTTAACCTATTTATTTAGTTTCTTTGAACAAAATTTAAGTGAATTTAAACATAGTTTTGTTTCTAATTGACGTAAACCTAAACTTTTCATTTCCTCTTTTTATTTTACGTAATTTCCTTATGTACATTACTTTTTATATGTATAATTTGCCTTTGTTTTATGTTCGTTGGGAGATAATATGGTTAAAATTAAATTCGAAATAAACACATTTTCAAACGAAAACAATTGCACATTTGCCGTATTCGAGATGAATTTTTTTCAGTTTTGTTTGTTATAAATAAATTTATAATTTTGTGCGAGTATCTGATATATTTTTTGTTTTTCATTTTTACTCAAGGGTAATATATTTTCTTTTTTTTTTTTTTGGATAATTAAACAATACATAACGTTTAAAGATTTAAACTATACTTATATAAATTGGTTATATCTACACAAATATTAAAATTTTTTGTTTCTCTCTCTTTGGTTTTATTTTTGAAATTCATTTTAGTCATTACACAATGGTCAAACCTGTTCATTTCATTTGTTCTTTTTTTAGTATAAAATTGTATTTTATTTAAATATACTATAGTAGTGGTTAAATGTAATAAAATTGTATTGTTTTTTTTTTTTATTTTTTTTTGAATAAATGCTATGGAAATTAATTTTATATAAGCATGCAATGCGCATACTTTTTTATTTTTAAATAATTTATTATATCTTTTATTTTTTTTAAATGTATTCGATGTTACACTTAAGTTGTAGATGCAGATGAAGTTATTTGTGCCAAACGCATTGTTTTCTCGAAGATGAAATGAATGCAATGATTGTGGAAGATTTGGAAATGTATTGACTGATGTGTAAAAAATTAAATTACTTAAATGAGTTAACAAAAGTAGTATATGATTGGAGCTAATACTAGGTCAGTTTCTATGTTTTTTTTTTTTTTTTTTGTTTGGTATTTCCATTTGAAATCTGAAGAAAATGTAACCGCTCATTTTTGAAGCAAGGATTATAGACGAATTAGCAGGAACAGCGGCTACCTTCGGAAATACTACCTAAGGTGAATGTACCAAGTCCATTGGAACCTGGAGATTTCTTCTCTTGAGTTTTATCATCAGTGTCAAAGTTATCACCCTGTTTTAAATAAAAAGTAGGAGGTTTTATATATACATGCGCTTGGAGAAAAAAAAACATCTTTAAGACTTACTCTATGTTCTCGTTGTTCCCTGATTTTTCTGGCCAATGCTAAGAAAGCTTCTTCTATATTAATATTCTGTTTGCATGAAACCTCGAAAAATGGCATTTCGAAATTTTCTGCAATCTGTAAAATAACAACAAAATATGCACAGACATAAGATATAACTTAACGTGGAATCTAAATGCTCTGTCGTGCCCTAGAAATACTGTGAAGGAGTTGACTGACAAAAGAGATTGGGCTTATTATATGGGTATCTCTTTTAGGCCTGCTTATTTACTAAAGTATTCGAACCGGGTTCTAGCCTGCGTGTGGAACGGAAGGTGAATATTACTTATCAGCCGCTTACTCTTAGAATGATGTTTGAAAAGACATATCCGAAGGTCCGTTCGTGTACCCTCTCAAAAGAGCGAATTTTTACGAGCACCTGTTCGAGTATGGACAAATTTCGTCGTTTTTCACGGAAGAGAATACAGAAATTTAGTACAAAATTACACGAACGGACTTAAGTCTACAGCTGTTTCTGTTTTATACTCTTGGATAAGACAAATGACAGAGTCTTTAGGGACAAACTATGGAGTGTTCGTGTAGCTGTTCGAGTGCGAAGCATTAGTTTTAACATACACATGTATTTGGTGTTCCAAAAACACTCTTAAGGATCTGGGTGTTTCTCAAAGACTCCTAGTTACCCAAGTGGTGGTTGTTATAAAGCGCAGGAGGCCATCGATGCCTATGTCAGCCAGTTCGCCAAAATTATCGCAGAAGTCGCTCCTAAGTTTTTGTTCTACGAGTGAAGAGAGAATGGGAATGAGCATAAAAGATGAAGTAGAGTAGTAGATTTGAGATATCGAACGGATAGCACATTATAGCTTAGCCAAATCCATAATAAAACGCTGCAGTGGTTGGAAAGACGGAAGGATTGAGAGAATACAGCACTACTCAAACAGAACTTCGATGGAGAAACAGACAGACTCTGTATGAGATCCTACATTACTCTCTCACTCAGTCCTAGAGGGGATGAGCATCTGTTTTCCAGACTTGATGATCTAAATAAATAAATAAATATTAGGCCGTAAGCAGACCATAGAGGGCCAAGGCCTAGCTTCTCACAACTGTACGTATTGTGCGTGGTATACATTTCTGTACGTACAGAAGGGACCTACAGTTTTATGCCGTATCCGAAGGGCAGGGGAGTTTTTTGAGAAGCTTTCTCATGACAGTAAATACTCTTGGATGTTTGTCAGACGCTCGCAAGAGGTGGGGCCGTGAAAAAAACTTTGGTGGTATTTTCCTGGATTCGAACTCGGAACCCCTTGCGCAGTAGTCCAACGCACTAACCACTGAGCCACGGCACCCACTGAGACTTGATGATCTACTCTTGCTAAAGGCCGGCCATAACATCCTGGGCGTTACGCATGTATCCAGATGAACCCAGCTTCTGTTTGCTCGACAAGTGGCTTATACAAAAGGCCCGCGATATTTACAGCGTCGACCCTTTTCTAGCAAGCTCTTCAACCTTTTCGTTTCCTTCGATATCCATATACCCTGGTACCCAACTGAGGGTCACCGTATTGGCTCTGGATATCTCGTTTTATCTGGGCGATATTTGAAGGTCTAAACGTAGGTATTGATCTCTGCTTAGTGAAAGGAACAATCCCCGTCTTTGAAGAGTTTAAGTCAGTCCCGTCCCCTAGTACTGACCCACTTATCTACTAGCTGCAGTGCGAAGTAGAGTATTGCACTTAGGATTGGGAGAAATTTACCCAAAACCAGGATAACCACATCGTCGCCATAGGCCGTTGTGTTGAAGCCGTTTTCCTTCAATATTACTACGATCTCATTCACTACAAGGACACATACCAGCGAGAACTGGAGTTCCGTGTTGTGGTGCTCCTCTACAGACCCTTCTCCAGATAGTAATATCCATTTGGGATGAGAAGATTATACTTTGGGTTCTAATAAAAAGCAAGCCATCAAGGTCCCATTAAAATAAAAAAAATTATCTTATTAATGTCCACATTCGAAATGCTTGCTTCTAAGATAAAAACCTAAGAAACGAGCACACCTCTAGATATCGTGTTACTTCGTAACGTAGACTAAGATAGAACATTAAGAAAACCACTTATTTATAATGAGACTCCCAAACCCTCTAAACTCCAGTACGAAGAGCAAACTATGTATCTTAAAACAATATGGGAGAGGGTGACCATAAGTCTCAGCCCAACTTAATTTGCAGTGATGACCATCTTCTTGAGTACTACGCCCACCTATTTACAGCCTATTTCACGTCACCGTTCCAATCTACAAAGATAACTTAAGTAAGCCACCACAATTAACCATTTTATGAATCCCTACCGCTCCAGCAGAACGTTTATTAGTCACATAAACCTTGAACCTATAATATCTTCTTTATCACCATTCACACCACGGCCACTCGTGCCAAGTCAATAACGTCAAAAGAAGGAAAACAAATTTCTAACTCATTTATATTTTACACTCACCTTCTCGCCTCTCTCCTTATCGACCATTCGCTGTGTGGACGAGCATTCACATTTATTACCGGCAAGGACTTTCACAACATCCGGTGATGCATTCTACCAACAAAAAAACCAATATGGGACGACAGGAAGAAAAAAAATAAAGAGAATGATAAAACATAATTAAAAGAGAAAGAAGTCGATACCAACAAAGAATCTAATCAAACAACGAAAGCCAATCTAATCGTAGAACAATGATAAATTACCTCCTGAATATTGCGTAGCCAATATGACAAATTATTGTAGCTCTCCAAATTCGTTACATCGTACATCAAAAGGATGCCCATGGCCCCCCGATAATAAGCTGTCGTTAGTGTACGAAACCTCTCCTGACCAGCTGTGTCCCATATTTGCAGCTTAATTGGAACTCCATCTAGGTTTATTAGCTTTTGCTTAAAGTCGATACCTTCACGCGATCGAGACGGGGCAAAGGATAATTGGTCAATTAATTATGCGAGAATTTGTGTCAATTTTTTGATTGAGAGAAATCGCTACTCACCTATTGTCGAGATATATGTGTCGTAATATTTCTCATCACAATATCTGTGGACAATGCAGGTTTTACCTACATTTGAATCGCCCAAAACAAGGACTTTATATGTGGCAACAAAATCTAGGGCCATTTTTCTTTTTTCTTCAATCAAAAATGGAGACAGTACAAATAGTTATTCCTAATGACGATTTAAATATATATATTTCTTTTCTATGAAACACTTTTACTTTAAATTCATAAGTTTTTGCATTTATTTTGCTTTTAAAAACTTTAAAAATAAAAAAAATCCTTTTTTTAAACACTTAAACAAAACAAAGAACGGATGTTATGACGTTGTCTCACAGGAAGAATTCAACAGTCGCTATAAATACATAGAAACCTTAAAAATTAATATCACTTTGGTCACACTAGTGAGTTTTCGAAAGGGTTTCACTGAATTTTTTTTGGGAAATTTTTCAACAGATTTTCATCTGAAAATTTAGAAAACAAAGAAAAATCTGCGAGAGATAAAACTTTCTGCCGCACCAGGAAGGTATGATTCAACAAACACGAAAAATCGATATCCTTTGATTGGTGGTTTCTGCGTTAAATGACGCAGGCGTAGTTACACGATGAATTTGGTTAGAAAAAATACACTTTCCTGATGGTGGCTAAGCCACCTGTAGCCGATATTTGAAAGGATTTTTATCAAGTTATGTGGTAAATGGGGTATATTTTTATTGCGCCATGTCGTTGGAAATTGGTGAATTAATAATGGTGGTGAATGAACAGATGTGAGAGAGGGCTAAGCATTATCAAATGGAGGATAATAGGTTAAAATGGAGTGCATTGTTTATTTGATGTTAATTTTTAACCTATTTACATGTATGTCCATATATGGCCATAAACGGCAGCCCATAGACGGTCAAGGCCTACTTCTTCAAGGCTTTGCATGTATATTAAGGCTGCGTATATGTTATAATATATGTATGTATATGAATCTCTAAAACAACAAGTACAAAACAAAAATGAAGTTGTTCCATTGAACCATTTCAGTGATGCATTTTTAATGCGAAGCTTTATAACCGTTTTACAACTATTTGTTGTGTTTGTCATAGACTAAATAAATTAGGCAGACATATTGCGGTTTTTCTATCCTCACTCAATAACATAATTTGTAATTTTAATAAATGTAAATGAAAGCTTGACCAACAGCTAAACGTAAGTGTGGAGTCAAACATTAAATTAGCAACAACAAAACAAAACATAAATAATCTTTTATAATAGTTTTCATAATAGTTCTAGCTAGCGACATTTGAGAGAGTTTCGACGATCGGATTCAAATTATGTTTTTGAAACTTTGTTTTTCAAAAGTCAATTGAATACTTACTGACGTTTCAAGTTTTCCTTTTGTTTTCAAAAAAATTCTTTTACTCCACTTTGAGAATCCTCTCTCTAACCTAGAAGCTTTTGACACTGGTGAGCGAGAGTGTGTTAATGAAAATCACTGTCAGCGAAATATTTGTGGTGCAAAGCAAATGATTATCCGTTTACATGAAATTGTGGTTATACCCTTATCATATAGCTCCCAAACTGTGTTTAATTGTCAAATGTCTTTATGACAGCTGACATAGGCCTCAAAAATCACCACCAAACGTTTTGTTTGGAGAAATTTCCATCAAATCGGCAAAATTTTCTGCTAAAATTGGCCATGGCAGTTGTAATCGAAACAACTCTTGGCGATATTACAGTCGACCTTTTTATCGAGGAGCGCCCGCGAGCATGTCTGAACTTCATAAAGCTATGCAAGTTGAAATATTATAATTTCAATTTGTTCCACACAATTGAGCGGGATTTCATTGCTCAGACCGGTGACCCTGTTGGAGCCGGTGATGGTGGTGAATCTGTTTGGGGTGTAGTCGAAGGGCCCCACAAGAGATTCTTCGAAGCGGAATCATTGCCCAAGATTAAGCATACCGCTCCTGGACTCTTGTCACTGGTCAGTGTTGGGAAGTTTATGGTTGGATCGCAGTTCTTTTTCACTTTGGGAGCAGATCTTACTTCACTAGATGGGATCCATTGTGTTATTGGGGAAGTTGTTGAGGGTAAGTTACAAATTTCAATCATTTTATGCCCTTTTATACGTTGTCGATATGTTTTCTAGGACGAGAGGTGCTCCGACAGCTGAATGAAGCAATCGTGGATGAGAAATTTCGTCCGTATCAGGACATACGCGTCACTCATACAGTAATTCTGGATGATCCTTTCAGTGATCCACGGGGCTTTCAAGTGCCAAGCCGTTCGCCGTCACCAAGTGCTGAACGCATGCAGAATGGACGGATCGGAGCCGACGAGGATATCGACGATACTGAAGGTAAAACAATGGAAGAGATTCAGGAGATGTTGGCAGAAAGAGAGGCCAAAGCGAGGGCAACAATTCTAGAGATTGTGGGCGATCTACCAGACGCAGATATAGCTCCGCCAGAGAATGTTCTTTTCGTTTGCAAGCTAAACCCGGTGACAACCGACGACGATTTAGAAATCATCTTCAGTCGATTTGGCAAAGTCAAGAGCTGTGAGGTGATTCGGGACAAAGTAAGTGGCGACTCTCTTCAGTATGCTTTTGTTGAGTTCGAGGAGCAGAAGTCCTGTGAGGCTGCGTATTTTAAGATGGACAATGTCCTGATCGACGATCGGAGGATTCATGTAGACTTCTCACAGTCCGTGTCTAAAATTCAGTGGCGTGGCAAGGGACGTGGAGTAGTGCATGCCGACGACAGGGATAAGAAGTTAGATTTTAACAATTTAAAGGACGACAAGGGAAGGGGGAGGCGTCAAAGGGGTCACAGTCGATCGCCCAATAGGCGATCTGAGAATGGAGGGCGATCCTATGATCGCAGACGATCGCGAGATCGCGATTCACGTAGTAACAAACACCCGCCCGACTCTAGAGGTAGACCTACTGCCGATGAAAGTGCTAGACGGTCTGTTGATCGTGGTGGTGGAAGGCGTCGGGAAGGAAAAGATCGCAGTCTGTCGCCAATTAGGAGACCAGAGAATAGTCATCGTTCAGATGAACGAAAGCGATCTCGTGACCGTGATTCGCGACAGAACAGAAGGCAATCACCAGTTGAGAAGAGAAGGCGATCCCCACCGAATGAAAGGCGACGATCTCCAGAACGTTCCCAACACGAGAGAAGGCGTTCACCACCAAACGACAGTCGTTACACAGAAAGAACACGAGGAAGAGACGTAAGACCACACGAAAATCGGACCAGCACCTTCAATAAACAAAGATATGACCGAGATAGCAGCTTCTCCACATCAAGAGGACCACGCAGAGATGTTTCACCAGATGCACAATCAAAGAAATCTAGTTCATCGGTGAAAAGTCCCAAAAAGAAAGCCAAATCGAAGAAAAAGAAGAAACCCCTCTCATCCTCATCTAGTTCAGAGTCGGATTCAGATTCATCATCCACATCCACTTCGTCATCCAGTTCCGAAGAAGAAAAACGAAAAAAGGCCAAAAAGTCAAAGAAAAAGGATCAAAAATCCAAGAAACGACCGAAAAAGAAGTCCAAAAAGCGAGCCTCTAGCTCCACTGATTAGGAATACTAAGACCAATGCTCAGCACCCAATAAAAAAGATCATAAAATATTTTTCTAAAAATCGCATTTTTAATTCTCTACTTGTGATGCGGAGCCGCACTTTGCAGCTCCTCTTCTAGGCTTCTCTATGATGGCATTTGGATTAAATGGATTATTATCTAACCTTGGAATTTCCTTCCTGATGTTTACCTCTAAAACAAAAACGCAGTTCTTATCTATCTCCTAGAGAATTGTAAAGAATCCCTCTACACTCACCGTAAACACCAGTTTCCTTTTCCTTTGCCTGAATGACATTGGTACGCAGTTCCTTATCCACGTCACTGGCCAATTGGACTAACTATATGGTTTATATACAGAAACAAACCATATTATTGTCAGTTTTATTCATATAATTTATGTACAAACCTTTTTAATTTCATTTTCATCAGTAACTTCACGATTCTTGCGAAAGTTAAGATTTATTTCGGCTCTTGCTGCGGTTAGAGCGTGTTGATCTCCATTGAAAACATATTCTCGTGTACGGTGAAGTTGCTTGAAAGCTTTTAACACCTGAAAATGTTTCGAGAAATTCTTGGAAACTATAGAAATTCAATGAAAATATGGTCATGTACCTCTTTTCGAATTTGCTGCGACATTTTTCTTTAATTTTGAACTCTATTTTGGCTGACAGGTGTGGATTCTAGGACAGCTGTTTTTGTGGAAGTTATTTCGTCAAGACAGATGACAGACAACAGTCCTTTCGAAACTTTGCGAGTGAGTTCAGAAGCTTGCGAAATTTGAGAAATTTGATCTAGAAAAACAGGAAGGGAAATAACGAGTATTTCAATAATAAAAGAGGCCAATTTCTTGACTGGCATCTTCTTTTTCTTTAACGGCGATGACCCGTTTCCCGTTTCGGATCACTTCGCCGCTTTGTGTGATGCACTTGTTTCTTTTTAGACCTGCCTCTTTTTTGCTATTACATAGGGACATTGATTAATGTTCCTTTTGACGGGTTTTGAAAGATCTCTCATCGGAACATGGTAATACAACTGAGCCTGTCGTGCTCTGTATTGCTAGGGATGGTTTCTTTTTTTTTTTTTTTTTTAATAAATCCTCGAACTTTTTACGGTCGTGTATTCTCCCAGAATAATAAAACCAACAACAAGATAAAATTTCTTTGAGCTGGCTGATGAAAACTGTCAAATCCGTGTATTTTTAACTTTTTGTTGCTGAGCCTGTTCGATTACTTTTTCGTAGTTTTAGTTTTCTCTGACCCTTTGAAAACTAATTAACCACGAATTTTAGTCCAAAAAGTGCATGAACTTTTGTTACTACTCCTGTCATGCGAAGGATCTTCATATCAGGTCTTGTTAACTTAACCTAATATGTAAGCGCCGGAGGTACAACTGCGGGAAAATAACTCCACGGGAATTTTAGACTCACAAAAGAAATCGCGATGGGTCCATTATGGTGTCTAGTGATGGCGTACACTTTATAGAGGCCCTAGGCACCCCACAAGGGGATACATAAGTAAGTAACGCGCTTCTTTCGGAAGGAACTGAAACGTCTTTAAAATAGAATTTTTATGATCAGAGCTTCCAACAAAAAAGAGGAATTAAACGTTGGGATCTTAGGACTGGGTCCTCCAGTTGCATTTCTCCCCTTCGAATGCTCCGAATTCACATCCGCTTACCCTCAAGCTCATGTTCGGACGTACTGTCAAAGCCCATCTTCGGACTTACTGTCAAATATTCTACTCTATACAGCAGAGGATGTTAAAGTGTAGGGCATTTATTAAGCAATACTCCAAATATATCAAGGTTAGGTTAGGTATATGAGTGCCCTTAGACCACTGTGAGTCCTTGGTGCTCAAGGACTGATGGGAACCTAAGCTCATTATACCGCTCAGCTAAACCACCCAGATATGTATGTAAATCTTAGGAGTTTACAGAGCTTTATGTTTTCCGGATTTTCCGGATTATCCAGCCTCCGGAAGGAAATATGTAACTCCCTTGAGTATCTTTCCTTTTCACGGCCAAAGCTGGATTTTTTCCTCTTCGTTCTTACAAAAATATATCATTCATCAGCCATCAAATCTAAGTATATGAGCAGACCTAAACAAAAATCCAAAAATGAATCAAACACGCTGCATAAGTTTTGGGCAAAAAAAGTGATTTAAGGTTTATTTTCGAATTAAATTTATGATTTCTTGTATTTTGTGTCATATGGAGCGCGCTCCTCTAACAGTTAAATATAATTGTAAATTTGAAAGTGTCTTGAATGAGAGGGAGAGATTAACTTAATGATTAATACTAAGACCTGGATTGGGTGACTTGTCTAATTGATCGGACAGTCGTTTCTGCTCGGTCGTAAGGCGAAATATCTCCTCCTGTTCCTCCGTGGTGAGTGGCCGTCGCTTTTGTTTCGCCTGCACTGTGCGCTTGTATGCTTCTAGGATTTCCTGATCGACAACATCAAGTTTCCGTTTTATCTCCAAGCGACGCAGTTCACATTTAGCAGCTTCCTGTAGACGACGCAGCTCGCTGCCATTGTACTCTGCTATGGCCGACAGCTCGGCAGTAACTCGCTTTATCTCAGAGTATACCTCGTCCTCTTCGGGTTTGGTAAAGTCCTCCGGGTCTAAGATACCCTGCTCGATGAGCTCCTGTTTGACACGTTTTTCCAGCTCGATTCCGTTCTTCAGCAGCGACATCGAACAGAGTGTTGAGTTTGTTGAATTTGTGTTATCCGAACTGCTGTTGCTGTCTACATTGGACATTACATCCCCGATTAGGTTCTCCTCGATGAAGGCGGACACCAACCGTTGCGTGAGCGGCCCAGTGACACCTTCACCCATTAGCTGTTCGCCCTTGCGCAGCAGGGACATCACTTCACTGTTGGAGGAATTTTTCGAACGCGACTTGGAGGTGATGTTTTGATTCGAGTTATGCTCCTCCTCCTTGAGGTCCTCAAGGGCCCAAGTCGAGGAGTAGTGCGGCCCAAGCTCAGGTATCGGGGGAACCAGCGGACCCGTGTACTGCTCCAGCAAGTCGTCCAACAAGCGGAGATCTTCGTTTGTGATTGGCATGCAATAGGGCTCCACGGAAAGCCAGAATTTGTTAGGGATATCATTCTTCAGGAGTGTCACCTTCGTCTGGTCCTTATGCTGGTGCGGATAGTACGGCATGGCGTCCATGCTATCGTCAGTATTCTGGGATTGCGCGGGAGAGTGTGCCGAAGCTGTTGTCTTCTGTTTTGTAAGCTTAAAGTGTGGGATCTTCGGTTTACGACTCTCCTCACGCTTCTTCTTACCTGGCGAATTTGGTTGCTTCTCGTTGGTCTTGCTGCGACGATCAAAGCGTTTCTCGTCCCGGTCAATCGATTCGTACTCGGACTTAAGGACCCTGAATCGCAGCGCGACGTTCGTGAGAAGACTCTCCAACTCTAGCTGAACGCTGTCAAGATCCTCGGCCGGTAGATGGTCATCCTTGCTACGCTCTAACGCAGCCGTGTACTTAGACAGCAGGCGGCTATTATCCTTGATCTTTATGTGAGGAATGTTGATGGTTCCCTCGGTTTCTGGTGATTCGGGCGCCACATTACTGGGCACCACCTTTCCCGATACTTTGGATGTCGAGGGTGAGGGCTGGCTGAAGTTGCTAGTGCGGCTCTTGGCCGAGGTCGATGTTACAGCCCGTTTATTGAACATTTTCTATTTATTTACCTCTGCGAGGCGAAGCTGCTCGAATGTGACAGTCGCGGAGATGAAATGTCAAAAGTTTGCTTGAAGGTTGTTTACAATAAATTTGCGTCGTTTTCTTTATGGGAATTTCTGAATTACTTTTCCACGGTGTAAGTGAAAAGAATCGCGGGCAAATTAAGTTCAAGTGAACAATATTGTTTGAGAGGGAGAATTTTCTTTTTCGAAGATTTTTTCGATTGAAAACAATGAAAACTAAGAAAATTGATTGTGGTACTTGTGTCAATTTCACGTTCAGGCTAACGTAGTTCAGCATAGGTAATATAAATGGACATGTTCAGTTGGCTGAAAATAAATGCAAGTCGTGGCTGTGTTACCTCTTAACACACTAGTAATTTTCTAGGGCCATTTAAATTAAAGTGAATTTTGTGCAGAAATTTAGTATCATACCTCCGCGGAACGAAATGAGCTTTACGCTTGAACAACGTTGGAAATATAGAAAAGTAAATATCGGAGCTGTTATTTGATCATTGTGGACTTTTTCTTTTTTTTTTTGTGGGGAACCATAAGGTATCGATGTTTTGCCAACGATTCGGAAACGATGCAAAACATTATCATAAAATCAATCCGTGAGCTACAGTCCGAGATTACCTAGCTACAAGGTCCTGGAAAATTGGAGTGACAGAATGCGCAATTGCTCAGCCCGCCGAGGAAGCCACTTGGACGGCGTATTTATTTTATTTTATATATTATTTATTTTTATCATTTTATTGAATTTTTAAAAAGAAATTTGTATTTGGCCCACCTTGTATACTTGTTTGAAATATAATCTCGGGTGTGGGTTTCGAAGCAGATTTTACTACAATGGCATATATATTTCTTTACGCCGGCGTAAGCTCATGTAAGCACAGTATGGTTGAGTCTTAAGTCCTAAATCGGCTGTTGAAGTAGATCTTAGCTGTTGCTGTGGTGAGTTTCTTTCTACTATAAAAGCAACTTTGTATGTGTTCATTTTACGAACACACCCCATTACTATCGCATTCCGTCGCACACACCTCTCCAGCTGTCTCACAATCACCCTTTCCTTGTCTGACATTCAAAAAATAACAGAAAAAAAACAACAACAACTGCCAAAGACAAATTGACAGCTGGCTACAAATTTTTTTTCCCAAATTTATCTACATTTTTTCTCAGTTCAATTTGTTGTTGTGTTGCAAAACGGAATCTAAAGCGGAGAACACTGTATTCTCTTCCTAGTTGTTTTCTTTCATTTTCCTAAACAAAATTCGGGATCAAAACTTGAAACAATTTTCGTCTTTTTTTTTTTTTTTTGCAAAATGTCGCCCAAAAATAAAAGTCCAAAATAAATTCGAAAATCCCAAATCAGTGGTACAACGCAAAGAAAAATCTTAAATATCCCGTCGTGTGCGCAAAACAAAAATGCGTTTCAATTTTCAGTGAAATTTTGTCGATAAATTCAAGCAAATTTAATATCGTTTATTGTTTTGTTTTCGCTAAGAAACATCGCGAAGCGTGACAAGGAATAAAGAAGTGAGAAGAAATCAAATAAAAAAGTGGCTGAAATAGTGAAAAACTTCTACACAATGGAAGAGGAGGAGGAAGAAGTCACCGATCCAAAATTACAAGTCTTCCACAATACTGTTAGGGAACACATTGTAAGTACTTACCCGTTTTACTGAGAGGGGTCTCCCCAAAGTCAAGTGCATTTTGTTTCGTGTTGTCAACCGAAATGATAACAGAAATCAAAATTTGCTTACAGCGAAAATGATCCTCTTAAATCAATAGCCTCGCAAGAGGGTCAAACAGTTGAATCGAGACCCGAGGGGGGACGTAAACGTTGTCAAAATACATATTTCTTTGAATTGGGCCATAGAAAGTTGTCGATTATTAATGAAATTTAATTAGGCGCTTGATTGGATTGTTAGCAGTCGCCGACGATGTAGAAAATATATACTAGGCGAGACTCTGAGAGGGGGCACAGCGTCAGGTAGTAAGAGTGATAAGATGTTTACTGCTGAAAATTCTGCTTGGAATATTGGTCATGTCTTAAAGAAGATTGTTTTGAATTGGAAGTCGGAATTGTGTCCGGTTTGTTCTGGTTTGAAGTATATATTCGGTGGGAAGTGATGGAAGAAGTATTTGTTCTTCGAAAAAGATAACCTCTTAGGCGAAACCTTGGCTTATGATAAACTAGGTTTGTATTCAAAACTTAGTAGCCTAAGGTCTAACTAGCGCGCTCTCTAAAATGAGGACGAGGCTGGTGGTATTAAAAACCTTTTCCTTTTGCCTTAAACCTATTTGGTTGGGCCAGCAGGTATTCAGTGAGCAAAATGATCGCATCAATGGGAGTGCTTCAAGCGATCGATCTAATTTTTGATGACTATTACACTATTGACCGTAATTCGGCTTTAAATTTTCAATTAACACAATCTTATACAGATGAAGGCCCAAATCCTAACACCTCTCTCTGGCAATGCCGAATTTAGCTGAATCGACATTTCTTGGTCTTTTTCGATACTGACCACTAAGGCGGCTAATTTTTCTTCATTTTCCACCAATCTCTTTCTGGTTACTGGCTTAAGACTGTACTCAAGCTCAAACTTTTCCGCGGTGCTGCCAATACCCTATACACTGAAGCCATAATGACGATCAGCCTCACGAAAAAGTTCACGTTGCATATAGGTATACAACAAAGCCGTAATTTCGATGACATTTATTAATAATTTTCGCAGTTTCGAAAAGCGTGAAACGATCCATGTTGAAATGGCAAACCTTACTGAATATTTTGACAGCTCAATGTAATTGGTAACTTTGACAGCTGCTGGAACAAAACATTTGGAAAAAAGTATCATTACTATCTGGTCACCCTTTATATTCGAATAAGAAGAAGGGAAAAAATCTTAGCATATCGCTCATTAGACTAATAGGTGCTCACATATCTTCATATTTTGATGCCTTATTTTTCTTTAGATTCTTTAGGAGATTCTAATCCTTTCACATTCTATTGTTTTCCAGAAAATAAGCGTCAGGCGACGATTTCAATTTAGCTCTTTGTATTCAAAAACGCAAAGTTTCTACATTTTAAATTATATGTCGCATTGCGCCTGTTTCCATGCCCAGTTTACATTGAAGCATTCTAGTTGGAATGTGTAATTATTTAATTTATTTTCGTTTTTGTTTACTTAAATTCACTTGCAATTGCATACAACGAGACAGACAAACACAAATTAATTAATTAGCCTCGTTTCACTTTTATTTGTATTTCTATCTTGCCGAGAGTGTTATTAACATAAACATATTTTTAGATTATTAATAATTCTATTTATAACCGATTTTGTTTAAAATTAGCTTCAAAATTTGATATATTCAATAAGGCTTATCGAAAGAACGCTTTTGTGTTCTGAATGAATTACTGTATAAATTTAGCTTGACCGAGAAGCTATTAGGAAGAAAAATAAATATAATTAGTAAACCAAGCGCCAATTAAATTAAATTCAATTGAAAGGAATCTTGCACTTTGTACTCGGTCAGCTATTCGCAAAAAACAAGAACAACAAAAGAATGTAATTTAAGAGAAAAAATAGGTGAAAGCCAAAAGGTCTGCCAACATATTTGAAAAGTTTGTGGGTGCGTTTGTTGAATAATTTTTGGCAGTAACTCAAATGCATCACAAATAGTGTTACGAAACTACGATCTCATCTCATTTGATTTCATTTTATTATTCAAAGTAAATGATACATACACACAATAGATCTGATATTGAGAGATCATAAAACGAGTTGATGTTTATTTTTTTCATGGCTTACAAAAAATTAAATAACATTACGGATATGAATGTTGAGAAGATAAGAGAAGCTTAAGTCGAAAAGTGTACGACAGCAATGCATAGTAAAACTATTGTTACGGTCCGAGCGGCCGGTGATTGAGCCAACTTGGATTAAACAACATTTAAAGGCTGACAATTGACAATATTATTATTCTAAAAAAAGAAAGGCTAATTTATCTCTCGATTTATCCATGCAAAAGCTATCCTGTAATTAGTTTCTGCGAAGAAATCAACAATTCACAGATTTTGCGGCGAATAAGCGAAAGCTTCTTATGAACTGTCAAATTTGTGTCAATGCACAATCGTGCGATGAGAGTTTAACCTCACAATTCCTTTTTTCTTCGATTAATGACAAGTGCATTTCGATAACAAAGTTGTTGTGAATTAAATGTCAATATTTGCGAATATTCACACTTCGCTGAGCTGTGAATGGACCTTTATTTTTGGCTACTGTCAGTGATACGTGAGATATTGACGGAATGCAAACTTGGGATTTAATGGGCTATGACATTTTGGACTTAATGGGCTATGACCCTTTGGTAGCCCAATATCCAGTCTTTATCCTGTCCACCTATGTAATATGGACTGGGTGTGAACTCTCAAAAAGACTGAGCTTGTCCTCTTTACCAGAAAATACATATAACCTCCAGTCTTTTCTTTATGGGTAAAGCAAAATATTGGTTAAAATTCTTTATAGGAGATTCAACTGGAGTGGCAATATCCTAGAAGGCGCCAAGGAAGTAAGCGTGCCATTATACTCTTATACAAGAGTCATAAGTACACAGTGGGGTCTCAGGCCCTGAGTCATTCTCTGGCTCTATATGTCCGTTATAAGACCTATCCTTCTTTTCGGCCTTTAAATAGAGCGATTATGACTTTGCTACTAGTAATCTTTTAACCTGGACACAAAAAGCGGTGCTATATGCTACATCTCAAAGCAACTTTGGGCCAAGCTGGACTAGAGACGATCCAAGGAGTTGATCATGTTAAAACGTACCTCGTATATGTCCTCAATGGACACTGACCGATTCATGCTAGGTAACCAGATAGCATGAATACATTCATTTGCCTTTGTGAATCATTCGCCAAAAAAAAAAAAAAAACGAGCCTTTCACAGTGCCACGCACCCAAAAAACAAGTAAGTATGAATCATGTACGAAACGATAGCGAAGTTCACTTTGCATAGCGAAATGAAAACGAAGCATCATGGTGTTGCTATTCATGAATACATGAGTGCGTAGTGGACTCACATTCAAATTTTTCATTCAACCAGAGTATTAAAAAGCAGTGAAATGTACAACTGATTCACGAGCCTTCGACAATTGTTACATAAAAAGCAGGTAGAAAAAAACCCAGAACACTGAAAGTACAATCAACAAAGGCGACAGAAATGAAGCAATAACAGAGAGCACTGTAAATTTATACATTGATTGAAGATCGCACGAGCCACTCGAAACAGTCATTGCCTTTTTTTCAGTGATCCGAACCTTAAAAGGAAAGACGGAACACTTATTGTGAATGGAAGTTAGCTTCAAATTCATTTTATGAGAAGCAATAAAATGTGAGCCCGGCGAATACTTTTTGTGAATGAATACAAATGTGTGTGAATACTTAAAAAACGAGCCACTTGCTGCAGGTCTCTGCTGGTACATACAAGCACTTTAACCTAACCTAATGAATGACATTCTAAAAGCAAGCGCAAACAAAATCGAGCTCATCCTATATATGTATGTGATCTCGGCTCAACTGGGGTCTAGAAGGCAATATTTTCAGCGCTTGTTCATCAACTGTTGCGGTGGCTTCTTAACCGATATTAACTTTGTGAATTAATGGATATTTAAACGTCTAAATTACCATAATCAACAAGCAAAAATCAATTGAACATTTTCAATAAACAATAAACAATTAAACTTTTGCACGACCTTGTATGATTCTTGTAACGTCACTACATATTTAAAATTACCGTCAACAAATGAATGAATTTCGATAAATTCAGTTGGGTATACTAAATGGGGCTATTGAACACAAGAACATTTTCTGCCGGCAGAATACCGGTTTTGTGTGCTAGGGGTCTTCGGTAGAATATCTTCAACGATGTTTGAGCAGCAGAAATCTTACTCTGATGCTAACTAACTAATTGAGTTTACATTTACAACAACAAACTGCTGCACAGCATCTACAAAAGCTGTCAAATATTATGCACAAAATTACACATGTATAGGTGGGGGTGAGGTTCCATAATTAAGCTGAAACGTCAAAACACAGATTTTAGCTTGGGGAGCGAATCTGTCAAACGACCAGAAGTTGCTTGTCAAATTTAGTTCGTCTATGGTTTTTCTGCCTGCGGTAATCGTCTCGTGTGCGTTCGAAGTTTTGTATGAAAGCGGGTTTCCACCGGCAGAAATGCTCTTAGCTCTACGAATCACCAAATGCTTTAGGTTTTTCCTGTTTGTGTTGATAGTAAGCGTAGAGATGGGCAATTCGCGAATTCTTATCAGTGTTCAACTGAAAAGACTATAAATAACATGAAATTTGACTTAAATTTCATCTGAATCAGCGCTATTAAATGTCATATACAAATTGTTTCTTGTTTCTCCCACAACGTGGCAGACATGAATGACTAAATGGCGAGATACCACGTTAACCACTTGTTAGTAATAATAAGCCTCGCCTCACTTGTTGTCATAATGTTTTGACAATTCGTTTCACATACAAAATCTCCCCTAAAAAGAAAAACATTGCAAGAAAAAAAAAACAAAAATTCAATTTATTTTTAGCTCACAAAACCTCGGACAACAATTTACAAAAACGTAGACAGTTTTTTTGAAATGTTTTTCTCTGTCACAAAGTGTAAACAAAAACGATAAACACGGCCCATTTACTGTGTGCATTCTTAAGAGAGAAAACAGCAGAGCGAGGAGCGACAAACAATCTGCAGTTTTCTATTGAATTTTAATTATAATTCGACGACTGAGCGAAATTCAATTCTTATTGTTAGACCGAATGCAAATAAAAGATGAATAATTCACAATATCATATCTGCAAGTTCATTAAAATCGACAGACTTTATTTAGTGTTCGATATCTCTCGGATCTCTGAGATGAAAGTGAAAAGCGAATGGATATCGGTTGTTGTTGTTTGTTATTTATTTACATTGGCAAATCTCGGAACGAAAAATATAGCTAAACAAATGAATATGTAATTTTTATCGTCGAGTCAGTGAAATGGACAGAGCGATTTGGCACACTATCTAAATGGCATGCTCTGGGTTGTTTACAACTTTGTGAGGGAATTGTGTACATATGTATGCTTGTAGCTCATTTTAAACGAGCGTTTCACGAGATTTTAAAATATTCATGCTATACAAACTGCCTGTGTTGTGTATATTGCGGTGGCAAACGATCGCCGTGACGTGCAGTGCCCGCAGCCTGCTAAATCATCTGTTGAGTATTTGAGGTTTTTTTAGTCAGCTTTTTAGTGTTTTTCCCAAGCGGTTTTTTGCTTGATACTAATACCGCAGAAATGCGCTCCTAAAAACTACACTAGCCAACAGAGCGGTAAAAGAATGCAATCTTTTTGACATGTAACTCATTTGACTTTTCAATTCAATGACTTCAACTTATGTATGTACATATATAAAATAATATAACATTCATTTTAATGTCATAATTTAGCATTCATTTTCTGCAGTCATAATTTTGAAGTCAAATTTTGTTTGATGAGATGACTTCAGATAATTTCATTGACTTAAAAGACTTCAATGACTTCAAAGGCAATGAACGGTAGTGATTTCCTCCAATGAATAGAGAGCAGTCAAAATGATTGCATTCATTTTGGCCTCAAACTCATGATTGTAGAAAATGATTGCTAAATCATGCATTTTTTTAGATTTTGGTAAAAATCCTCGTATGTTACAATGACTCAATTGTGAACAAAATAAAATTGTCAGCGAGTCTCGAATGACACAGCAGATTTTAGTCCCGTTGTTAGTGACCTTGCTATACAAAATGGCGAAGTTCCATTCATTATTGGGGGACAATTGAAATTTTATTATTTTCAAAGAAGATGGCTTAGAGTATATCAATTAATATAAGTTTAGTGAGTTTCTTAGAAAAAAGCCAACCATTCGCAGCTTTTTTCGCAAAGAATGGAATATTTCTTACGAACTGTCAAATTTTATTCGCTGGCCCTGGTCTTTAACCTATAAACGACACGAAATCGTTGTTTTGTCTGGATGCAGCTCTTCAATCTCTTCGGATTGCTTTTCAGCCCAAATTTTGTTTATTGACGTACCCAGAAATCTGCTTCATGTGTAGACGAACAGTTGCTCTAAATGTACGAAACACATACCTCGTACGATGCTGTCTTCGTAATACATCTCAACAATTTGTAGACTTAAGTTTTTGCATGATGAAATGTCAAACAATGATGAACAAATACACCATGACAGGTTAACACGATTCACGCGCAATCTGTCAAAAAATCAATAGACATAAAAGTTGCTCTAAATGAATCACCCTTTATAATCGATGTATTTCATTAAAATCCATTTTCTCACGCACTCCATAGAATTCATACACGTAGTCCTCCTTGAGTGATACGAATTTTGAAAAAAAGTTGTTTGGATGTACATATGTATCTCACCCGATTTAATAAGATTTTACGCTCTATTGCATTTATGCGATTGCACAGAAAGTTTATTTAAGTTTTCAATCCAATTACTGAATGACTTTCTAACCTTAAACGATAGAACACCATATCGTAGGGGTGGTTCAATTCGCATTATTTAATTACCCAGAAACCTCTATTCTCCATTCGTTCGTGTGTAATCACTCAGACGTCTACCCAGGAAATGAACTGATTACCCTAGCGAACGATGCTCCCTTGAGGTACACAACAGCCCAACTCGAATAAAAATACAAAATCAAATCAAATACAAGACAAGATCTACTAAAAACAATCACTCATAGCAGCGTCTGTTGAATTCTCTACGCATGTGTGTCAATAACCCCCTCTTTTATGTTTTATAGCCAAGTGCTACACAGTCCAGTTGGTCGACAATATCCACCCACTCTAAATGGCTTGGGCTAATTTTATACCAAATGGCGAATAATATTTTCATTGAGTTGAATTTAATTAAAGAAATATTTTCTTCAGCAGGTTTCAGTGAATTCGGTGGGTTGCCAGCGCAACCAGTTTTCACCGACACCGTTTGCGGTGTAATTTAGCCGGTTCGAAATGCATTCACATTTTAAATTCAAAGTGCACGCACTGTCATCGTCTACCGAATGGCTCGTCTTGGCAGGAATCTATTTTTAATTTTAAGTGACCGACCGATTGGTCACACCCTATTATAAGGTTATCTATTGTGTGTGTGTGTAATATTTATAAATACATGGCTCATTTATTTATAGATCTTTTTTATCAATCACACGGCATTTATTCATTTCCTCACAAAACAGAGTACTAATTAGTCATGAATAAATGTCAAAATAATCATGATTAACAGACACCTAAAGTTGACAACACTTTAATTGAAATTGTCTATGAAAAGAACGACTAGTGAATATTCATTGCTTGGAAGGAGTGCTTTCATAGCCTACCTTACGTCACATAATCAAGGATAGGAAATGTAATAATTATAAAATTATTAAAACGCTGATCATTATTCAACGATGATTGATGGACAACTTATCTGTCAATTGTCCATCCATAGAGATGGCGTTTCCAACACATCACAACCGCGATACAGATTTATCGCTAACGAATCTAGCGGCCTCTAGGACAAAATCTGTCATCTCGGTGCAAAATTATTCTAGCATCTAGACTTTACAACTCCATTAAAAATCTATTACAATTGTCTTAAGGTTCTCTTGCACTGAACTGTAAGTCAATTATTTTAAAGGAAGTTTTAGATTATTGCGACTTTGACATTGTGCGAAGTCAACAGAAACAAGAACGTATAGTTTGACCAGACAAGACGACGTAAATAAAATTCTGGGTTCATTTTGAAGCTACAACTTATGCCAGAGTGTGTGGAATAGCATAGCATTCAAATGGACGTCTCAGCTTCGCTGGCAGTGGTTTAAGCCATCGATCGAATTTTAAATGTAATTGCATTTCAAATGTTGGTGAATCGAGCTCGTCCGACTTAACGTAGTCCTAGAGAAAATAATTGAGTTGTGTCAAGTCACACCCAGTCGCAGTTTCGAGCGTCGCGTCTTGTTGAATTCTCAGCTCGGATATATCGAGCACTGTCCACAGCAATTCGTTTATCATCCCTCTATACCCGAGACCATTGATGGTGACGGTGTCTCCTTCCTCATTTTAAAAGAAATAAAGTCCGATGATGCCGCCATGCCATAAACCGTGCCAAACAGTGAATCTTTGTGGGTGCATTGATGCTTGGTCAAATTTTGCTTGTTGACATAGCCGCTGAGACAAAAATAGAAAAGAAATAGAATTCTTGCGCAAGCACAATCTTACACAGTTGTAGTCACAAATCCAACCGCAAAATAAGGCGGGTTAAGTCTCAGTCGATGGCCAATTCAGCTGATCAGGACCGAATCAAAATTTCGGGGTCTTCTCTGACACTGGCCGTTACGGTGGCTATGTTTTCTTCATTTCGCACCAGTCTCTGTCTGTTTAGTGGCTTAAGGTCTAACACAGTCTATTCATGCTCAAACTTTTCCACGGGGCGATAAATTTTCCTGAACAGTGAATCCATAATGGCGACGTTCTGCAAGCGAGAAACGATGCAAGATGAAATGCCAAGCCTTGACAGTTGGATGTCATTGGTAAATTTGACAGCTGCTAGAACATGTCAATTTGAAAAAAGTGTCATTGCTAATTTTTTGACGTTTGTCGGTTTCCTATCTTTCTGTAAGGCTTCCCTTTCACTACACAATAAGCTAGACGACATTGTTAACGAATGACAACTTTATTAATACCCTTATCTAAAATGAGACATTCTAAAGTTCTCGTGAGAGAATAAATAGTCCACCTTCTTTAAATAAAGAAAGTGTCTATTCGAGCTTTTCAATCTAAAGTACATTTAAAATTACATTAACGCAAAATGACCATTCAAACATTTACTACGAAAAAAGGGTCATTAAACTAATCTCGTTTCACTAAGATAAAACATTTCCGCTTTTATCGATAGAGTCATATAATTTTTTTTCTTCAAAATAACAATACATAGTTTGCACCGTCTTGTAAACCTTGAGACATGTATAGCAACAGCAATCGCCCACACTATCCGAATATAGCCTTCGACTGATAGCGTCCAAGTAAAGCTATCCTCAGCAGCGTGGCACTTCATATAGCGTTAAGAATTGCTTGAACTTTGCATCTACCAACAAAGTGGGAACCTTTAATTTTTATTTTATCGCTGGATGAGTCTGACGTAGCTATCAGTTTTTGGCCTTTGTTCAGTTGTTGATGGTAAACAGAAAAAAAAAAAAAAATTATATGAAAGTGCGACGTGAGTAGAAAAATGCATTTCATGGTGGTGTTTTGTATTTATAGATATTTTTGAAGATGGAACTCAGTGTAAACAGTTTCCATAGACACACACACGACGTTGAAAGTCTGGACCATGAATAGGTTGAGGTTTTATGATGTCTTTTTTATGATCCATTGACATGATGATGAATAGCGCAGTGATTGTAATTTGCATTTGAGATGGCACTCTATTGGGAATAGAGTGGTAATTACCAAGACGTAAAGTGAGCAAGGCTTTATTTTGCATGCTAATGAAGTTAAAATTAGTCGCTGGGACGTCTAGTCTAGTCGTAAATACTAGTACAAGGCAAAACGCACTCATTGTCTATGAAGTCTTGCAAGCAGCGAGACTTTATGAAATGTGAATGGAATAATACAGAGCTCCTTTATGATAGTGGACACGGTTTCATGTATTACTTCCCTAAGCATATGTCCGATGATGTTCTCTGGATTAAGGTTCACACCCAGCGTGTTTCCCAACATGTTACGCCCTTCAAGATATCGTGGACAGTGGAGCTTTATGTTCTCCGCGTTTTCCATTGCTTCTGTGCACGTTGGACAATAAGGATTGTCTTTATGCCCAAATCTATGAAGGTTTGCTCTGAAACATCCATGACCAGTAAGCATTTGCGTGAGGTAGAAGTTCAGCTGTCCGTCTACCCAATCGATCCAAAGGTCGATATTGGGAATCAATCTTTGCATTCATCTACTTTTGTCAGAAGAGTTCCATCTATCTTGCCATTGTTCCAGGTTTGTTCTTTTCGTTAATTCATCCTTACTTCGCCTCGTTCTTGTTGGCACGATATTTCCATGCGGCTTCTTTAACAAGGAGGGCTATTGGCGCCATTCCAGCCAATAGGTACGCATGCTGTGTCGTATGCGGTTGCCCCAGCCCATATTTGGGAGCCGTAGAGCATCATCGATGCCGCTACTCTTGCAAAAAGTGGTATTTTCTTTTGCTTAGGTCCTCCAATGTTTGGCAAGATCCTTGCCAGGCCAGCCGTTCTTCTCGCTGCTACCTACTCCGCTGCATGTTGAGAATGCTGCTTAAAAGTTAGCCTTGCGTCTATAGTAACACCAAGGTATTTCAATTCTGGTATAGACAACTATAGAGTGTTTGCTCAGTCTCCATAACCCGTCTGCTACAAACTCGGTCTTTTCCTCTGCTAGTCGTAGGTCCATGCTTACCAGCCACACCTGTACCATTCCGATGGCTTCATTGCAGTCATATTCCACCTCTTCAAGAAGTTTGGTTATACAACGATCGCTATATCGTCGGCGAAGCCAATTATTTTCAAGGACTTCGGGATTTGAGGATATCGTCGTACATAAGATTCGATAAAAGTGGGATAGTCTTCCACGTCTTCTCCCTCTTCTGGGCAAAAGGGCGAACTATCGTGCCTAAATCTGTGAAGGTGTTTTTGATAGCCACAATGCCCAGACAGGAACTGCGAAAAATTATGCGTGCATGCGTTCTTTTTGCCCAAGTTTCAATGTTAGGAATCAGCTAGTAGGTCCCTTCTGTACGTGCAGAAATGCATATCACGCACAACACGGACTGTTGTGAGATGTTTAGCATTGGGCCTCTAGTTAAGAGTACTCAAATATATCACTAACAAACTGCCTGAACCCTCTCCATTCCGACATTCTTTATTTTTGTATATTCGTCTTGTAATTTAAAGTCCTTTTTCGTAAATAGTAACCGTAGTTCAATGAGTCAGTACGTGTTTCAAAGCATTCTTCGTATTAACAGTCAAAACTATTAAATTGTCAAACAATTATCGTTTATGACACTTCTCACGAATAAGTTCTACCACAAGAGTAGGAGCAGAAAAACGTGTGCTAAACTGTCAACGACTCTATAGTTGAATAAAAATAAGAACACTTTTGGATGATAAATTTTCTTATTGACCGCAAAAACCTGTAATTTTCTGAACTGGACTGTGCATTGGCAAGCAATAAATGAATACTTAGTTCGACACGTAGCCATCGTTAAACAAATCGAAATAAAACAACTCATAGAAGATAAGAAACCATCGCATGTCGAGTTGACTAAGATTTATATCGCTTCTAGATACAGTGGAAACGAATGACATTTTAGTTGGACATTTTTTTTCTGTGGACATACCTATGTACATATTTAAAGGTAAAGTTCTTTGCGATGCGAAGGATACATTTTTCGATTTTAAACCTCACACGCCATATTTGGTAAATCATCTGGATCTGATTGCCTGGAATTGTCCAGGAATTGTTCAGTCTAACGCAAATATGAAACTAAACTAAAATCATTAGTGTCCTTATCGGGAAAATTGTCTTCTTTTAAAATTCGTCATAATTAAAGTACCGTTAATATTATGGAAAATACTATCTTTCCACCAAACGAAATCGCGAGGTTTCACCAAATTTCTCCAATTCTCCGAAGTTTCGGCATACATTTTTGGGATTTCGGTGACATCTAATTTAAATCCAAGTTGCCAAATCGAACAAGCCTACAGCATGAACTTCAATTTATTTTGGTGTCCATTTAGTTGTCAATATAAGGTCTGTTCACATACTCATATGCAAACGTTTACAAATCTATTACTAAGTCTGAAAACGTGTACTAAGAGAAAACAAAACTGAGAAAGAGAACGAAACCTCTTTCGTTCATTTTTCTTCTGGCAGTGTTACAAAATACGTATAAAAACTGTCAAACCAGTAAAGTGCCCAACCCATAGACTCTGTCGATCAGTTGTTCCGTCGTTTTTAACTGACAGCTTGATAGAAAACACACATTCTTATGGGAGGCAGCCCATAAACAACGGATGGATGGTCTTCGACGGATAGAGTAGGTTTACTTTCTACTTTTTCCATCCGTCGATCCGTTGACAGTGTACACATTCACATATTGAAGTTCACGCGTAAGAAAATTGAGAGCACGCGTTTTCATTGGTGAAAGCAGAGAGCAGAGAGAATGTAGAGAAACTGTCATCGAGCTCCCCTTGACAATCAGCTGATGGATGTGATGGATTGGGCTGTTCTATCTAGAAATTCGTCAACTTAAATGTCAACGGAAGGACGGAACAACGCATCGACAAAGGGTTGAGCCCTTTATTCTCTTTCTTTCTTTCAATATTTTTCAGAATTGACAAAAGCATTACAAATATTTTCGACCTGGCCGAAACGGTTTACTGAGGTTTCGTTAAAAGTTTATCCAAATCACTCGATTTCGTTTCGATGCATTACAGAACCTAGATTAAAGTTTAATCCAAATGCGTCTAACTGTTCAGACTGTACCCTCATGCAGTTTTTCTATCATCGTAATGTCATTAATAATGATTAATATCTCGAGTTTTTTCACTAAACTACTTACCCTAAATTGTAGATGCAAGTAAAAATCTAGGTAGTTGTAATCGCACGCGAGATTCTAGTACCTCAATGTCGATGTCAAATTAATGGCATACCTTGACTGTTTTCTGAATTGTATGTCAGTATAACAACTAAAATGTGTCATGACTGCTCTAACAAGGCCTTGGAGCTACTGTGTAAACATGCTCGAATTATGTTTGTTTACACATTTATATTGCAAGAATTTGCCAATGAAAAGCTGTCGAATTTAACACTCTTCTATTGGCACAGTTGGCTTTTGTTCATAAAAAAAACATTAATTATTTGATTGACACGCATAAGTTTGTATAAAAAAAAACTCACTGACGATAATTTGGTTTCATTTATTTACGTCAGACGTTGCTAGATACATCTATATAGTAATTTTCTGCTCTGCTACTTATTATGATGCCATCAATATTTACTTTTTCTTCCTAAAGTTGTTTTTTTTTTTTATTAAATTTCTGTGTTTATCGTAAAAATAGATGAAATCCGTTGTGCGACCTCGACAGATACTCGTGCAGTAATCTAAAAGAAATACGATCCCGCATCCGGATGAACGTCAATTATTCTATGACGTAGTCACTATGAGTTTTTGCACTTTCATCAAGTGTGGCAAGCCACAAGAGGTGTATTATTCTCTTCTTTGACTTGCGTAAGATATGAAATATCAAACTTTACAACCTGTAATACATCTGATGGATAATTGAGTTTGTTTATGATTTCATGACAGGCAGTTGTCACAAGCTGTTCTAGTTGGGTATTTCCCAAATTTCACTGGTGCGCTGATGGCAAATAACGAGGTCTACAAAACAATCCATTTATCTCTTGGATTCCAATTGTTTATGAGTTTCCTAGGTTTTTTTCTATTTGTTTTGATTAAGTGCACAGTTATCTTTGTGCAAAAAGTTGACTTGATTTAATTTATGATTGTACTAAAAATATTTTGGACAAAAAACAATATTTACGTGCAGGAAATAAAGAAATATTTATATATTTTTGTTGATTACGCAAATTGATGTATTTTGGTATTTTTGTGGCCAATTAATTTTTTCGAACGGTTCAAGTTCAATGGAAACGGCGAGACAAGTGTATTTTGAGTTCAATAGCATAATAAGAGAGTTCTACTGTACTGGGTAGAATCGGAACTGTTTGCCTTGAGCACCCTCAAAAAGAAGTCTGTGTGGTCTCGATGGAACTGATTCAAAATAAATGGAGAAAACAGTTTTGTGGTTTCGTGAAAAGTTGACACAAACGCACAGTGGCAACGAGTGCATGTAAAATTGGACAAAAACTTAAAAAAAATACGTCGTTTTCATTTATACTGTACGGAACATGAAATCCCGCTCGGTAGAACCTATTTGCCAGTAAGCGAGCTCACGAAGCGGTCTATGTTTGTGCCACTTTATTTCTTGCGCCAGGACAAACTTATATGAATGTTGGCCTGAATCCAAACAAGCCGGGTTAACTTCCTAGCGATGCCCAAATCAGCTGATCGGCGCCGAATCGACATTTGTGGATCTTCTTCGATAGTGGCTGGCCGCTACGTTCACTTCATTTCGCACCAATCTCTATCTGATTGATGGAAATGTGATGTTTGATTGAAAGACAAACTTTACGGAATATTTTGACAGTAGGATGTCATCGGTAACTTTGACAGCTACTAAAACAAAAGGGGAAAGCTATCTGGCCACCCTATATATTCTGTTCTCCTTAATATCACATTTTATTTGTGTTGTCCTTTTTGTCGTCCGTTTTGGTTTTGTTCTCCCTCGATTTTATGAGCCTTCTGTATGACATGAGAGTTATCTTTCCTTGATATATATCCTCAATATAATAGCCTGTGTTATAGCTCTGCTCTGTCGTCTTTTATAAGAGCTATGATATTTGCGTACAAGTTAGTTGGTTGGTGGAAGTTCCTTGTGTATATCTCCAGACAACAGGTCTACCACGATGTTGAAGAGAAATGGACAAAGTGTTGAACCTTGGTGTACTCCAACTTTTACGGTGGAACTCTCTATATACACCGTATTAACTATTAGTACACGTTTAAAGGTTTCAACGGTTTTGTGTTTGGTGTTGCTGACATAGACAAATAGTCCAAATGAACTAAGGAGGGCTTTGTCGATGGAGATGGTTCCCGGATAGCGTTCATTTTCACTTCCATTGTCATAAAAACTAACGGAAAGCTTCCGCACAGAGCGTTCAGTGTACCAAAGTATATTGTTATGTTTCTTTACAAATTTTAGTACAGTGAACATTATGTTTTCTGGTCGCCACAAAACGCCTTCCAAATTTTTTAATAACGCATTGCCTTCGAGAAACCTTTTATTAAATGCGGTAGGTACACTAACCTCTTTTACATAGTATCTTCTCTGCGTGCATTTTGCGGCAATTTGCTTCTCACTTTCATTACATTCGCAGCTGTTGTAGTAGTCGATCAACGGCTTCAGTAATAATTTTCATTGACTATGCTGCAATTCACGAACTACTGGAATGATTTCTTTTCCAAATAAGGCGGGATCACTGAATCACGAATCGTTTGCAAGTTCATTGTACGTTGTCACCTGGTGATTCTCGTGTCGTTTAGTTTTCGAATGGCAACAGTGAGATGGTGATCTTGTAGAGTTATGCTATGTTTACACAAAAAGGTGAACTGAGCTTATGAAATTGATCTCCAAAGTGGCTCTGTAAATTGCCTCCGTTTGCCTTCTGGCCGGCTTGGACTTCATGCCGCATTAGTAAGCCCTAGAGCAACCTTTCGTTAGTGCAATCTCTTTTTCTGCTTTGATTTTCCGATATTTGGCATGATCTTGTCAGGGTAGGCATTGTTCTTGCTGGCATCTTGGTTGCATGTTGCAAATGAACAAATTTTGACATTTCATTCACAGTGAATTTCACTTGTCATTTACCAAAGAAAAAAATAATTGTGTCTCTCGAATATTTGGGTCGTACGGATTAAGTTCCACATCTGTGGAATGTGTCTAAAATTTGACAGTTCGCCAGAAGCATTCGCTTATTCGCGGAAAAAATCAGCGAATTGTTGAACTCCTCGAAAAAATTAATTACAATTTAAGTTTTTTTGTAAAAATCTTCTTTTCTTCTTTCTGCGTTTAAATGTGTTGAAAGTAGTTTGTTCACAGTTCGCTCAGTCGTCGGTCGATGAGCTGTGAATGAACCTTAAACGCAATAGTAGTGCCGAGGTACTTTAACATCTACAACGTGTTCGCCGTCTCCGATGGGCACAATTTTTGTCTTCTCCTCTGCTAGTCCCATGCTTACTCGCCAGTTCCGAAAGCCTCATAGCAGTTTTGCACGAACTATTTAAAGATTTTGGTCGATGCATTCACGAAGAGATACTATTCTGCATTTTATGGATGGTTTCAAGAGAACCGCTTAACCTACATTGGAACCTAATATCCCCTTGTTTTCACTCATGCATAAACTTCCACATATGGGGAGCTGCAGCTTCCCCCTTGGACCTAACAGTGAATGCTTAAAGTTCTGTAACACATGCTGCCGAAAACTAAAGAAAACGTGCATGCATACTGTATATGTGGATTATTTTCCATTCCACATTGATTACATAACCTGCTCCAGGCACAGACAGCTCCAGATGGCATGCGGTTGTGCTAACCAAAATAAAACATTCTCCTCCGTCGATTGTTATTCTTGGATCCATTAAAGATCTCCAACCAACTGTGCACACTTGAAGTGTTGCGTCAATAACCCAGTTTTGTGAAAGCATCTGTTCTTCCCTCTATCTGTTGATTCCCTTGGACTGATGGTATCTGTACTTTATCTTTGACTTGTGCAATTAATTTTATCTTATTTTTTCTTTACAGATATTCCTTTTGTTGCTGATGGTACTATACTCATCTTCATATGCTTTAATTGTGCGTTTTCGTCGAAAGGATCGCGAAGATTTATTCTCAAATGATGAGGATGAGATACTCGTCTATCGCATAAGGTTTGGTGTTTTTTTTTTCTTTTTTAAAAAAAAGTATCGAATAAATTATGTTTTTTTGTTTTTAGCTCATGGTTATGTACATTTTCGCTGGCAATTGCTGTTGGAGCTGCTCTCCTTTTGCCGGTGTCAATAGCCAGTAATGAAGTGTTGCTGTTGTATCCAAACAGCTATTACGTTAAATGGTTAAACAGTTCACTAATCCAAGGTGAGTGGCATTTGATTGATGAAGTGTGTAAAGTATGTTTGCCCAAATGTGGGATGGGTAAGTGGAAAGGGAATAACAAAACATAGCTAGCCAAGTAGTATAGTGCTTTAAGTGTTGTTGCGTTCATGTTCTCTCCTATGGTCTTTGCTTTCGAGTTGATTATCATAATGGAATTGACATTGTTTACTGTCCGTGCTATTTGTACCATTGAAGTACCTACTATATCTGGGTTGAAGTAATGATGTCTCTAATGGAATTGAAGTTAGAAAGGAAAATATGGATATGACATAGCAATTATGAGTTTATTTGAACGCACTTTGCCTCCTTGCATATTTTTTTTAAACATTAGATGCGTTAGAAAGAATAATGTCCATTCACAGCTCAACGACCGGCGAATGAGCGCAGTTTGAAGAAAGCAATAATTCACTGATTTTTCAACGCAACTTCTAGCTACATTTTTATCTAGTCGCAACAATCTACGAATTTCACTTGTCATCTACCAAATAACAAAAGAATTGAGGTTAAATTCTATTTCGAATGTAAATTGCGTTCCACATCTTTGAAATGTAAATAAAAGTTGACAGTTCGCTTATCCGCTAAAGAAAAAGCAAAATGTTAATTTCTACCCAAAAACTAAATCAATTTCAATTTTGTTTTATATATTAATCGATGGATAAATAAAGTTCCTTTCTTTTAGAACAGTACAACCGTCAATTATGTGTCTTTATATGTTTAACAGTTTGTTTGCAATTCGCCCATTCGCCAGTTGGTGAGCTGTGAATGAATATGAATATCGCAGAGCCTATCATGCAAAATTGTGACAAATTTCTATACCTAATTAGGCGCCTTCTACAAGCAAGTTTACAGGTCTAATGAGGCGGCAAACATTCATTTTCATTCAACCAGATTGAATGTTTCAGCAGCTGTCATAGTTACCAATGACATCCAGTTGTCAACATATTCAGTAGGGACTAGATTTTGCCATTTTATCAAGCGTCGTTTCACGCTTGTCGAATGTGCGAAAATTATTAAAAAATATTATCCAAACTTCGGCTCAATTCTAAAGGTACATTCACAGCGACTAGCGAGTACGAATGAGCGCTGAAATCTGCGAATTTCATTTGTTATTTACCAAAAACAAAAAAAATTGTGAGGTTAAGCTTTTGCGAATGTTTTGGTCGTGTGAATGTTGATTGCGTTCCAAATTTGTCAGATCACCTCAAGCATTCGCTTCCTCGCAGAAAAATCAGCGAATTCTTCGCAAAAACTTATTACAATTAAGGTTTTTATATTTAAATTGATAAATATTAAATAAAGTAAGCTCTCTTCTTTGTGAATAGTAAAATAGTCATTTGATGTTCTTTAAATGTGCTAAAAATGGTTTGTGTGCAGTTCACCCATTCGCTGAGCTGTCAATGGACTTTAAATATCCCAGTGCCCACAGAATTAATATTCGAAATTGTGACGAGTATAGCTAGTTAGGCGAGAAGTAAGTCTAATGAGGCGGCAAACATTCATTTTCACTCAACCAGAATGATAATAAAGGCATAGCAATGATTCTTTTCCCAATACTTAAGGTGCGTGTCCACTTGAGAGCACTTTCGCTAGTAAACTCTCGAGAGTAACATTTATTTGAGCCATGCTCGCGATTATGTGTCTATTCTCAGAATACTAACTTTCTTTGAAAAGTCCGAGTTGTTATCCGAAAGTAAGATAGCATCTGTCCACTTGCGAGCAACTCAAAAAAAAGTTCGAAAGCTGAGAGTAGTAAACCAGCTCTCTGCGAGTTGCTCTCAGCTCCTTGTCCACTTACGAAATTTCTCTCGAGAATGGCTTGAGAGCTACTCGCACAAATTTTACTCTCAAGTGGACAAGCACCTTTATATTTTAGCAGCTGTCATAGTTACCAATGACATCCAGTTGTCAAAATATTCAGTAGAGTTTGCCATTTCATCATGTTTCTAAACTGAACGTGCCAAAACCATTGCTGACGTAAGAATTGAAACCATAGACATCTCCGGCTGGAAATCCGAATTTTGGCCAAGAAATCATGTTCATCAGTGGCTATGTCAACAAGCAAAATCGCCATTATTGGACCAAGCAAAATCCATAAGTATTCAACTAAGCATTAACATAAAATTGACTGTTTGTTGGCGTCATCATCAGACCTTATGACGGACGTTATAACCCGTCAATGGTCTCGGGTGTAGAGCAATGTTAACCACTTTTCTGTGGACAGAGCTCGATGGGCGGTACATGTAATACAAGCGATGCACCGCTTGAAATTGGAAGAAGAAATTTGGCGACCAGGTCTCTGACGGCGAGAGTTCATTATTTGGACGCAACTATCACGCGACTTGACACCATTCGATTATTTTCTCTGGGGCTACGCGTCAAATCTACGCTTAAAAGCCAAGCACTTTGGACGAGCTCGAGGCCAACATCTCACACCGTTGTTGTTGTAATTTTTTTTTCCTAACGTTCTCATCCGGTCTCCCTATAGATTGATATTTTATCCAATGCAGCAAGGGAAATATTTCTACTAGCTAGGTGCTAATACTTTCAGATCTTTCCCTTATTCCCTAAAAAAAATAATCTGAATCATCTATGTTACACATCTAATAAGAATAAAAAAACTACAAATATTTTTTCTCTCTTCTTCCAGGTCTATGGAACCACGTATTCCTTTTTTCTAATCTATCACTGTTCGTGTTTCTACCATTTGCGTATTTATTTTCTGAATCGACTGGATTCTCTGGTCACAAAAAGGGTATAATCGCACGGGCATACGAGACATTCACTGTGTTCAGCTTATTGGCGACAGTGGTATTGGGGCTGACGTACGTCCTATCCGCAGTCATGGATCCAGAGAAAATCGGATTCCTATCATTACTGAGTGAGTACTAGCAGCAGAAGAATAGATATTGATTTTATGGTTCGTGATTTTGTACGGTCGCACGGAATAATGACTGCACCTATGTGCACTTCCTGTTGGTGTTGTTTGCTGTTAGCTGATGAAGTGCAACAGCAAATTGCATTTAAGATCGGAAGCACGGATCAATTGTTACTGATTGCATTATTAAATTCAACTTTTGCTCTTTACAGATCTTGGGAGTGTTCATTTGCCCTTTTTATATTCCTGCGTTTCCTTCCTGGGTGTGCTACTCTTACTGGGTAAGTTGATATACATATGTATGTGTGTTGATTGTTTTGTTAATTCGTTAATTTATCCCTTGTGGGACATAAATTGTTTTCTGTGATTGAGAAAGGGTGGGAACATAATTAAGTTCGTTTGTCATGACTGAGCAAAGGAACACATGAACGGAGAGCAATTAGGGAACGTAAATATAAAATTGTCCAAGCTGATTTGTCTATTTAGCTTATCTAGAACTAGAAATAGATTTTTTAAATGAAATGCTTTGCTCTAGAGAGTTCCTAACAATAAGCCGCAATTTGAGAGGGGAAGTAAAATACTTGAACCTATTTCGTTGGATCTGCATAGACTCAATTGACGGTTCGAATAATGTTGTGAGCTGCCAAATTTTATGGTGTTACAGCGTTATGTTCCTGAAGTTTGTTTAAACGGGGAACCACTAAGCTCCTTGTGGTTCCATACATTCTTTTGTTGGGGTCGCCTTTTCTTCTAGGACAGGCTTTTCTGTGTTAAATTGACTTGGTAGACGAAATTTAGTCCATACTCGGTAACAGTGTGGGATTTCCACCCACTAAACCCACCTTCCCCTCTACCCCTGATCCTCGCGGGATTGCTCTAATGCATTTTATCGCGCGGAAGGACTCCAATCTTATATACTTGGCTTGTTCGCATTGGCAGCTACCTGCTCTGTATATCGTTGTCGCTCCTGTCCTCGTTTCTCCTTCATGTTAATAGCCACGGTTTCATTGATACCTTCCCAAATTTCTTGCGTGCCTAAAATCTGCCTGATGATGTTCTCTGGGGCTAAGTCCTCACCTAGTCTATTCGCCAGCAGGTGACGGCCTTCAGGACAACGTGGGCAGCGAAATTTGATATCTTCCACGTTTTCGAATCAATCTCTGCATTCATCTACCTTTGTCAAAGATTTTGTTTGTGATACTTCAGTGCCACTTCGATTCTTTGCTGTTGGTAACGTTTTCTTGCTGGTACCATATTGCCATTTGGTTTTTTTAATGACAAGGTCAATTCAGTATGAGGCTGCTCGGAAGGCACCATATACTCTCAATGGTTTGCTCCTCCTGTGGGCATGCTGGCAACTTGTTTCATTGGGCGTCTTATAAACTCCCTAGCCACTGCGACTTCTTCAAAAGCCTTCTGTTGTAAGGGACATATGCAACGGATGCCCCTGATAATTCCTACAAAGATAGACAGGTATTTCCTGTTTTGCCATCTCTTCATTGTGACTTTGTGAAAATTGGACCTTGCCTAACGAATGTCTGTACATATGTATGACCATCAGTGTTTCCCAAGCGTCGATTTTATTTCACTCTGAAGACCACCGTAAAACAGCTAATTTTACAGCCGGATTGATTTCAATATAGCCAATGGTTAAGAGAATATGCTGGAACATATAGTCCATTTGGATAGTGTCTGCTGCATATTGTGGGTTAGACCACTTTTTCATTCTTCCCTGGCAGGGTAGGCATAAGCAAAAAAGGTCTTGAGAAGATATTTCCGTGGGATTATTAACTGATACGTAGTAGTATGTCTTCAGTCATGTGATTGAATTCTTGTAAGAAATCTAACAGTCGTTGATGAATGTATAAATTTATCTATCAGAAGCAGGTTGAGGATTACATCAATCACAGCAGTTGGTGTGACTATAGGGTGCCCAAGTTTTCCTTGTACTGCCGCATTCTGAAAAAATTGTATCTATTGCAACTTTCTTCCAACGACCTTGATGTCGTTGTCTTTATTTCAACTACTTGCAGAAATTGCAACAGTTTTTCTTTCTACATAGTAGGCTATTTATTGTAAAATGGAATACAGAAATTTACAAATTCTTCAATTGAGAAGTAGAAACCTACTTAATACATATTTTAATCCATTTTTATTTAGTTTTTTGCTTGAAATTCTGAAAATCCAAATAAAGTTGTTTAAATGTACTAGATTTTCATGAAGTGTTTTGACATTTGGGTTTGTTCGATAAAATTACCTAAAATCGACACTCGAGAGCAGGCATGTCAAAGATACGGCCAGACAATAAGACAATAACTTGTGCCCCGTGACATCGATTCAATAATGATCTAATTTCATGTGCAATTTCAATTTCATACATATTTTTACTCGTGCAAATTGTCCATTAATTGCACTGGCTGTGTGGAACGAAGCTCCGGCCGTCCTGTTGAAAGCGCTTGTCACCGTTGTCCATATTCTCCAATTGGGAAAAAAAGAAATTGGTTATCGTCGACTGATAGCGCTGTCCGTTGACGGTGATTGCTTGGCCAAATTCATTCTCATTCCAATTAAATCATTTGCTATTGTTTAACGCTATAACTCTTATGTTGATTTGGCAAAACAGATTAAATAAAGTACGTCCAATTTGGCAGATGTATTCTCAACAATATGGTCGCAATCACCTGTCAAAGTTCGAAAGTTAGTGTGACCCGCTGTCATGCTTCAAACAAAAAAGTGACACTAAAGGAGTTTGAGTTTGGCAGATGCTTCCGAATACATACTCCTATTATGGGCTCCTTATGAAAATAACTGCACTGTAGGAAACGGAACGTAGAATCTTGACATTAGCTTTCGACTATTATAGTTTAGCCTTTAGATCTAAATTGTGCGTTCTCTCTTTCGTCCATACTCCTAGTATGCGAATGCTTTCTGATGTTATACCAGATTTGCAAATGTTTGCATACATATGAGTCTGCGAACGGAGCCCTTGTTCCTTCAAATCGAACAGGTCAAAGAATAATGAAGTGAAATGAAATGACTTAAGCTGTCTAATGCGCGGCGAAATAGTAACGAGTAGGGAGTAATAGATTTGGCCCTCAAGCTTTTCAGAATAGTATTCTGACGTTTCAACAAAATCAAATGGAGAGAAAGAAGTATAACGACACATTTATATGTATGTACTTGATTCTAGTTCACTTTTATTCACAATTTAGGATATGAGCGGACAGGGAAAGTTCGCGATGATTGTCTAGTTAAGTTCGTTTATGGTGCTGCAGTCGTGTTTACGACGTCTTCGAGCAAAAGACTCTAAAACGCTTGAGGTGAGATTCCGAATTACCGTCATTTGATAGAGATCCCTAATTCTATGGAAGAGCAAGCATCAGCGTAGTCGAATTATTTGAGTTCAAATGTAAAAGTCCATCATAGCGCTCCACATTTTGTTGACATAGCTGCATTAAGCATGCCACTGATCATCAATAGAAATAGAAAGAAGGCAAACCAAATAGCATCACTATTCAAGCTGTCGAAACACTGTTCGGGGTCGATGGACAGCAGATTTGGCGCCTCTTGTTATAGTTCTTGGGGAACTTGATTGCTCTTATGATGTTTTTGCTTTGCTGGTGCGCTGCTGTTTCGTGAATTCGTTGCGTCTGAATACTCAATCGAATTCCGTATAAATGGTTTAACACTATTATATCCATCTAACTCATCTGATTATCCGGAATCAGACTCTTCACCGGGTGTTGTTTGGAGTTCCGACAACCAATGAGCTTCTAGGTTATGCTATAAACAGTCCTACTGTCCTACCTGCTCACTAGTTCATTAGCCCTTGAAGCCAATGTTTCGATGTAATCACGTTTGCCACGCCTCACACTACGCTGCTTTTCTTTCTCCTTGGGCGCATATCACTTGCGAACTCACGTAGCAAAATCTCCTTCCATCTCTTGAGCTGTTCTTCATCCGAAATAAGCAGCGAACCACCTAAGCATTTCACTGAATGTTGGCTAGAGTTAGTGCGACCATCTGTCAGCTCTTTAGTGATTCCATCCACGGTTTTGCCGTCACATCTTCGGTACAGCTTCCTCTGGTTTTGCGGCCATCGCCTTGATATAGTTATTTCGCTTTATTTCTTTCATCTTCAACCTTAACCTTGAATAGTCTTGATAAAGGCGGAGACGTAAAATACATTCTCATTGACAGTAGATAAATTTAACTTTACTGTTTTTGATTTAACCCACATCAGGGAATGATCTTCTTTACCATTCCTCTAAGTTTTAAGTCATATCTTTTGATTTGAAGTCCTAGTTTATAAGCCGGTCTTAGCTGGGATTATGCTGAATCAATTATATCTTATATCTGTATTCGTATGTTCCAACCTTGAGAAATTTTACTTTTTATTACACCACGTGAAGATCGATGCACTTCAATTGAATTGTACATGGCGACGTGCACGATCACTATTAAATTTCACTGGAATACGTTGCGTTCGTGAATAACAACACCCACCACAGTCTAGGGGGATTCACATTTCGAAGATTAATTCGAAAAGCAAACTGTGAGCCAGTGGGGAGAGGAGATGGGCGTCTAGTTGAAATTAAAGTAAGACTTTGGTTCAGACACTAAGAAAAAAAATCCCCACTGACGCATGGGTAATTCACATAGGGAATCTCCTCAGGTTTTGTTTTCTTTTCGTTTAATTCTTTTCTGGGAATGTACATCGCATATTGGCGGTAAATAAGGTTAGCAATGTCGTTTCCGGTGATAGCAGATTCTGATTCTATTATATTTAAGACGAAATTACCCGATCCCTAAGTGTTACTAAATATTGATAAGAAAAACACTACTAATTGGAGACTCAGTGTCTATGCCTTTGTTTTTGCCTTCTTAATGTCCTGTCCAAAACCTTTTTCAGAACGAACGATTCGATTATGCACTATTACTAGTGACTTGGGTCAAATGAAGAGGTCAGGAATTAAATTGAATTAGTTCTTTAACAAAGAAAAGATCAATACCAAAATACAAATATCGTCGTATAAATTGATTTTTAAACCAAGAGCGAGACTAGAGACTAAGAGAAGCTTATGGAAACGGGAGAACAATTCTGTAATAAATCAAAGAACATTAACATCATGGAGAAACTAAAATAAAGGGCCATCTTCGGTCGATTTGACGCTCGGTTTCCATTCAAAAACTACGTTTCCGGCAAAATCAAATCAGAGCTCATGCACACATTCTTGATCAACGGTAGTTTTTACGGGCGCAGCCATTTTGTAGAGTGGTTCTGTACATTTTGTTTTTGTTAATTCAATGACAGTCAGCTGAAATTATGGCGTGCAAAAGGAAAGAAAGGAAGAACACGACATAATATATACATATATAGTTACGTCTTGTTCACAAGTTCGTTCAAATTTATTCACAGATAGAAATTTAGTCTTTGCCTATCATAGACTTCCCAAATTAGACAGTCAACTCGAACTTCCCCTGCTGCCTGCGACCCATTTCGACGGTTTTTAGCTTTGGGGAGCGAATGTGTCAAACAACACGAGTGTCTAATTTAGTTCGTCTATGCTGCCTATTTAAGGCAATGTGTGGACAGGGGCATGTAAAGACGGCCGTCTATATACCTAAGTTTGCCTATGATTTAGACTCAACTGTCTGGTATCTACTTCATAAACATCCTACGCAGGTAATAGGCGTTCAGTTTACTTATCGTCTTCGGGAAGGCGTTCTACATCTTGACTCTGATTGGCCTCGCCAAAGAAAATCTCATGGTTACTTCCAAGGCTACATACGAGGATGTTAAGTGTCTTATGGCCAACAATCTAGCAGCTGGATAAACAAAAAGGGGGTCAGAACACAGCTATACACCCAAAAAAAAAAGCGCTGTAGATTTTACAATTGAAGGCAGTAGATTTAACAATTCCTTGTAGATTTGTGTATTTAACAGCGAATCTGGTTAAATTAACAATTTTTTGTAGATTTAACAGCGAATGCAGTCATTTCTACGGCAAAATTGTTAAATCAACTACAACCCCCAATTGTAAAATCAACAGCGCGTTGTCAATTTCGGCTGTTAAATCTACAGATATGAATTTGTAAAATCTACATCAAAATGTTGTAGAATCTACAGCTATTTACTGTAGTAACTACAGCAGGAGCTGTAGAAATTACAACAACTTGTAGATTCAGCATCTATTACGAAAACGTAAAAAGTAGATACCATTTGAGAATATTCGCATGATAATTTTCAGAGGCCATGGCGTTGTGGTAGTGTATGCAGTCGCCGAGTAAGAGGTTCCAAGTTCAACCCCAGCCAGATCCAAACATTTTTCACATTTTGTAAGTAAATTAAATTATATAATTCGGTTTAAACACACACTAAGTATTTCTTGTACAAGAACCATCTAATTGGATTGTAAAAGCTATTTCCACCCCATTTCTCGCACCATACCAATAAATTAGAACTTTAAGCTTATGTGGTGCTTTGAAAGCGATTTGTTTTTACGTGCAAATTGTTGTTGTTTCTACAGCTGTTCTACAGCTGTTCGACGGCAAAGTGCTGTGAAATCTACAATTTTAGCTGTTATTTTCACAACTAGATTGTTAAATTTACAACCACCCCTCTGTAAAATTTACAACGAAAATTGTCGGGTCGATTCTGACAATGAATGCAGTAGAATCTACAGCGTTTTACTCTATTTTTACAGCACCTTTTTTTTGGGTGAATGCGTTGCAGAATTTCGTTTTTCAGTTGCTTCAGTAAAACAAGCTTTTGAGTGGCTAAAAATGTTATCTTCTTGTGACAGTAAGTAATATAGCATAGGTAGGTTCACGGAACCAATTGATGGATTTACTCAATTACTGTAAGACAATAAAGTGCTTGTGGTCTTCCTCTTTTTTTGATCTCCACTTGAAAAATACTGTAGTGCCTGGAAGGACAGAAGGGGATCTTTAGGTTTAAAGAGTGGCAAAATAAAATGTTATTTTCCTAACTCCTGTTCAAGTTGTACACCCTTCTTGAGGCCCTGTAGCTCCCTCATCCTCAAGTACCCTTTAAGGATTCGCAACCAACTTTGTCAAGATCCAAACTTGTAAAAAAATATAAAAATATAAGGTTGGTTCTCGGTAACGAGTTAGAACTCTTTCTGTGGCTAGTAAACCGCTTAGGGAAATAGGCATTGATTCGAACCAAGAAGTTTATGATGGTGCTAAAGCTAAATTAGTATGCCTAGTCTGCGACAAAAGAAGATCTTCAAATCTAACGAGACTAAGGCGTGACGCAACAGCTGTTGCGTAATGACAGATAATTTGGTTAGGAATACTTCAAGACGACTTTTGTAAAAGTTGTAGTATGGAAGACTAGTATCCAGTCGCTTATTTCATCAACTTACAAATTACACTTTAGAAACGAAATAGTCAGCCATTTGCGTCCACGAGCTTATGCTTTACAAACGTACGCTGGCATTTATCCGCCCAAAACTAAAATACAACGTCCACATCTGGTCAAGTCCACCCAGAATGTGTCCCGTAGAATGTCCCGCAATTCATCTTTTATGTTCCGCATGTCCCGCCCGATGATTGTTTTTTAATTTGAATGTTAAATCCTCTCTTTAACGATTGTACAACTTTAACTTTTTTTTATCTACAGCAGGGGTGTCAAACTTAAACTCACTTTGTGACACTTTTTTTTTAAAAACCACATTAAAAATAGAATGGGTTTTCCAATACGGATTTCCGAACTTTGACAGGTGATTAGGATCATATTGCTCAGGCTCCGTTTGTCAAATTGGTTGTTCTTTATTTAGTCTGCTTTGCCAAATCAACATGAAGCATATCTTACAGCGTTCAACAACATGTATGAAAGTGGAGCTTTCTGTTCGAGCAACATTTCCAGCGCTTCGTTGAAAAATCATATACAGCGACAAGGCTCATTTGTGGATGAATGGGGAATGGGTTCGTCAACAAACAAATTTGTCGAATTTTTGATATCGAGATGCACCAAATTGCAATACATCCAGAGGAAGTCATTCTTTGACCTGTCAGCATCATTGGTGCATACTTCTTGAGCACGAAGTTGGCCAGGCCATCACCGTCAACGGCGAGCGCTATCGGTCAATGATAACCAATTTCTTTTGGCTTTAATTGGTTGATACCGATGATACTTGGTTTCAACAAGACGGCGCTACGTGCCACATTTAGTGTAATCTTTTCCTAAATTTCGTTGCATTCTCGCTCTCAGTTTTAGATTTTTTTTTTTAAAATGATTGCTGTCCCGTAAGTTGAGTTTTCTTGTCAAATTTCATGGGTAAAAAACTCAAACTTATCTCTATGAATTGTTTAATTTTGTAAAAGATTTTGGGTGAATTTTTTAGGGTAGCAGCCCTTGTCTTTTAGTCACTTAAAATCTACCCACATCGCCCGCAATAACATGCAGTTGTCATATAACTTCTTCACCCAATTTCAAAAAAATGTCACCTAACCTCTCTTTCAAATGAATTCAATTGAAATGCACAGGTAACTAAAGCATTATTGAATTGATGTCACGGGCCACAAGTTGTTGTCGTTCGGGCCAGTCATGGTATATATACATATGTATAAATGATCAGTATCACTAACCGGGTCGATTGAGCCATGTCCATCCGTGTGTCACCAGGTTTTGGGCCTTAAATTTTGAGTCATTAAAACTTGAAGTTTTGATGGGATCCCTAAGTCCACTTCAGAAGCGTGCGTTAAAACTTATAGATGGTAGAGACATTGTGAGTTCCATAGTCTCCCTAGAATATGTCTCACGTCTTTCCCTACTTTATCGTTTTTTCTACAAAAAACGTTCCAGGCAAATAGGCAACTGCATTGGTCTCCCTTTTTTTGCGAGCAAATTGTAAAAGCCCATGGGAACTCTGAAAATATTTTTGTGAGAAATTTAATACATATTAAATAAAATCAAAAAAATTTTAAACAAAAAATTTTATTAAAATCGTCGCCTATAAAACGAATATTAATGTTTACAGTTGACTTAGATATATTTACATATGGAAGAATTGCATTATTAAAAATTAAACAGTCAATTTTCTTTTGGTTTTTTACTTTTAAAGAAAGATAAAAACTTCTCCATACCAACACGTATGGAGTACGTAATGAAACCGATAAAACCCAAAGTGCGAATGCTGGGTGCATCCAGATTATGATCAAATTCATCTGCCCAAAAATTAAACGGAACACCCATAGAATGCTCTATATCAGTCTCAAGATCAAGCATGTCACTACTTGATGGCTCCAAGTTATCAATATTTCTTTCAATAGATATATTATATGCATTAGCACTCATTGAATAGCCTTCATGATCCATCTGAGTCATAGGAATTTCCTTATCTTCCATTTGAGCTTGTACGTCATCAAAATTCGCAGCTTGAACTTCCCACTGCCCTCTACGTAACCCAACTGCTTGTGTTGTAGCACTTTCCCATATCACTGTTGATTGAAGAGGCCCTATATCTGACTCATCTGACTGAAGATTAGAGGTGGCAATATTTGATAGCTCCAAGAAATCAGTATTTCTTTCAATAGGCAATTGTGGCTCAATAAGTCTCACGATTGATTCTTCATCAATAAAAACATAGTTCTCACGATCCATCTGACCCGTAATAACTGCCTCATCCGTCATTTGAGCTTGTACGTCATTTGAGCTTGAACAGAGAACTTTCGATATCATGTCTTCATTTGATTGAAGAGCGTACGAACCACCATCAGTCGGCATTTTAGCCTCAATAACCTCAACACCAATATGATGCTCTATATCTGACAAATCGTACCAAAGTTTTATCTCGGTATTTGAGATATCAGAAGGAAAGTATCTGAAATCAGTGCTTGCAATGGTATCAATGTTTTGAACTTGTTGTTGGGTATTATGATCTTGAACTCTGCATGATGAACTCAAGAGAGGATCATTTTGATTTTGAGCACTTAAAGACGAGCGATCATAATAATAATTATTATTATTATTAATCGGACTTAAAGATGAGCTCGACGCGATCGATGTAGGTTCAGTTTCGTACGACTCTTCAAGGGAATTATTATTATTAATCGGACTTAAAGATGAGCTCGAAGCGATCGACGAAGGTTTGGTTTCGTACGCCTCATCAAGGGGATTATTATTATTAATCGGACTTAAAGACGAGCTCGAAGCGATCGACGAAGGTTCGGTTTCGTACGCCTCATCAAGGGGATTATTATTATTAATCGGACTTAAAGTCGGTTCGGTTTCGTACGACTGACTGCTGAAGTCTTTCTTTAGACTCTTTTTTCGTGACGCAAATTGGGCATCTCGTCTTCGTTTGCGTGATATTATATCTGCTTGTGGCATATATCGAAACTCAACCGCTGGACTGCGTTCAGTAGCACCGTTTTCACGCACTAGTTCGATGAAAACGTCTACTGGCTCTTCGATGGTTTGATTCTTATACGGTGGTACAGTGACCATAAGAGTAAATTGATAATGGCTACGAAACTTTGCGAATGATTCCCAAGCACCTTCTTCACTAAAAAAACGAACTTTTATGCCGTTTATATTGGCCTTTTCGATTAAGATCATTATTTCTTCACCGCCATTAGCTCTGGCCAATATTGCTGAGAGTTTGACAATTTTAAGCTCACTTGTGCTCAAGTTTTTGCTGTTCTTTATAATATTTGAGTAGACAGGTTCACAAATTTTCTTCCAGGTGTTTTTATCGATGATTTCGAAAGCTTCGAAGATAAGCACAACCTAAACAAAAAAGAAAAGAACATGAATGTTAATTAAAGAAGTTGAAGTCAAAAAAATAATTAGATATTAACACTATTTAGTCCTAATATTTGTTATTATTTATTTACAAAATCGTAAATTTGCTCTAGACACATCATTTGTGGAGACGAGCTTTCGAGGATCGTACCTTTTTCTATCAGGTGGCATTATATTGGAAATACAACTCATATGCACAGGACCCAAGAGCTACTAAACAGAGACCTATCATAGACTAGAGATTTGGTATTGTAACACGTCCCACGTGGATCTATCGGACACACCAAGTGGTAATCTTGCAGATCTGCATATCGCAAAAATGTGTTAAGATATATTGACAGAGCAACAGAAGAGGTAAATAGACCGATGCAATGGAACAGAACCAATGTTGCTACAATGATACCAAAGTATCAAAAGTGATACTTTTTAGTCTTTATTTCGACGTGATACTTCGTTTTCTTTAAAATACTTATGTTGATACTTTTTAATTCCGACAACAAAACACTATAAAAGCACTATCCACTGAATTGTAAGTCATTGTTCTGTCATTTTTTAATGTTTGCAGTTTGACACATAATTTCTATTACGATTGTTGATACTTTTTTTCTCTCTGCGGAGGTACTTTTTTTCAAACTTTTTTGGCAACACTGAACAGAGCCATAAAGTTGTGTCAATCGATAATTTTGACCCGTTTACACAAAAGTTTTGGTGATTGCATTCGAACAACAACAACAAACCAATCAATCACAAAGTCAATATACTTGGCTCACAACTCGGGCACTTTCTTCTGTCTAGTTTGTTTAGTAGAGAACGAATGAAATTTTCTGTAAACTCCAACCGATGGGCATAATACTGTTGCCCGTCAAAACAATATGATTTTTTTTAGTGTTCCGGACCTTAAAAGGAAAGACGGAACACTTATGGGTTTGATACGGTGTCCGTCTGTCCGTCAGTCTGTCACAGCCCTGTAACTTTTGAACCGTTAGACATAGAGAGCTGAAACTTTCGCTATGTATACATTATGTGGAAGCCCGCACAAGATGGTGATAATGAATTTTGGGGGCCATTTTTTGGGCAAAAAAATATTTTGTTTCCCATCATATGGCACATCAAATTAAAGAGAATTTTGTAAGGGCTCCATATATGTAAGAAATATTTTTTTTCTAACGAAATTGGTTGAGCAAAAAAGCTTGCCAAACATTTGAAAAATGTTCGATTTCGATTTTTCAAAAACGTAAGTAATTTGCACGAATGGATTGTATATGTTAACTCTATGTATACTGCTATTGAAAACTAAATAAGTTTAAAAAAAACTATAATTTTTTTAATTTTGGTTTTTTTTTTCAAAAATATTTATTTCTTAAATTTTTTAAAACTCTAAAGCCTGTATTTCTTCGCATGTCAAGTATTCCTCGTGTTTTAATTTATTTAAACCATTTAAGAAGCAAAGTATCGTTACATGCGTTTTTATCCAAAAGCTTGGTACGCCTAAACTAACTGATATATGAAATTTAATCAAAATTAAATTAAGTGAAGTAACTCTAATAGCAGTGCTAGAACAAAAATTTCAATGTCCCCTTTAGTGGCCATGTAATAGCTTCCTAACACGAATTTTGAAGTTAATCGACTCACTCGTTAAGTCATACAGACAGCGAAACAGAATCGGTAACGAGCTTTTCTATCAACGTAATTTCAGAATTGTTTTATATCGAAAATGCAAGTTAAAATGGACTGGACTGGACACTGCACAGTATAACTAAAACATACCTACGTACTTTTGATTTTACGACTTAATAGAGTTGATTAGACATTACAATGTTCATATCAAGAACAGTGTTAGGATTACCTATGCAGGATATGGGTAAATTGCCTTCTATTCAATGATAATATAAAATGTCCGGAACACTATTGCCCGAGGCCCTCCTCGCACTTGCCCAATTTTTATATGCACCGATACCGAGAAGTCGAAAAAAGTGGGTCTGAAAATTCTGCCTTTCAGCGAGGCTACAGCCTAACGGGTAAACGGATTTTGATCAAACTTTATATCTAGAATCTGTGGTAATCCCTAGAGGCGAAATTGAAATTTTCGTTCTAGCCCTAATATTAACGGTACTTTACTTATAGCCAACTTAACAAAAAATCGGTTTACTCGAAAACAACTCTAAGGATTTTGACAAAATTTCATATTTAAGCTAGTCTATATAAATGCCACAAAATGGCGTACCACGTTTTTGACTAAAAAAGCGTATAACGGTACTTTACTTATTAACTGGTTTTCTCGGTTAATATTCAATGGATTTTGATCAAAATCAAAACGTCAAATCAAAATTTAATAAATTCAAAAAATATGGCATTTAATTCTATGATGAATTTAAAAAAAATATATTTTTTCATATAATTTTATTTTTTTATTTAAGTTCATTCATTTCCAACTAACAGCACAAAGGTGCAAGTACGTACGACCCAGTCGTGCACTTTATTTTTTTTGCTTTCTCATTGCCGCAGGTTAGATTTCGGAGATTTTTACACTAATCGCCTTATCCCCTTATCTGAATTCTGCTTATGTACATATGTAGCTACAAATTAATCTCAATCGTCCGTCACGTAAACTTACCTGATTCAAGTCAATCAGTTTTTTCTTTGCCTCCCTTACTGCTTCAGCCCTTAGTTCCTTGTCTTCCTTTGATGATAGCGCTGTATGGCCCAATTCAAATAGCATTCGTTGCTTCTTCTTTTCAAATAGCACATCGGCAACATCTTTTGCTGCCGTATGTATAATAGCCATGTTCTGAAAACGAACAATGTAACCAAGCTCCTCCGCTACATGCACATCGTGTGGATCACATTTTTCTTCGCCACAGTCACGTATTAAGAGCGTATGCGGATGCACTGTTGGTGTATCTTTATTTATTTGACCCAGACTACATCGGATAACTGCTTTGCCATTGAAATTTTGCAACTCCACTTCGGGAAAGGTTTTATCAATTTTTGTCGATCTTTCTCCATATAAAGATCCATGTGCCACACTCATTTCGGATTTGTAACGAAAACGAAACTTTGCCACCGGTTGTTCTAGTATAACCAAACGTATGTTTTTATTTTCATCAACCATCTTGAGAATTCCTTTGCGATTGTTTTCCACGGGGGAGGGAAACTGATTTTGCAGTCAGGATAAATACTATTCTTACAAAATTATTTATTTTACTAACTAATATCACACCGAAATCGAACTGACTTCATCCTCTTTACGCGCAGTACAGAATACTAAAACAGCTATCTATCAACAAATACAAAACGAAATTCCACGAAAAATAAAAAACACTCACAGCACACTGCAGTGCGCATGTGAAGAGAATAAAATTGATTTTTCACCGCCATGGATGTATATAGTGCTATCTTAAAGATAACAAGTGCCCAAGGTTGCCACTTGGCAAAGAAATTTGCGTGCGACCAAAATCGGAAAAAAAGTTACCAAAACATATTTAAGCTCGAAAATTTGATATTAATCTTGATACAATGTTTGTAACATATAGAAGTATTAAAAATAGGCCCAATAAAATTTATGTATATAGGTGATCAGCATCACTGGCAGTGCTGCCAAAAGAGTTTGAAAAAAAGTACCTCCGCAGAGAAAAAAAGTATCAACAATCATAATAGAAATTATGTGTCAAACTTTAAAAAATGACAGAACAATGACTTACAATTCAGTGGATAAGGTGATTGGCTGGGCTTTTATATTGTTTTGTTGTCGGATTAAAAAAGTATCAACATATGTATTTTAGAGTAAACGAAGTATCACTTTTGAAACTTGGGTATTGTTGTGGAAACACTGATCACTAGCCGAGTTGATTAAGCTATGTCCGTTCGTCCGTCCGTTTGTGTGTTGCCAGTTTTTGGGCCTTAAATTTGGAGCTAGGTCGATGAAATTTTGTATACCTTGTAAAAGTAAGCAATGCAAGTGTAGGCATTTTTAAAATCCGCCCACTTTTCGAAAAATTCATCTTATAAAGTGTTCTTACATGAAACTTGAAAGAACTTTCTTAAACAAATATATAGATATTCACTTGCTCTATAAATGGTCCATGCCTTATTTTTGTGTAGCCACGCCCTTTTTTTTTTAGAGGCGTTTTGATCAAAAAACTGCTTTTTGACAGTTTCATTAGAATAATATCACTTCTTAGGAACACAATTCAGAATATGTTGAGAAAAATTTTAAATCCGCTCATTACACGCCCACTTTATGGGGAAATTCGTGTTTTTAGACAATTATATTGCTGGTATTATACGATCCGCTTCAGATGGATTGTAGCATTTTCATATGTTTGAAATAGAACATGTTACGTGCGTAGTTCATTGCGTTCACACCAATTCATTTAGACATACATAACTTACAAGAGTTGATCGAGTTTGTTCAAGCAATTAGCTATGTAGGGACAGGACAATTCAAATTAAAAGAAATTCTCAAAAAGAGATAAAATTTATCAAGCTACCAAATAAAATACCAGATTTGGTAGAAAAATTACAAAAGTGGCAACCGTGCAAGTGCCGCTCAACGTCAACCAAAGCAATAACTACATTTGTGTTTGTGCAATCAAGTTTTTGCTTTTTGATTTCTTCTGGCGGCTAAACTTGCGTGAAACGTTCACGATAATACTTGACTTGACAAAAGCATTGAATGAATTTTCGAATCAACAAGATATGCAATAATAATGTCGATTAGATACGTGTGTACATAATGTACATTTAATCATATCCATGATATATTTATGTTTTTAATTTTTTAGACATACATATTTGTCAGGTATCGATTCAAAATACACACAACTTTCAGCTTTGAGAGATCGAGATATGTTGGCGCCGTGGAAGTGAATATTTACTTTGAAAATATGTTAAAACATACTTAGTATGTAGTTCGTTCTTTAGAAAAGCGTAGCAAAATTGGTGTATTTAGGGAAAAGTTCTGAAGTCGGTTGCAAACGTCATCTCTGGAAAATTTCATGAAGATGAGATGAATTGTAGCAAAATGCAATAGGTATGTTATCGTACTTTCTGCACTTAAATTCGCAGCTTGCCAAATTTCTAAGATTGGGGGTAAAATACTTAGAGAAAAACAATTGTCAAAAAAATGACGGGAACGGGTTGAACAAAAAAGCTGCTCACTTTTTAGACGTGACTTTTTTTGTATTGATTTACATTAAATTATCTTGCGAGCCAACAACAACCCAACAATTTGACAGAACTCAAAATTTTTCTCAAAGGAATTTCTTGGAATAAAATACATAGCATGGAGAAATTTCTTACTCTCCCGTGAGCTCTCTCTTCTGTGAAAAACAACGAACAGGAATTCGCTATTTTTCGTAGTTTTAGTCAGTAGGGGAACAGATCTAATGTAGGGTACACTAACAGATGGTGTTAGCTGTCAATCACTGGAATTTACTGAATTCAATGTGTTTGATATTTTTGACAGATATCAGGGACAATTTTTGATAATTTTAGAAGTCGCTTATCACGCAACGCATTTTTATTATCCAATCTTATTACGAAAATGGACGATCTGTAAGAGTAATATTTTAGATAAAAAATTCGTGAATTTTTCGGTCAACATAATCGTCCTAGTGAGTCCGGCATTCGTGCAATGGTAAAGTGCTTTGAAGAAACTGGTTCGGTATCTGGTTAAACTCTATAAATGTATAAATGTCTGGTTTCTAAATGGCCGAGTTCCCTAAAACCTACTAAAAGATGAAACGGTTTCCTAGAATTAAAAAGAACTTATCAGCAAAATTCAAAAAAGTTGACGAGGAGAAATAGTATAGGGCAAGTGGAGCTCTGCATACACTCCTGTCTGCTTTTAACTTGTAATTTTGATTGCATATCACTTGCTAAGTTAATTTACTAGATTTCATGGAAGTTCTATTACTTTATAGCAATCGTTTTCCTCGCTAGAATTCGCTAAAATTTAGTTTAGTTTTTATGCTAGAGCTCGCTAAGGTCGTAAAGTGTTCTAGCAGCTAGATTAGCGAGGTGTTGGGAGCAGTGTTGCCGCAAGAGTTTGGAAAAAAGTATCTCTGCGGACAGAAGAAAAGTATCAAAAGGTATCATAATAGGAATTTTGGGTAAAACTGCCATTATTATTATTTTGTTAATATTGAAAAAATGAAAACATGCTATAATGCCTAAAATAACACGAATATTCTCAAGCCTTTTACAAAAAATATATCCATCCAAACAGGCGCCAGGTCGACTACAAGAATATCTAAGTACATTATAAAAAAAAAAAAATGACGGAAAAATAACTCACAGTTCAGTGAATAAGAGTATTGCCTGGCACATTATAGTATTTTGTTGTCGGAATTAAAAAGTATCAAAATAAGCATTTTACAGAAATCGAAGTATCACGTCGAAATTAAGATTAAAAAGTATCACTTTTGATACTTTGGTATCATTGTGGCAACACTGGTTGGGAGCACACTCATTGCAAGAAGTTTTTATTTCATATAAACAATAACAACAATTATTGCCATACATTTTGGGTAAAAGCTTATTTCCATCGAAATGATGGCAACACTGTGAAAAAAAACCCATCGCATGTTAACGGGGAACCCCACACTGACGCCATCGATATAAATAACCCAAACGCCATAAAATAGGTACTATCACGAAAAAGTTTATTTCTGCGAAATCCAACAAAGTAGCTGCTGTTAAATAAATAGAGATATGCACATACTGCGCATGTAGAAGTAGATCATAGAGAGCAAACAAGTACGTCCAAACGTAATACAGTGACGGTCCAAGAAATAGTTGCACTTGCAAAAATGAATTGTTTCCTTTCGCATTATTTCTGAGTTTGTTTTGTATAAATTATGATTTAAAACGAAACTGCTGTTTAAGTTTTGAAGAATTGAACTAAAGGCCGAAGAAAGGCGCGGATTGTGGGGCTTTCCATAGATGTACAATCGGCGAGAAAAATATTTGTTTAACGATGGGCAATCGATCGATAGTGCCTGGCGCAATTGATTCAATTGTTTGACGAGTTATTTGATATGTTTCGCACCTCTTCGGCGCTTTCCAAGGTCTGTGAGCATAAGCTCTTCTCTCTTGTATACATGATGGTGCAGCTGAAGATTATAACGCAATATGTGTCGAACTAAGTCATAAGGCAGGTGGTAGTTAATTCCTCAGCAATGTTCTTGAGAACATCTATAGAGCATTTCGTCGAAAAATAGGCTGACGGACGATTGATTATACATATTCATGAAAAAAAAATATCGCTCTTCCATTAGGATACTTCCATAGTGGTGATTGAACCTGCTTCATGCGTTAAGAAACAGAGTAAATAACTATCGCATGGACGTTCCTCGATGTATAAGTTCGCTGTTATATGTATATTGGCTTCCATTCATCGCCCTCGTTATGTAGACCAATGAAATATCGGAACAAGGGAGGGCCATATTCAACAGAAAACGTGTTATGCGTGTAATCCCTTTTTCAGGAACAAGACCGACTTCATTCTGAGTCATAAAAGAATAATACTTACAAAGTGCTTAGGTATGCAGTAATGCTATTCATCATTACCGTTTTTTTGTGAAAAGGAATTCTATTTGAGTTCTTTTAGGTTATGGAGAACAAGAGACTGGTGTACAAAACGTAATAGAAAGAGAAATAGTTTATAGGTTATATTTTAAATATGAAACATTTTCTTTGGTGAAGGATTGAATTTTTACATTTGTTTATCTTTTCTTTTTTTTTTTTTGAAGAATACCTTTTGACAAACTTACCGCTAAATGTAGTAATCCGCTGAAACACCTAAGATGATCAACTCCAAAGTAAAGTAAAAAAAAAAAAAAAAAAGCAATAAGTTCCTTATTTTATACTATTTATTCACGTTACAGATATGCTAAAGTTAAATAAAACAATTTACACTTAAAGCTATTGTACAAGATAATATTTTTAAAATCGAATTATGTCTTCAGTAGTGAAGTGCACATACTGGCAGCCTCGGGGTCGACTACTTGTAGTGCATTTAAGAGTTTTTGCGCCGTCACTTCTTCATTTAGAATGTATTGCAAAAATTGTTCAGCATTTACCCACATACATAGCAGATGATCTAATTTCAGCTCACTACCAAGTTTTTTCCACTTATTATCAACATTTAGGATTGCCCCAAGGCGGCTGCGTACCTTCTCGTCCTGTAGAGATCGCTTTAAGTGTGTCTCTTCGTTACGTTCCTCGATTTCTGAACTCAGTGACTTATCGTCATCGTCTTCGGTTGAACTATCATTATCCTCATCCGGTTCGTCTTTGATTGGGTCAGATGCCAGCAACTCGTTCGATGATGGCAGTTTTGCCTGTAGTAAGTCGAGAATTTCCTTTTTCAACTCACCTGGCAGTGCCTTTGCCAATTCGATTGCAGTGTGACCAGAACGATTTTTTGCATTCACTTTAACTTTGCTGTTTTCCAAGAGGCATTTTACCATATTTTTATTCTGATGCTGAACGGCTAAGTGTAGAGCGTTGTTGCCATCGCGAGAACTTGCAACTTTTGCTGATGCATTGCATTTGGTCAAAAGGATCTTAACGAAATTGATATTGTTTTGACGTATGGCCAAGTGCAGGGGAGTCAAACCAATGTCGTTTGCCAAATTCACGTTTAGATTACTGCTGTCACTGGCGGTTGTTATGTGTGAAGCGAAACTCTCCAGGCATTCCTTAAGATTTTCTGTGATGGCAATGTGCAATGCTGTATTACCGACGGTATCTTGAACATTGGGATCACACTTAAGACCGAGTAGAGGTCGTATAAACATGGCCTGATCGAATATACAAGCCACATGCAATGGAGTCTGGCCAAGGTTGTTTGTCTGAGACAGCAGATCGGTTAGATTCAATTTCGAGAGAATTTTGAAAAGATTTATTGCATCTGCGCCCTGGCCTTGTTTAACGATGTCATGAATTATAGTATCGCCATTGTCATTTTCTGCTGAGGAATCATCGAAGATTTTTCGAACTTCTGTTCGAATATTATCCAGACCAAGTTTCTTGTCGTTAATTAGTGATATTAAGGATTTTATTTTCGGATGGTGTTGCTGTTGTGGATTCATGTGAATTGTCTCGAAGCTGGAAAGTTGTTGCCGCTGTCTTACTTTTGTAGGAGCTTCGCCGTCGGTTTGAAGTTCACCTTCACCGGCTACCAGACCAAAGTTGTCCCATAGGGCAAGATCGGAAGAAATTAACTTTAATTCATCTGAATCAACGTTGACCTTTTGCATGAAGCTGCTGAAAGTACACTGGTATTCCGTTGAATTTGGCTGAAAAAGCATATTCAATTGTTGATCTTTGTCAAACTCTTGGCTTATTGTTTGGGGTTGTTGTTGTTGTTGGTGTTGCTGTGGTTGTTGTTGATATTGTGGCAATCCTTTAGCCACTGGTTCGGGGAGTTCTGATGAGCTAACCGGACTTGATGTTGACGATGGGTATGAGGTACGTCTTCGTTTGCGTGATAAAACAATATCACGTGGTTTGTAGCGAAAATTAAGTGGTGCACTACGTTCATCGTCACTCTTGCGTACTAGTTCTATGAAAACGGTTACATTTGTATCGATATCCTTATTACGATACGGTGGTGTACGAACTACAATCGCATACTGATGATGTACGTCGGCGTCGGAAAAATCACCAAATGCTTCCCAAACTTGATCGTCATCATGCAGTTCGAAGAAACGAACTTGTATGTTCTTTTTGCTGACTTTTTCCACTAAAAGTATTAGGTCTTCACCGCCGGCAGCACTGCCAACAACTGTACTTAGGCGACAGATTTTTAACTCACCAGTTAAGGCACTTTTACGATTGTTAATTGGACGAGAAAATACCGGCTCGCAAATTCTTCTCCAGACTCCACCGTCGACAATTTGAAAAGCTTCAAAGCAAAGACGGACCTGTGACGAGAAAAGAAAATGTTTTAGAATAAAGTAAACATGCATATATTTCTGTACACATATACCGTTATAGATGGTCACGCTTTTATTACAAATACTTTAACTCATTTTGTCTTTCGCCCTTTATTAACTACACCGATATTAAAAATACCAGAATTTGGCATCTCTTTAAAAGTAGTTGTAACCTTATTTGACTGTCCATAACGGTATATAATAAATGACAATATGCGTGCAATATAGTGCATTCAGCGAAGGACAACTATGTAAAAAAATCTCTTGATTTGGTAATATTTGTCACGTGCACTTTTTTTTTAGCTACACAATTTAATCAACGAAACAATGCTTTCTTTCTGCTTTCGCGAAAATTCTTGATCTCGAAATTTTTATAAATTCTGGGAAGAGAAGTCGAAAAAAAGTAAGTCTGGCAGTTCTGTCTGCCTATTTCCCAGGCAACAGCCTAAACGGGTGAACGGATTTTAATCAAACCTCATATCTGGAGTTTGTGAGCTGATCTCTAGACGCTAAATGCAATTATTTCGCTATGACTCTTATAATAACGGTAAAGTACCGTTTCGACGAAAAAATGATTTGCTGAAAAGCGGTTCCTACGATTTTGTTTAAATTTCATATTTGGACAAGTTTGGCAAAGTGGTACCTATAAGACAGTGGACCACAATATTGAAGCGATACTAACGGTATTGTAGCCAAATTGATAAAAAAAAACTGAATTGCTGGCAAACGCATGTAGCTATTTTGTTGCTGCCTAATCCAGTTTAGAGACATGCTAAAGAAGGGCTTAAGAACAATTTGTAAAAAAAAAACGGGTCTACGAATTTCTTATTTCTATAAATTTAGGCTAACACTGTAAAATAATTTAGAATATAGGTAAAAAATAAGACAAACTCAGAGCCCATTAATTTTGGGTTAAAAAAAAAAAAACGTTTTATAGAAGATGGCAACATTGGTTCACTACATACAAACGCCCTATCAACTCTGAGCTTTCAAGCGGGAAAAAAAACCCCACACACATTGACGGGGGACCCCCTCGTGACACCATCGATAAAAATAACCCAAAAGATTATACAAAATAAAAATTAAACTCATTATACCTGATTCAAATTCATCAGTTTCCCTTCGCGTTCCGCCTCATCTCGCAAGGTCTTCTCTTGCCGCTGTGACAACTCCTCACAGCCCGTTTCGAATTTCAGCTTCTGTTTCTTCTTCGCATACAAAGCATCGCATATATTCTTCTTAGCTGTGTGTATTATTCCCATGTTCTCAAATCTAGCAATATACCCCTTTTCAGGCGACACATAAACATCATGCGGATCACACTCGTCCATTTCGTCCTTACGCACGACCAACTGATGCGAATGCGGCGACGGTTTATCCATATTTGTTTGGTACAAACTACAGCGTATAACTCCCATTCCATTGAAATTTTTCAGCTCAACTTCAGGAAATGTTTTCTTATTCTTTTCCGAACGATCACCATTTAGGGATCCATGGGTCCCATGCATTTCCGATTTGTAACGGAAGCGAAATTTTTCCGTTGGCTGTTCCAATATCACCAACTGGCTGGTGTATCCTATTCCTGTGGGTTCACCGACTCCGGGCATTCCTTGCATGAAATGTGCCAGATTTAGATTCTGTACTGGCACACTGGTAAAGGTCATGTTTATATCGCCACCGTTCACATCGTATCGCGGAATGTTCATTAGTGGCAAAGTATTGCTAACAGCACTGTTACTTGAATATCCTGATGTTGAGGACGACATAGAGGATTGTGACGAACAAGGGGAAGGAACCGACATAGAATTGTCACTAAAACATAACTTCTTGTCCATATCATAGATTTCGTTATGCATCTTTCACTTATTTTTACTTTTTTTTTTTTTTTTTTTTATTAAAAAACACTTTATCTCGTATAAAAGGCACGTGAATTTCACGGATTTACACAAATTGAATGTATAGCATTTAATTTCACTGTTCACTCGAAGATTGTTCACTTTGCACTAAATGCAATATGGAAGTGCGACGCAACGACTACGCCTTTGTAGAATAAATAATTACTAAAAAAAACTTTCAACAGCAAACAGAGCTGAAGCAATTGCGAACGCAGTTCCAGGAAAATATACTAAACGTGAACTGAAGTCGTGGGTAAATCCCCCTGGCTAGCTGGTGATTAATACAACTCAATACATACGTGCTCGCCAGTAGCGGATCTGTAGCAGTGGAAAATGAAGGTGTTTATCAAGGCCGCTGCGTCAGTTAAGCCCTCTTTTACTATGTCAAGCTAGCAAATTGAAAAGAGCTTTTTAGTAAGAGCAGTGTACACTTTTATTTATAGAAATTATATTTTCGCAACGATAACCTCTGAAGAGATGTGCAGCTTGCTTCTGTGTTCTTTTTGGTGTGCAGTTATAATTTTTTTCTACTACTACTACCTAAAATCGACAGCAGAATTTTTTATTTTTGGTTGAATTCGAAATATTCTTAAGTTTACTTACTTACCTACTTAAAGGGCTCCCGACCCTTGTAGAGTCCCTGCCTGAGACATCGTTGCCTTCCATCCTCTGCGGTCCCGAGCACGCTGCTTCCAGTTGTGAAGACCAAGTTTTCTGGCATCCGCGACAGCTTGGTCTTTGTACCGGAGGTTCGGTCTTCTTCGCCGTCTCGAACCTGGGGGCTGGGATTCGAAGATCCTCTTGGCTGGAGCATTGTTGTCCATTCGCTCGATGTGGCCAAGCCAATGTAGTCTGCGTATCTTGGCTCTTTGGACTACATCCACATCCTGGTACAGCTCATAGAGTTCGCGGTTGTACCTTCTCCTCCATTCGCCCTCCTCGCATAGGGGACCTAATATCCGACGGCGTTAAGTTTGATTGCCAAATATCGTTCAGTTTGTAACAAGTTTTTATTATAAGTTTCAAATGATCGTGCTAGGCTAGGTCTACTTTTAAACCAATTTGTCCTGATAAAGAATTTCTGTAATTCTATTATTGGTGACTCTGGTACTTCTGGAGTGCTACAGAAGAATCTATGGTCAGAATTCATAGGCGTTGTTTTTATAAGGCGGACCAGGCCAGTGGCAAAGCATGTGTGCTCCGGCAGCTTCTCGATAAATCGTTGCATTCCATTTGTGGATCATATTTTTTTAAGATCATCGTGCAAAAGTTGACCCGTTTTTAGACGAAACCATTCGCCATAATTTAAGGTTGTCTGGTTATCACTGGCATTTTACCTCGTGTTGTACGCGAATGTGAACTTAATTTTCGTTGCCATATTTTTGCAGAACTAATTTTTCACTCGGTCATAGATACTAGGTGCTGGTTTAAGGAATTGCCATACACTTACGTCACGTTATTCCTATACTTAACTCTTGTTTGATCGATTCTTGAATATACTCTACTGTCTATCGAAAGCAAGTTCATCCATCTAGGACTACGCTGACTCCCTTGTGAACATAATTTGAATTCATAGAAAATCTGCTAAAAACGTAGAAAAGTTACCTACAGATAAGCATTTTTAAATCAGATATTGATAAGTTTGCGCTGCTCCGTATTTTATTTATAACAATTCGTAGAAACTACATGGTATAACTAAATGGTGTACTCGTCTTGAGGTCATAATAAATAAATAAACAAAAAGATAGCATACAAAGCTCAGTAACATTCTGAATCTAAATACTATGAAACTTCTGACGTTTGTACTATGCTTTGTAATCAAATATACATATCTCTTAAATTGAAAAAAAATTATTTTCAAATTCCAATCTACTTGCTACCCGATGACGATCTATAAAACATTTGAAAAATCCCAAAACAGGCTTTCCTTAATAGATAACTCATCGGGGCCTGATGTAACTTCGCGCCCCACTGACGCCCATGTATATTTCTCTTTAAAAACGACATACATACGTATGTGTTAATAGTACTAATAGCTTGTATTGCAAAAACAAGTTTTTAGTATGTGTTAGTAGATAAAAAAAACGAAATGAAAAATAAGAAAAAAAAAGAAACCCAAGGGTATTTTCGGGTGGCGGGGGAATGTTGTTTTGTATCTTTCGTTCGTTTTATTTGATGATGGGCGAACATTCATACAAACACATTTGGGTTTTCAGAACTTGTATTTTGATAAGCGACGTCAAACGAATAAAATCAGCTGTCTCTTTTGATAATAGTGTTGCCATTAGTTAATTTTTGCTCTGTATAATTGGGGAGGTTAAAATGTTTAGATTTTTACAGTTAGGTTTCATCTAAGTCGAATCAGAGCACAACAATATTCTGGTTTAGATTACGTTTTGGGATGATTTCGACGATATTCAAATGAGCTAGCCATTTATGATAAATTTGATGAATTATCAAAAACATCAAAAAAGCGATTGGTAAGAAAACGTTATTTTAAAGTATGTTTTGTTCCACAACCCAAACGAATCCCACTATCAGAATTTATACCTCGGCTTCTGATAAGGATAAGATCAAATCTAATAGCCTGGTATTACTCTACGGCCTTTTCACAGAGTCCAGAAGGTTTGAAACAATGAAACCCTCTCAGAAAAATGGAGCACTGCGTTGGCCAGATCCCGAACAACTCTACGGATCATTGTATATTGGTGGGTCGAGTATAGATATTTAGTGGATGTCGTAGCTTCAAATTCAGGATTTAGATCTCAAAAAATTTCGTCAAGTGTTTTCTCGACTCCCACATCCTCTTGCGAGGATCTTAAAAACTTCTCAAGCCCTTCTATTACTGTTTAAGACTGTATTTCCGTCCTATTCGTGCAGAAATGAATCTATACTACTTACTTAAAGGGCTCCCGACCCTTGTAGAGTCCCTGCCTGAGACATCGTTGCCGTCCATCCTCTGCGGTCCCGAGCACGCTGCTTCCAGTTGTGAAGACCAAGTTTTCTGGCATCCGCGACAGCTTGGTCTTTGTACCGGAGGTTCGGTCTTCTTCGCCGTCTCGAACCTGGGGGCTGGGATTCGAAGATCCTCTTGGCTGGAGCATTGTTGTCCATTCGCTCGATGTGGCCAAGCCAATGTAGTCTGCGTATCTTGGCTCTTTGGACTACATCCACATCCTGGTACAGCTCATAGAGTTCGCGGTTGTACCTTCTCCTCCATTCGCCCTCCTCGCATAGGGGACCTAATATCCGACGGAGTATTTTACGCTCGAAGGTGCCCAATATTTGCTCAGCTTTCTTACTTATCGTCCAGCACTCGGCTCCATACAGCAGGACTGGTAAGATGAGCGTTCTGTAGAGCATTAATTTGGTCCGTCGAGTTAGGAGTTTTGAACCCAGTTGTTTCGCCAAACCGAAGTAGCAGCGGTTTGCTAGGGTTATTCTTCGTCGGATCTCTACAAAGGTGTCATTTGTAGGATTAATATTTGTTCCGAGGTAGGTGAAGTCCTTAACTATTCTGACATTCTGCCCAATGTTTTGGACAGATAAATTTTTGTTTGTTGATAACATATACTTTGTCTTGTCCTCATTCACTTCAGGACCAACTCGTTTCGCCTGCTCTTCAATAGCCGTAAATGCCTCTACGACGGCTTGCCGGGATCTTCCGATGATGCCAATATCGTCTGCGTATTCCAGCAGTTGGACGGATTTGTGAAAGATAGTGCCTTCCGTGTTGACACCTGCCCTGCGCACTATCTGCTCCAACACGATATTGAAGAAATCACATGACAGCGCATCTCCTTGCCTTAATCCGGTGCACGTTTGGAAGAGCTCCGAAGAGTTGTTTCCAAATTGCACAAAACATCGCGTGTTTTCCAGCGCGAAATGAATCTATGCCGTGCACAAAACGTATGTATGTTTCTCTATGGGCTTAATATTCTTTTTTTATCTAATAGACCTCCGTTCCACCTGCTCTTTATTGATTTTGACAAAACGTTCGATCATAAGCAACAGAATTTATGCGTGACTAAGAGGCATATCAAATATATTGATGGCTACCATTTAAGCCAGTTTTGAAGTTACGAAGGGTTACGCGCTGCATTACGTATGATAAATTTAACATCCGGCCTTCGACATGGCCGAATTCTATCACCACTTCTCTTATTGTTTGTAGACAGACAATGGTGGAATCGAATTGAGTCTTACAACAACTACCCTCTAACACCTCGACGTACTATCTTACAAAATCATGAACATAGTTACAGACGCAAAGGACTACCTCCGCCAAGATTTAAGACCTAAGTTTCCCTTCGAAATAATAAAGAACCCTTCACTATCGCAGGACCACAGGTCGAGAGAATAGACAGACATCTTTTGTTACTTTGAAAGTGTAATCTTGATTTATGAGGGTTCCAAATAGATAATCCTAGAGATGAAAAGGACATTCAATGCGACTACACCACTCTATCTCTAGCTTAAATTCTTGAAAATTAAATGTCTGTAAAAAAAAAAAATGCAAATTTTTGATAATTGTTGCCTAAGAACCATAAGTAGTGAGTTTGCATGAAGTGCTTAACGTAAGAGTCGCATTTTAAATAGCGGTACGTTGTTGGCAGAAATTGCAATCCGAAGCGAGTCGTTCTTCATTAATCCCCAAGGTGTTTAGAAAGTGTGCATGGTGTCGTTGTACTTCTTTTTCGTGTAAAATTGTTCCTAAAAATAGTGGACAAAAATAATGGGGTTCCCCTTTTTGTGTTATCAATCAAAATTCGTAGAACTTATGGAGCAGATGTTTTGAAGTAATTCGCAGGTGATAATTCAATATTAGAAATACAACAATGGTCTTGTTCATCCGTGGTACAATCCACATACATGTGTATGTATGTTTGTTTGTGCTCCTTATAAGGTTGCCAACATAAGGTACCGTGTTGCCGGTCGCGAAACTAATGGCATTTAAGCTACATATGTAGGTATGTACTGATTGTTATTTGCACGCAAAATCGATGGCATAAAGTGCGTATTAACAAGCTTACATCAGGTCTGTTCCCGTATTGACTAAAACTACGAAATTTTACGAAAAATAGCGAGTTTCTGTTCCCGTACGACAAAGTTACGTAAATTTTCACAGTTCTGTCAAATGGTTGTGTTGTTGTTGGCTGGCAAGACAATTTTTTGTTCAACCCATTCCTGTAGGAATTTTTTTTGAGATTTGTCTTTTTCTGAGATAATCTTACCCCCACTCTTAGAAATTTGGCAAGCTGCGAGTGTTAGTGTAGAAAGTACGCGAAAAGACTTATTCTTACAAGCGTCAGACCTGACCGTACGCTAAGGTAGTAGATTAATCAAGCGTATGGGTGCCGTGGCTCAGTGCGTTGGACCACTGTGCTAAGGGTTCCAAATTCGAATCCAGGAAAATACCATCAAAGTTCAAACATCCAAGAGCATTTACTGTCATGGGAAAGCTTCTCAAAAACTCTCTGCCCTTCGAATAAGGCATAAAACTGTAGGTCCCTTCTGTGCGTGCGGAAATGTAAACCACACATAACACGCATAGTTATAAGAAGCTACGCTTTGTCTCTCTATGGGCTGCTTATGGCTTAATATTTATTTATTTTATCAAACTTATGCCTAATGCTAGAAATTGCCTTTGGACTGGCTCTGTCAACTTTTCTTGTTATATGAGTCTCCAAAGTTGGGAATTTGAAACTCAGGCGATATAAGGTTTGAATATTTATTCTCCATGGGTGGTATTGAATTCACCTGGCGGGAGTTGTATGTGATTTTTCCATTCATTCATAATTCACAGTACTTTTTCGTTATGTGAGCAAACTATTTAATTTTATTACAGTGACCATTGAATGGTAATGGTCCGGATTTGGGCACTAAACGTTTCGAAACTATTCAATTAGTTGAAAGAACATCTAGTTTGTTCCCTTCTTGACAGTTGCCGATCCAGCTGTCATTATTTTGATGGCGTCTACAATAGAACATGCCTTGCGGAACTGATACTGATGCAGTTATGGTGGTTTTTGTTCCTTGGTACCAGAACAAGACTCTTATTTCCGCAGTTCACAAATGGCAGAGTTTGACCTTGTGGTGATTCGATGGCAATCAGTGACCCTATACATTTCTTAACCGCCTGTGATTTGACTGCATGGGAGGTTACTTACACAACTTACTAACTTGTACTCTACCTATTTTATTAGGCACCACTGTTCCCTAGTCAATAAAAACTGCATGAAACTATCATCCAGACAAAAAAGACTCGATTTATTTTAAAATTGCTCATTCTTCACATTCATAACAAATTTCTCGATCGTGTCCAGTTCCTTTGAATTGTTTTTCTTTGCCCACTTAATGCTTGTCTCAAAGTTCGCCTCATCTTTTAATTTATAGTAAGCTGCTGCCCTATAAAGCCATGCACGTAAATTCTTTTCCTCCAATTTGTTGATAACAAAATCACAATCGATAATAGCTCTCTTGTATACCTTCAATCTTAGGAAAAATAAAAGAAAGTGTACCTGTGTACAGAAACGTGTTTAAAGAACCTTACTTCATGTAGCTAAGTGCCCGATTATTATAAAGAATCGGACTATCCTTCACATGGTCAATGGCTTGCGTGAACATATTCACAGCCTTTTCGTATTCCTTTTTATGATATGCATCGTTTCCTAATCTATAAAAAAAAAACTTATATTAGAAATGTAAGTAGAAAAATAAGTAAGATTTTTTTACTTTCGAAAATATTGAGCTATCTTCTCTCGTTCCTTTCGGACTTCTGCCCTTTTGGCTGCATCCTCTTCCATTTGTTGCATAAAGGTGAACTTATCCATTTGCTCGGGAGATTCTCCAATCTTATCCGTGTTTCTTTTGTTAATAACGGTTCGATTCTCGCGCACTTTTACAATAAAATTATCCTCGTTAATGTCATCGAGGCTAGTATTACCATTTAGAAATCTGCAAGGAAGAAGGTACATTTTTAGGATTTAATGAGAACTTGATACTGACTTACAAGTCGGCCTTTTTCATTGCCATCTCCTCGGTATTGGGATCACCGGAATTCATGTTTTCTATCATCTTCATGACTTGGTCGACTTTGGATTCAAAATTAACCAGATCTGCTTCTTCGAATTTGTTTTGCGACATCGTTTTTGGAAAAAAAAAGTATCTTTTGATTGAAAAATCTATTTGCTTGTAGAAAGTCTGACAAATAAACAGAAAAATATTGATTAAACTTTCATATCCTAGTTGCTAGGATAAGGACTTGTTGGGGTAGTAAGTTGCTTGACTGTTGCTTAGATATACAGCTGTGGTTGGCCATAAGACGTCTTCGGGTCTGATGTAGAGTAGGGTTTGCGACGAAGAGAGAGTACTTCAGGACTTAGGCCATTGCTATACCCATAAGGAAGAGATATCCTTTAACTGGTCAGTCACGTACACTTATTGCATTGAAGAATATTCTAGCAGTGGACTTAATGGTGTTTATAGGTTCACCTGGTCTTCCTGTCTGAGAAATTCCTTGAATTTGAAACTTGGGCTGAGTTGCACCCTCACTGGCTTACTGGTTTTGTTTGGGTAGGGCACAGCTCCTTTCTTAGGAACATTTTCCTTGCGACTCAAGGGGAATCGAATGCTATATTCGGTTTTCTCGACTCCGACACTCTGTAGCTTATCCCAGCAAAGAAGATCAGCTAAATGATCAAGTTTACCTTCAGAATGCGATTGACATTTTCACCGATTAGTCTAGGTATGTATTCAAAGAATTGAACTTGGAAATGTCCCTAAAACTCCAGGGCCTTTGTAGCGTTTTTCAGGCCGCAATTCTAGGGATTATCATAAAACATGAGTCACCATAATAGTACCATCGCGATCCCTAGAGTCAGCCTAAACTGCAAAAAGAAACCTTAACCACGTCTGCCTAGCACTTGATTGCCCTACGGGAATTGAATAGATCCTTCAGTTGGTTCCGTGAGCCTACCACCTTTGGATTGCCTACTTACGTACATTGATCCATTCCTAGAATGCCCCCACACTCGCACAGTATATGCGTAATATTTTCCGACGCGTGTAGTTTGTCGCAATACTTACAAATTCAAATTAGATTCTGATTATCCTTATCTGCTGTCATCCTTCCTGTGACTAGCTTTAGCGTCTTGAGCGCAGCCTTACTGTCAATGGAGATGACAATATCCTTTTTGGATCTTGATCCCATCTCAAGTACTTCACAGCTTCACGGTTTAGTCAATTAGGTTAGTCGTTAATGAAATGTCAAATCTTACAGAATATTTTGACAACTGGACGTCATTGGTATCTTTGACAATTGCTGTCATTGGCAATTAGTGTACCAATCTTTTAGACAGTCAACTCGCACTTCCTTTGCCTGCTCTTTTCCTAAATTAGGCGGAGCCTTAATCATCTCATCTGTAAATACATGTGAGATTGCTTTTGTCTAAGACCTAACTACAAATGTGTCGTGCTGTTTCCATTTTTCTTTCTGAGCAAAATATTTGTTGCAGGTTATGATTCCTTCAACAACAACAAATTCAATACACACATCATCTACAAAATGGCCGAACTCTTGTGATGTCAACCAAGGAAGCAACTGTCAAACGACCCTAAATTGACTGCCTAACATATTTCCTTAGAGTTGCCAGGCTCACTTAATTTTCGCTGCAATTGATCTTATTTGAGAAAGTAAAGATGCTCATTTATTTGACTTTGGGGAACTTTGATCTATACTCGTAATAATTAAGATTTTTGTTAAAATCTCAACAAGTAACTTTTCTTTTGATTACAGTTTGCACACCATTTGGTTTTATTCGCCTATTTGGAGTTGTTGGACAAGTTCTAGTAAAACCACATCTGCTGCGTGACGTTAACGAAGAGTACACGGCCTTTCATCTAGAGGAGGCCAGTGTAAGGCGAAAGCTAGCAAACATAGGTAAGTCAAAACATTGATTCACTTATAACACCTTTAAATTAATTTTTCTTTAATTTAGAGCTACTAAATGTCAGTGTCTCTGATATAAACGGTCGTAGCCGTAGGTTTCATCCCAGCTTTGAAAGTATCTATCAGCGTAAGCCACTTAACGGTGAAATAACTGAATTGGCTAAGCTAAACGAAAGACTGAGAGAGTTAGAGTCTGAAAGAGAAGAGCTAGAGAAATTACGAAGTTCCTCAGCATTGCAACGCAATTTTGTCTATCCCTTGGCAATGTTGTTGTTATTGTTCTTCACAGGAGTTACCATACTATTGGTTGTGCAGAACACCTTGGAGCTACTTATAGGAATTAAGGCATTGCCATTAAGCACGCGGGTAAGTTAAATAAACATTCTTTATCAAGGTTGTCTGTTCTAATGTTTTGTTTATTTTTGTAGCAATTTACTCTAGGTATCTCATCACTTTCGAAGCTGGGGCCATTCGGTGCTGGTCTTGAAGTATGTTTGATATTTTATTTGGGCGCAACATCAGCGGTTGGCTTCTATACAATGCCATTTATGATAAATATACGCCCGCAGAAGAGAACAACTTCACTGTCACAGTTAATCATGAACTGTGCGTTAGTGTTAATTTTAAGCTCAGCGCTACCGCTGCTCTCTAGAATTATAGGTAAGTCATTTAAATCTGTTGGTAAATTTTTTCACAATAAATAAGTAGATAGCTCAGTGGTTAGTGTGTTGGACTATTGGGCATGGGGTTCTGAATTCGAATCCCATGAAATGCCAACAAGTTTTTTCTGTTCCTTTTGTGTCTGATAAAAATTCAAGACTATTGCTGTCAGAAGAAAGCTTCTCAAAAGCCCTCTGTCCCTCGGATACGGCATGAAACTGGAGGTTGATTCTATGCAGACATGTATGCCGCGCAGTAGGTGCAAAATTTTAAAGCCTAAGTCCTCCATGGACTGCTTAAGCTTCGCTTAGAAGTTGCTCGCTGTCATAGCCTTCTGCTCAGGGGCCTATGACCTTGTTTCCAAACTATCTGTTTCTGTTTTTAAGTGGCGCTTCAGTCCGGATTGCAACAAACCTCTGCAGCCAGTCTAGTTACGAGCCAGCTCCCTCCAGTTGCCAAGTTGGTTTCCACTTATTTGCGCTGTCTGCAGCTACGTCCTCTACTACGCCGACTATACAAGGTAGATTCAAAGCCATTCCTAGCTGGAACGTTGGCCTCCATCCGCTCAACATGATCCAGTCATCTTAGTCGTTGGTTGCGCACTCTTCTGGCTAAGTCGGTGTGCTTTTACAGACTGTATAGTTCCGCCATGTATCTTCTTCTCCACTTGCTGTCTATGCAGACGGGACTAAAGATCACTCGTGATGATAGACTAGGCCTAGTTACTGGGCAACCTTACAATCGATGAAGAAGTGGTGCCTATCGATATTATATTCGTAGGTCTTTTTCCATGATCCTGCCGTAGTGTGAATAATTGGTCAATGCTAGTCTTTTCGGCACTGATCGTTGTTGACGATCGGTTTTAGACGTTCGCCATAATACGACAGACAGGATCTTATCACAGCAACAGTATGTCACATCGACGATCTTGCAAGATCAGTTCACGCAAAGCATCGGCATAAAACTGTAGCTCCCTTCTGTATGTGCAGAAATGTATACCACGCACAGCACGCAATAGCCCTTTATAAACTGTTAATTCTCTCTACACAGGAGACTACTGACTTTGATCATCAGATCGGAGATAAAAGATCACGATCACAACTATTTATTGTGAAAAATGTGTGGAAAAAAAATGAGTCGATAAAATTTATAAAAAAGTACACAATTCTTTAAATAATATATAATTTTTCTCTTTTTACTTAAAGGTATTACAAACTTCGATTTACTTGGCGATTTCGGCGCCATCGAATGGTTGGGCAACTTTCAAATTGTTCTCCTCTACAATTTGGTATTTGGCATCACAACAGCCCTGTGCCTGGCAAATAAATTCACCGCAACCGTGCGCCAAGAGCTCTGCGCTCGGTTAGTAGAAAATTACGTTCTCTTCACCAATTACATGTCATTCATTAACTGATATTATGTCAAGCAGCGACCAACAGTAGCATCGGCATTCGCTGCTGCTGTTGCAAGGGCTGCACGTAAAAGGCACAAGTTTTAAAGAGAAAACATTACACACGCATATAGTACATATAAAAAAAAAATAGTTTAAAGCGCTAAACTTTGCTATGAAATGTTATATATTATTAATATAGACTGCCTTTATCTCTAGTTCTATAACTCTTCTACCACGCAGCAGCTCAATCGTAAAAATCATTCTCATATGCACTAACTAACCAAAACATGAAACAAACGTAAATGATTTTGTCAAGTTCATTTAAATTAACACTGTACTTATGTCATTGTTAATAATACTATGTTATTTATTTATACACATATATAAATATGTTTTTATTCGTGCGACTGTTTTTTTTTTTTTTTTTTAGTTTATAAATGGTATCTTGTAAGTTTTACGTATGATCCTTGACCGCGCGCAATGTGAGTGAGCTTTTAAACTATACATATATGTCTTATTTTTATTGTAAACTAAAGCAAACAATGATATATAACACTAGTCCATTAATTTGTCTTTTTTTTTGTTTTTTATTCTATTATTATATACTCGAGAGGAAATTTACGAATTTCTTTAGAATTTTTGCTTTAAAATTAAAAAATTATTTAGTGCGTTAGAATGTTAAGCACTACTATACTATGTAGTTAAAATATTTCACTATGTTAATGTAATAATGCTAATTGTGTGTCTTTTTTCGCAAAGATAATACTATGTATTCTATATTATCCAGTCGATTTTTGAAAAAGAAAAAAAACCTAATTACTTGTGACAATAAAAGAGTAAACCGCTACACAAATTAAAAGGATATTATATAAAATAAAAAATAATAAAAGAACCATAAAGAGATACATTCATTTTAGAGAGAGAAAATAAAAGATTTTATTAAACAATGATATGTTTAAAAATTTTAAATTAATTCGGTCGTCTTTCATTTTTTTTTTTTTTTGTTTTAATTGTTATTTTTCTTTTTTGCATTGTTTTGTACGTTTAAGCAATCATTTCTTATCGTGCATGTCATCATACTGCCATAAACAATAACGTTGTGTGATTTACATCTTTGCGGTGGTTTTTATTAGTTTAAAATTATGTCGTATTCTTTTTGTTCTTTTTGCTGGCGAATCATACAATTTCAACTCAATTCGGAATGCATGGGTGGGTGTGTAAGTAATATCAGGAAGTCGTAGCAGCAATTGGTGGTTGGTTTTGTGCAGTATTCCCTTGTGGGACCTAGGCCCTCCATTACGCCTACGGTTTCTGGAAATGTGCCTGGTTTCTCCCCACCTTTTTTTCCAACTGCAGTGCCTGCATTTCCACCGTTCTGCGCCATGTTCTCCTTGGACCGCTGGATATTATGCCATTCTGGCTTAGCAACCACCATTGCATCGCATGGTTAGATGTGAACCTGTCACCTCTTCGGAATGTGTGCGAATTTTGTCGTTGGATGATTGTGTTCATTAAAGATACAGTTGGGCCAGAAAATCTTTAACTTTGTAACTTTCTTGTGATATTAATGGTCACCAAATAAACTCCCTGTTGACGCTATTGAATGCCTTCTCGAAATCAATAAACAGCAGGTGAAGTGGCGATCGATGTTCAACGCACTGCTCTATGATGATCCACAGGGTGTACATGTGGTCGACACATGAGGATCCAGAACGGAAGCACGCAAATACCCCTTCAGTTTTTCACTCCATTAAGTTTTCTTTCTGAGGAAGCTTGTGGATCATTCCCTTCTTCCACTCGACAGGAAAGTTTTCAGTTTCCCAATCTTTTCTTCTTCCCAATTAGAGGGAACAGTAGCTCAGCCGACGTTGTTGGCGCTGCTCGTAAGAGCACGGCGGGAATACCGTCAAGTCATACCGCCTTGTTGTTTTTAGTGCGTTGATCGCGGTAGTTATCATCCTTTGCACCTCGAGCAGCTACCTCTGATTTGGAAGCCTATCGCTAGCGAATACACGGTTAAAACCGTAGAAAAATGCTCCTTTCATTTCATGAGCTGTTCATTACCCAAACTAAGCAATGAGCCATCTAGGCTTTTCACCGAGTTTCGGCTGAAGTTGTGACCACCTGTCAGCACATTTGTGATTCTATAAACGGTCCTACTATCGCACCTGCACGCATTCTACTCTGCTTCTGTAGCCAGCGCGTTGGTGTAGTTGTGCTTGTCACGTCGTATGTTACGTTGCACTTCTCTCATCTTCATGCGAATAGGGACTCGGACTTGCTCCTTCCAGTGGGTAAATGAGCTTCAGCAGCTTTCGTTCGCCGATTAGCCTTCAGGTATCCTAGGAAAGCCATGTCATATGTCTTCCCTGCGATCGGCCGTCACCAGTGTAGCAGTGCATAGCAGAGTAGCTCCGATAATATGGTGATCTTGCACAATCCCCTCAATATTACTTCCAAGCCGGTGGCTTAGAGCCGAGTAATCAATTTGGTTGGATTTTGCTTGCCTGTCGCAGGTCTTGTGCTCAAACATGATGACGCATATCACAAGACGGTCCACAAACTGTTCGCCTTTGTCATTGGGGTTGCCTATTCCATGCTTCGCGATAACCTGCTTCAACCCTTCGTTGTCGGTACCTACAAATTCAAATCTAGATTAGAGGAGGATCTCTACACCGCGAACTTGATTGTTGTTCTATTGGCCAAATCCATATTTTGAGCAGTCAGTAGTTTTCCGATCAATTGTAATGCAGATCCACCCACAGCTATCAGGTTGTTGACTATTAGTCTTAGGCATTCAAACAGAATCTTATATACGATGTTGACTAGGCTGGCAACAACAACATTCATTCAACAATCGTTAGCCAAAAACACTTTGTATGCATGTGCCTCTTATGGTTTTACACTCATTATCCTCTTTCTCGTGGCATTAACACATTTACTAACGCAGAAAGTCCTTTCCTACATTCGCTTTGAAGAAATCTTATATCTTTCGATCAAATTTATGATTGGCTTTTAATTTGTTTCAAAATTTATTATTTATTTGTTACAGATTGGGTTCGATGATATTTATATTTGGCTGAAGACATGTACCACATCCCTTTAACAAACAATTCCTTGTTCATATGTAAACATTTCCTTTTTGTCTATAATTTTTATATGCACATTATTGCTAAATGCCTTTTTCTTTAGCTCTGATCTCAAATTGTAAGCAAATGTAAAGAAAAAAAAAACCTATCGCCTGTCGAATTTTTGTAGAAAACAAAACTATTCGTAAGATTTATTTAAGTTTCTTTCAAGACTTATTAAAAAATAAATAAACGACTAATTTAAAGCAAATGAAGTTTTAATGCATCGTGACTAAGAGGAGATCGGAGGAGTGCTTATGCGAAGGTAAGCTGATTGAACCTTAACGTACAGATGTTTGTTGTTGGGCGCATGGCGTCAAAATGCTTTAGGATTTGCTGCACATCCTTCACATAGTGAGCTCGAATCGAAACTGAAAAACAAGATTTTATTACGATACTAGCATGCGCAAACTAGGGGTCAAATTACAACACTCGATAGCGAGCAACTCGTCATCGAAATAAGACCAATTCCTCTGGTATCTATAAAGATTACACATCGGCGAACTCCGCAGATGCACCAGTAGGAATGGTAATAGTCTCGTCGAATAAATGAAAGAAGATTACAAATTAACCTAAAGAACAATTGAACTCAGTAAAACCGCATGCAGTTTGCTGAGACTTCCGGCAAACCTTGCAGCACACAGGCTGAGACATAGTGTTCCAATGAAGTGCGAGGCTTGTGATTCCTTTACTCTGAATCAGAGCCTCGCCATTAAGAAAAAATGGAGCAGAATTCGAAGCAAAATCATTCGATTCACAATAACAAAGCTCTCTATATTTAAATAAAATTTAATAAACACAATAAGTAAGTTTTAAAATATTTATATTCGTCATTTCGATCCTATCGTCCTTTACAATTTACATAAAATTCATTTACAACAACTTTTCAATATACACACACATAGAAGGGGAACTTGAAGGAGGATAAGAATTAACGTAGAATGCGATAACATCATTGTGGTTTGGTTAAAAAGCATTTATACGAGATATAACAATTCCCTGACTAGAATACAAGCTACACAACACACTTTTTTCTGTTTAATGAGATGCTTCTTCGATGAGCGTCTCTTCGAATTCTTGCACATCAAGATCATGCAATGCCTTTTGTACCATTGCAGCCAATTCCGGTGGCAAATCTTTCAAGTCATCCAATCGTTCCTTGGCGATGGTGGATGATATAGAAGTTGCATTTAAATCGACATCTTTGTAGGCATACAACGATGTCATGATATCACCAGTGAGCAAGTTACACGGTGCATTGCCATCGTACTCTGAGGAGAGGATACTACGGCCGGATTCGGTTGAGAGTGATGAGGACATTCCATCGTCGGAAACTCTTGACGTTTTCTGTGAGTCTTCTGGTTCGGAAGACATTGTACCGGAATCTTCTGTTACGTTTGAAGATTTCGGTTCGGTGTCAACACTGGAGGGGCAATAACCGTTAAGAAGAATTTGTGATGGCGAAAAACATTGATCGGAACCAGATTCGCAGCCAGAAAGAATCGATAATCGCTGTTCTAGCTCGGCTATTTTCGATGCTAAGATTCTGTAGAAAAAAAATCAAATAAGAAAACTGGGAAGGAATCATGGTTAGTTGTTTTACTTATTCGTTTTCTTCTGATGATTGAGTGCCAGATTCTTGTCGTTTAGGTTATCCAGCAGCGCTAGACAGAGTGATTTCAAGTCCGCAATTGTTTCCGTCTTTGTGGGCAATTCGACGCCTCCATCAAGAAGAGTTTTCACTAAGGACGAGGAAATTTATGTTATTTTCTGAGTAATGAGTGAGATATGAATACAAGAAATGTTAGAAATTAAAAATCAACAGTAAAATGGCTCTAAACATGCATCTATCGTTCCCTGGGGGAACGACAAACTTCTTAAACTTAGGAAGAATGTTAAACACTGTTCAAATCTACAAAGCACATTAAGTGGTCGGACGAATATAGATGAGGATAGCATATCCAAGCTAAAATCCAACAAAGCTGCTGGATCTGATGGATCAAGCGAAGAATATCTCTAGCCAACCGCTGTTATTAGAGCAAATAAGGGAATTCAACTCGAACCAAGGAGATTCAAGATATCCTTGGTGGCTCCGAAAGAAAAATGCTTCGTCAGATCTTCCATTTTGCTTGCGTTATAACAAAGGGGTCGACTTTGGCATATATTACCGGCCACCTTGCCATTGGCGTTGATGCGAAATGACTTGGTGGGCTGCGTAACGACGAAGTTCCAGGGACGAAGACAAAATTGAATCTGTTCGTCGCTTAATAGATGATTGTCCTGCCCTATCCGACCGAGGACCAACTTCTTCTTGGAGCTGGACGACTAAGTCAACGTTAAGCTGACGCAGGTGAGCGGTGACTATTGTTACAAGGCACCTATCTCCCTAACCTAACCTGCCATCTAGACTAGGCATTCTATTTATACAATACATCGCAATCTCCCTCAAATTATGGTCAAATTAACTCTTTTAGCGTTTTTCATGCGATGGAAGATAGGTCAGAGAACCAATGGCTCAAACGCTCGGCCTTGGTCTGGTTAAAAAATGCTTAATTCTACAAAACGAAAAACAGCTTTACAAACAACACAAAAAAAACTTCGACAAAATAAGTTTTAAAGAAGCAAACAACAACTAGCGTTTACCTTGCTTATGGGACATAATATCTTGGCTGTTATTTCCTAACTTAATGATACCTTTCTTGCGTTTCGTATCCAGCATTGTCTTTAGCATTAAAATGAATACAAAAATGTTTATTTTTGTTAGTAACAAGCGTTTCATGCTGCGATTAAGAACAAAACAAAACTCTCTCACCTTATACTTGTTCATCGATTGTTTTGTGAGGTCCAGTTCATTTTCGGTGTTTTTTAGTCTCTCCTGCAGGTACTTATTCTCCAAAACTATACTGTCCACATCAAGAAGCTGGAAGGCACAGAATTATACATAGTCTAGACGTTATAAGAACTACACAACAAACCCTAGGATGTGATTCGTTAGCTTTAAGAGCCAACAGCAGCTCATGATTCAGACGATGGGCCTTGCATTTGTATGCATCTCGCTCTGTGACAGCCTCTTCTTTTTCATCTAGGATCGCCTTCAGGTCAAAAGCCAGTTGAGCATTCTGAAAAGAAAGACATTAGTCAAGAATTTCAATGAAAATGTTGTAGGTGCTCACCTTTTTCTTAAGATTCTCCAAATGACAAATGAAATCGGCTTTCTCCTGCTTCCACTGGGTCTCTTCTTGATTTATACTGGAAGAGGACCCAACCCAAGGGATGCTCTTGCTGCGAAGCACCTCAATGTCGCCTTGTAGTTCGGTCAGCTTTTGCTTCATAGCCTCCAGCTCTGTGGTAAGTTTGATGTTTCGCTCGCGAGTTTCATGCAACATATTCGCGACGCTGGACTTTCCGCCGAAGCCACAGTTGTTGTAGTCAGTGTTTCGTCGGATAGCGGAGTATCGAAGCTGGAGAGTTTCGGCCATTAGCTTGAACTGGTCCCTTTCGGTGCGAAACTGCTCCAACTCCTTGCGAAGAATTCGCAGAGCTTCCACCTTGCTCTGGAGCTTACGATGGATTGCTGACGCCTGTAGAAAGATATGTTACATTTTTGTATGGGATCTAGTGCTAGTCTTACCTCGACACTGTAATTCTCCATATGTTCGCCAAATAAATCCAATTGCGAGTCGTGTTGTGAATCGATTTCGGACATTTTAGTGCTCTTATTTGTACTTCCTTCGTTTCAATGAGAAACCATTACATTTTCGACGAAAAATCACGGGGTAGAAATGAAAATTCGACTGTTTTCCTTCGTGTGAAGGTTTTCTTTTCTCGTAAAAGCTGTCAGCCAAGTGTCAGATGTTCGTTTTTGATTTTCGTTTGAAGGTTGAGTAAAAATGACAGAAACAGTTTGAGAGGTAGTTATGTGGTATAGGGTGACTTGAAAATGAGCGCAAGTCATGTCACCAGCAGTTATTTGCAAATGGGACCAGGCTAGATATCAAAATATATCAAACCATCTGAATTAACGCTTGCCTAACGACAAGTCATTCATGGTATATTCTAATATTCGATTGGAGACATGAGTACGATCTGAGAACATCCTCGAAGCATAGATTGCATCTGCTTAGGACTGAATTCTACGAGTACTCCGGTGTGTCTTACTCGAGTTATTCGAGCAAGACTATGAAGAAATCTAATTTTATACGTTTAGCCTAATTCAAGCATCATTACCGAAAGAATTTATCGAATGACCGTTGAAGTTTAATTTAGAACGACCTAAGGATAACTAAAACATCAGCGAAAAGCAAATGACTTATCAGCAAGTTCTTAATCAACAACTTAACTTAATATTATGACACGCGTTGTAATGTCTAATTCGTACCTATACACAATGAATATGAGAGGTAATAAATTCGACCATCCACCTGTTCGACCATCCTTCAATCCACCAATCCGACCATCCGTCAATTCGATCATCCGCCAATTCGAAAATCTGCCAATTCATCCATCCATCGATTGGCGGATTTCGGATTGGTGAATATGCGAATGATTCGGTAGACGGATGAGCAGATGGACGGTTGGAGAGTATACGAATGGACAAAGGTTTATTATCTTTGAGAATAATAATAAAATAACATACAAAATTTGCCGCCCCACTGCAAGTTGCCACCCTAGGCTAGAGCCACATGAGTCTATTGGTTATTCCGCCACTGAGTCCTTTCGAAGCCAGTAGAAGTAGCAATCTGCAAAGAGACTGGTCTACAACAATCTGCTGCAAAAGGAGACCCTGTTCGATAATTCACAGTCAAAATATTGTTTGCTTTTTTTGTTGTGATTCAACTGGTTGTTTAAACTTCTCAGACCTTAAGAATAGATTCATCCATTGAATAAAGACTTTTCTCTTTAAATTACGTATAATTATTTGAAGCTAAAAATGTGCTGGTCGACGATGAATTAGTGGTCTTTGATCATTGCCTATGTAAAAGGCACAAACTCAACTTTTACTGAATAAATTGAATATCAAGTTTCGATGTTTGATTTAGCGAAAAACTTTCCACGCATAATGCCACAGGTGTTTTCCTATCCTCCCGTGTTTATCTTATCCTAAAATAAAATCAATTCAAGTTAAAGTTATAAAGCACCAAGTGTTCTTTACTTCTTGTCCTCCCTTATTTTGGATCAATAAACCAAATAAGGAAACAGTTTTTTTTTTTCAATTAGCTTAAGCGACGACAACGGCGTCATCCGTTGTCCTTTTGTTAGCAAAGTTTCGGAATTTTCTACCAAAACAATTCGCAACAGATTGTTGCGTCAATAGCACGTGTGCTCTTTACCATGCACCAGTGATAGCCTGTTGCGTCTTGCAGGGATATCCGCGGGGCGATTACCATCGTGACGACAAAGTTCAAGGACTCTGTTTTAGTTGATTGTTTTTGTTTCCATTCCTTTATTTTCGGATATCCTTTGTTGCCATCAATCCTTTTGCATGTTTAGAAATGATCTATTTTCTGTCCACTTAGTGGGGAAGTACTATGTAGGTAAGTTCATGTGAGGGTTGGTATAGGTGTTTTCCTTGCTTTTAATCAACTGATGAGGACTTTATGAAATAGATTTGCTCTGAAATTTCTGTACTCTCAATCTCTAATTTAGTAATGGAAGGATGAGAAGGTAGATATCGTCTTAATCTGATGCGTGATGGTATCAATAAACACAGACTTAAATCGCTGACTAAATAGGAAGCATTTTTTTTGGAACATTTTCCTTTGAATGCGGCCTAAAATGTTAAATGCGATAGTTGAAGAGGGATGCTCTCTCGTGTTATTTTAGTGGCCTAGACTAGGTATTTAGGTCGTCTATGAAGGACCATCCTTCTTTTCAAGATGGAAGACAAGTATTTTTAGTTTGGCAAAACAAATGCATATTTACTCTTCATTTCAAGACTGAAAATCGCTGCTGAGGAGTTGCAGTAGCAACAAACTTGGTGAAAGTTTGGGAAGCATTGCGAGTTCACCTGAACATCCTATCCCCGAGATCTTCATGAAGAATAAACGCACTTTTCACGCTGTGGCTTGGTGGTTAGTGCATTGGAGTATTGTGCACGGTGTTCCAAGTTCAAATCCCAGAAAATATCAAAGTTTTTTCAGGGACTCTCATCTTGCGAGTGTCTGACATACATTCAAGAGTATTACTGTCATTAGAAAGAATCCTTTGCCCTTCGGATGGCATAAAACTGTAGGTCCCTTCTGTAGTTGCAGAAATGTACTCCAAGCCCAAAACGTATAGTTGTGAGATGCTATGCCTGCGCCCTCTATGAGCATAGACTCTGAAATGGTAGATTTTGAAGTTTTAGCATTGTTCTCTATGGTTGGTGTCCACACTATCAAGGAGAATTATTGGTGTTTTTTTTTTACATCCGATAGTTATTCACTATATTTAATATTCATATCTATAGACGGGATATTTCAAAAACTTAAATATACAGAAAAAAGTTTATTTTAAATGGAATATATATTTCTTATTTATTCAAAATATTCATATCTTTAGCTCTGAGAGCCAATCTGCTGCTCATAAAAGGACACTCTTTCCATATAACAAGAAGAAGAGTAAGCAATTTATTTCAAATACACATTAAGAGCACCTACTATGCAGTTTTTAACAAATAAAATTGAAATAGTTTTAAACAAAAATCAGTCAATGCTTGATGAATTAATCATGATCGGTTCTTCTACAAACAATAGTTTTATTAATCTCTGCTCACATAATTTGTTTAATCCTATGAGCTTTCCCTATAACATTTGATTTCACCTGAGTGTCGCGCTGAGGTACGCTCTGGCATCAAGTTTACATTGTTACGATACTGTAATACACCTTCCTGTCGTAACTTTCGTGTCAAGTTAAGAAACTTGTTGTAAAGACATCCTTTGGGATTTTTCGATCCATTTCTTGCTGTATAGTACGTTGCCTAGAGTAAAAACAAAAATTTAAGGAATATGGTTTATTCAAGATAACCAAGGGTACCAACCTCTTCTTCTCTCGGGAATATCTGCACAATGTCTTGGGAGATTTTTGCAAAATCTTCTTGCACTAACCATCTATTCTTACGGACAACCTCATTTATAAGAAGTGTTACCAGCCGTCTTCGATGACTGTAGTCGAAGTTGCCATTCACTTCGTAGTAAGTGATAATTTGTTGTCCTTCATAGCTGTTGTTTAGGATCTCATGGACGTTCTAGTGAATAAACGAAAATTGTACTGTATCAATAGAAATTTTGACAGTTGTGTGAGAGGAACATTAAAAACAGATACAGATGAGGTGCATATAAAAATGTTCTCAAACGTCAGATGGCAACATTAAACTGTCAATGCTGCAGTTTTTCATCTTCTTGAAAAGACCACAAAAGAGTGGGACAGACAGAAAAACTTACACAGCAGTTTTGCAAGCGAAGAAGAACACTTTAAAAAGATGAAAGAGCAACACCAGCAAGAATTGTACACACATGTTTACAAAATGGCAGCATCGTTGTGCTGTTGAACACTTATATGTGTGAGGTCCCATTTAATTTTGCTGAAACGTCAAAATACAAAAATGCTTTTGGATGGTTTTTAGCTTGACGGAGCCAAACTGTCAAACTATCCGAAGTTGTTTAATTTAGTTCATCTATGAACAACAGTTAATGCCCAACCATGAATACATTAAGCGTGCTGTAGCTAATGTCATAATTGAACGAAAGTTCTGCTGGCATAAGGAAATGCGACCGTATGTCATACCGTCTTTGTCTGGCTCTCACGCAATATAGTCACCCTCAGTTCTCCGTACGGAATGTGCGAATTAAACTACTCTCTCCGTATTGAGTCGAAACTGAACGAAAGCTCGACGAAACTGACATAAACTATGTCTATTCGCATGACTGCGTAAGGCAGCGTCTAGAGCCTTAATTCAATTATGGTTGAGCTGTAATATGGTTAAACTAGGAAATATAGAATAGATTGCTTTTCAAAATAACACTTACAATTGTACAACTTTGACACTTTTTCTCTTGATAAGCCACACTATATCTCTTTTCTTTTGGTTCCGAATTTGTTTTCTCATTCGTCAGCTCGTCCATTTCCATTTCCTCAACACTGTCATCATCGAAATTACTGGGTGGAGCTTCATTGATATCTGTCGATTCATTATCAGAATCTTTGGGTTCGTCCTTTATGCTCTGCTGTGGAATTGGAACGTTTTCCTCTACCAATTTAGGTTCCAAATTTCTAGATATTCGTCTGCATCCGCCAATAATACTAGAACTGCGGCGTTTATTTTTTCGCCGCCATTCCATTAATTTTGAACGAAATATAGCTCGACGTCCAATTCTTGGTATGAGCTCGGATATATCTTTCTCGGTGAGACAAAAAAGTGAGCGGGCATCGACTTGATGTGCTAAATTTGTAAATGAAATATACTTATTTATATTTAATTGTTTGGAATTATTATGATTTATTTACCTTTGAATTTAGAGGTAAGTTCTGGTAAGCCCCATGAAGTGAGGAGGAAGGATACATTTTCCCTAATGACTATTTCGTTGTTTGTGTAATGTGGAGGTACTTCTAAAAATATTTATGTTTATAAAATATTTAAAAATTAATAAGCCGATATGTTATAGGTAGTTAAGTATTCAGCCACGGTGACAAATATAGGAAGTCCTTTTATTCATTCTCATCCCCACAATTTATACTTAAATCTTTGCAGTGGATATTTTTTGGTCCCTATAAAAAAAAGAGTCTACAAGAATCGGACAGAAATTCGTCTTGTGCTGACGGTAATACTTTCTGCACTAAAATTCGCAGCTTGCCAAATTTCTAAGTGAGGGTAAAAATCTCTCAGAGAAAGACAAATATCCAAAAAGTACGGGAACGGGTTAAACAAAAAAGCTGTCCACTTTTTAGACGTCACTTTTTTTTTGTATACATTAACATCAAATTATATTGGCAGCCAACATAACATAACACAACCATTTGACAGAACTCATATTTTTGCCCAAAGACATTACTTTAGTATAAGTAGTATTCGCAGCATGGGGAAATTTCTTACTCTCTCGTCAGCTCTCTCTTCTGTAAAAAACTACGAAACTTTGGCGTGCGGGAACAGGAACTCGCTATTTTTCGTAAAATTTCGTAGACTTTCGTAGTTTTAGTCAGTACGAGAACAGACCTAACATGTATTCACAACTTGATTCCATCGTCGTTTTTTTTTTTGAACAAGCTGTCAAATTTTTGTACTAAATGTCTCATCGTAGGAATTTATTCGCTCTTTCGTATGAAAATTTGACAGTTAGCAGGGGAAATTTTCAAATTATTTTAGAATGTGCAAAATGCATCAAATTTAAGATTCAAGAACGTCATTTAGCTGTGTTTGAAAACGTCAAATGCGATTGCAAGAAAAAAATCATGCACACGACATAGATCAACGACAGCAAATAATATATTTAGTTTGACGTTTGCAACATGCATGTGCTGCGATGGCAATCAAATTGATGATCAAATGACGTTTTCGAAAACGGAAATAGTTCAGCTTTTAAGCCAATAGAAGTTGACGAAACATAACGAAACTGAGCACAATCCCATTTTGATCATGGACTACAATTTCTGTATAATGAGACATTGCTTTACGGTCAGGGTTGCCGACGGTACTACTAAGGGAGGATTCGTACTCCCTTCTCATCGACTTTACTCCTCTTGTCCTGATTTTACTCCCTTTAAAACATTTTAGTAAATTGTCACCCTTATTTCATTGAATAAGCCATCACACTTATGTTAATACAACGGGAAAATAAATAAACTGACTTTATAGAAGAGAGAGATGAATGTAAACAGAATTTTATCCCGCATTATTTAGTAAAGCGAGTAAAAGATACCCCAGGGGCTACCCTAGGGTAAAATTGCTCCAGAGTGTGATGGCCCCGTTTGTGCAGAACCCGCCCACAGAGTTTTGAAAAGCCATTTAAGGTGGAACAAAAATTTCGTAAATGGTGAGTCCATTTTTATTTCAAATATTTTTATATTATTGATAAAATGTGCTGTACTTGTTTCCAAAGACCTCGTATACAAAATCTCATCAACCTAGCTCAAGGACACAAGGACGGACGGGCATGGCTCCATGGACTTGGCTAGTGATGCCTTCCTTCTAGCACAAAATTTAAAGCCTAAAAACTGGTGACAGACGGACGGACGGACGGAAATGGCTTCATCGACTCGGTTATTGATGCTGATCATTTCTATGTATATATACTTTAATATTTCTCTATGTTACAAACAATGTATCATATTTAATATACCCTTAGTATAGGGTATAATAAACCTGATTATGACTGCTAAAACCAAATATGGCGTTTAATTGAATTTTCAGGTGGAAAACCATGACTGTATATGTTTACTTCACAATGGCAGTGGGGAAATAACAACACTTACGTGATAAAATAAGAATGGACATTTTTCACGAAGCACAAAATCTTTACAATGCTTCAATAGTTGGTGAACAGTGATAATTCTAATTCAAGCACAGGTTGTGTTTTTGAACATACACGTTTATGTTTAAAGTAACACTGTCGCCGTGTTTCTTTCATCACGGATTTTAACACAAACATGTTGATTCAACTATGCTTCGTTGATTATTTAAACACGAAATTGACTGCGAAATGGAAAAGTAAACAACAAAAAAATTTAAAAGCAAACTATACTCCTGTACTCCCCTCAGACGTAAAATACTCCTCTCTAAACTTCTAATATAGTCCCATTCAAAATTGGAAAACGGCATCACTGATCACGCTAGCTTGATCTCATTGAAGACCATTCTGGTTGAGCCTTTAGATCAATGAAAAGTTACCAGGCAGACACCTTGATGATTCCATAAATATTCCGCCTTTCCTTCTTATTTTTTGAAATACTAATAAGAAAAAGTGAAATTTTAATTACAAAATAATACCTTTTTATAAATGAACAATTAAATTATTGACCAATTTGTACCAATAGAATAGTAGGTACGTTCCTATTAGTTTGCCATCAATGTATGAACCTACATTTGCCATTATTTTATTAAAATTCATCCGCTCTGTTTAAAATTGCTGAATTCATCCTCAGTGTTCGGACTTTACTGCAATTGCAGAAGATCTACTGCGCTTTTAAAAAAAATGTTTAAAATCTGCTGCGCCACTGCGCTTGACTTGCAATCTACTGCGATTTTTGAAATGCGAAAACCGCTGAAAATTTGATGATTTCTAGATGAGAAACCTAACACAATCTAAAAAAACATAAATTTATTGATGACAAATTTCTTTTAAGAACTGAATTTAACTGAAAATTAATCAGTTATTAAAAATTTTTAAAAATTTTAAATTCGTACAACGATTTGTGATTTAATTTACTTGAAACTGTGCAATTTAAGTTTGTTCTAACCTTATTTTATCGTAAGAAATAAACATACATATATGTATAAATCTAAACCCCATTATTGTTGTACATATTTGCAACAAAAACAAATCTGCTGCGAAAAATATGGATCTGCTGCACTTTTTGTAAGAATTTACTGCTAAATTTTATTATTGAAGTCCGAACCCTGATCCCTCAGTTGTTTTAATAAAAATATAAATATTCTCAAGAAGAAAGAACATTAATTATAAGCAAATTATTCGCCTTATATGCCCCCTATCAAAAAATTTGAACTTCACTCTTAAAAGCCCATCAAAACTTTTAACGATTAAAAGTAGTAAGTAAATTAAATTCGCGCCACTGTAAACTCAATTAGGAAAACAATTCAAAGTCTCTGTGATAACTCCCATCAGTTATCAGCTTGGTGGCAGATGACGGGTGTTTCTAAAATTTCAACCTTTCCCACTAGCCGGCCAGCAAAACGCATGTAAAGCGAAAGCGCACAACAAAAGAGAACAACTAAAAAATACAAGCAGATACATAGTTGGTAAAATTCGTATCTATACATATTTCTCGCGCCTGCAATAATTCTTTTTCTCGCGCATGCTTTTTAACTTACCTTCTTCGTCGGCCATGCCGCCGCCCGCCACTAGACCAAATTGTATTTGGATAAAATTATCTTTTTTTTTTTTTTTTGTTTTATTTGTTTTATCATTAATTCACCATGGGTGAGATGACAAGCAAAGAAAAAAAAATGCACTTTGTATCTTATTTTACAATTACACTGTTAATTACAGAAATTAAGTTGAGATGCATAGTCGTACTATTTCTCTTGTTTTTCTAAAATTTTATGGAATTTCCAATGCAGCAGCAGCATGTGGTGCTAGCTGTAAAACAATTTTTGAGGGTTGTTTTTTCTCTCACTTATACTCGCTTGCTATGTATTTTACAATTTTCTGTCACAATTATTCGCTCGAGTTTAACAACTTTACACTGATAATGTCACTGGTATACTACATATTGTATTTCGCCCGGCAACGGGATACCTAATAGAAATTACACTTTTCTTGTTAGTTCTCCTCTCCACAATAATACAATACAACAATTTAAACTGGTTTTTGTGTACAATAAAGTTGTCGGTTTGTACTCTTCTATCTTGGGGACGATATTATAAATGATATCTAGAGTTGTCTCAGTTGTCTCTCTTGCTGGTCGGGAGAAGCGTATTGAAAATCAATAGGAGACCAAAAATTTGTTTACTCAATATGCCCTCAAATTACCTCCTGTATTTGTATTTAAACTATAGACAAAGTGCCTACTCTGTGCTGGTATTTTATGGATTAAAATGCTTTTATTTTATGAGTTGTTCGATAGCTGTGTGGTGGTAGAGATATGGTAAAAGAAATAAAACAAAACAATTGTAATGGGGAACGGGATTAGTTTGATTGTACATGCAGACATATGTACGCATAAGATGTATTTAAATGGATAGGTTTTATTTGGGTGAGACATTTTTTTTGTAAACAGCGGTAAGTTTGAAGTTTATTGTGCGAAATATTTCGCCTTATTAAAATATTGGTAAAGTACATTATATAAACTGAAACTAAATTATCTAATTCATTTCATTTATTTAATTTTTTTACCACATGATAGGTACTACAAGACTTAAGTGACGATGGGTAGCCCTCCTTCTGGCTGATTTTGTTCGAACCCTCAAAACAGGATAAAATCCCCCGACAGCCGTCATATAGGAGCAGTTTTCCTACAGCGGATTTAAAAAAAAAATCTGATGCAACATTATGGGTGCACAATTTTACTTATACCTATAATAAAGGACAAGTATTGGATTAGTGCAAAATTTCGATATCGATATTTTGCTGAATTTGGATTTTACAATTACAGAGAAGTTCGAAAAAGTGGGTCTGTCGTTGCCGTCTGTGCAGTGTACAAAGTTGCAGCCTAAGCGGGGGACGGATTTCGCTCAAACTTCATATCTGAGATCACTAAGACTAGTTCATTTTGGCCAAAAAATGTTATAACGGTACTTATGGCCAATTTGGCTAAAAGCGAATTTTCTAGAAAATGGTCCAAATGATTTTATTTAAGTTTTTACATTACATTAAAAATCGTAAAAGCTATAAAATGGCTTACAAAATTGTTGGCCTAAAGTGCGTATAACGGTACTTTTCGACGTGTTAAAAGGGTTTAGCCAATTTGCTTGAAAACGGCTCCGAAATATTTAGATTAGTTTAGTAAATTCCTATAAGACGACATACCACATTTTAAGCCAAAATTGTTAGCAATGGTAGTTTGCTTATAGCCAACTAAAACAAAATATCATTTTTCTCGTAAACGGTTCCAATGAATTCGTTTAAATTTGATATTTGAATTACTTTTTATGGATTTTTGACCAAAATTGTTAATTATGGTACTTTGGCTTATAGACAACTTAACAAAATGCCCTTTTCATATAAATGGCTAACGGCTAAGGACAATGTTTGTTAAATTGCACATTTGAGCTAATTTTGTGAAGCCCTATAAGAAAATATACCAACTTTCTTGGTAATAGAAATTTTTCTATTTCTTCAATTTTTCTAAATTGGTAATAACGATATATACAACTTTATAAAGTTTTACATTACCTTTACATATCCTCCCAAAAAAGAGCGAATGGAAATTTTTAGAAATTCCTTTTTACGAATTTCAGTGTATGAAATTTCCTTGGGCTATTTTGTCAGAACTGTCTAATCTATCAAAACATTGCATTTTGAACAATTTTTTGCGAGAATTTTAACATTTAAAAAAAAAAATTGTAAGTGCTACAGTCCGTGAGGTGTGGGTCGTATGATACCCTATCGCTTTTCTATATAAACCCTTCTTTGCGGAGCAACTTTTCTGAAAGTAGGCGTGTCAGGTTTTGATAATTATTACACAAATATATATCGATCTATCTTCAATGACCTTATATTTGAAATTTAGTTGACAAGATTCAAAGTTCAAAGCCTATGACTTAGCAACAAACAAACAGAGAGACAGCGGACATGGCTCAATCGACGCGGCTAGTGCTTCTGATCATTTATATACGAGTATATGTATGTAAATATAGGTAAAAAGTGAGCCAACAGATGGTGTGGATGTTGGCTGTATACTTATATTACTGAATTCAATGTGGTTGATCTTTTTGAAAAATGTCAAATAGTCATGGAATTCCTAATCAACGAAGGCTCCTTGCGAACTGTCAAGTTTTGCACAGATGTTGAAAACATTCGGAAGAATTAAACCTCTAACTCCATTGTTTCTAAGGTAAAAAACAAATTAAATCGCAGATGCAGCGACCGGATGAAAAAGTTAATATGAATGAAATGTCAAAATTTGCGAATATTCGCTCGTTCGTATTCGCAGATCGCTTAGCTGTAAATAGACGATAATTGCGTCCCCTTTAAAAGAAGTCTTTTTCTCCTTTTCTATTTTTAATGGCAATCCCTGAAGTTTTCATCACAGTACCTTAGACTATCCACAGAAGTTTCCAACAGTAAAATATCTGGCAAATCATTGGGCACAGCTTTTGCACATTGCAAATGATATCTTCCGGTCGCAATCATCGTTAGCGTGATGTAATTTTTCGATGACAAATTTTTGATCTGAAAACAACGCAATAAATGTCATGCAATAAAATAAATAAAAATACCATCACTCAAATTCGTTTCTATCAATTTGTTTGATCAATAGCCGAATCAGAGTTTCAAAAGAAATTCCATCAGTTTGACGAGTTTTTGAAATTCTCTTACAAAAAACAGTGAAAACAGTAATTAAAATTAGTTTTAAGAAAATACTTTATATTCATTTGTGCAAGTGTAATCAATTTGGGGTGATAGATGTTCGTTCATAGGAGTCAGCATGTGGACAATGCTGGTGGAGATTCTGGTAGCTCCGATGATGAAGAAGAGGAGGGGGATATCCTGCAGGTATGAGAAGAATTATCTAATCAAATCTATTGTAAAAAGTATTAAATAAATAATAATAATAAAGCAGAGCTAATGACTTATTTCAGAATATTAGTTTAATTTTTGAGACAATAATTAGTATAAAGTGATGCGCTGTATATATTGCTTGATCGATAAAACTCTTCTATTACCATAGGTTCCAAGAATGCGATGCGGTAGATATCTATACATTTATGTACTGAATGCATATAATTTTGTAGACAACAAAAAGAAAGAATACAAACTTTTTTGAACGGAAACGTTCTGTGCTTACGCGTGTATTATAAAAGCTTGCTTATTAACATCCATGTAAAAAGTTTTGATTTAATATTTTGCTTAATCAAATACAAAATCGGTGTAATAATAATTTTTACTTTCAAATGAATTGACAGGAACAGAAAACTGTTACTTTACTTATGCCCTGTGTATCCTTTTGGACCGCATGGCCTCCATCATCAGCAGTAGGTATCAGCTCTCTATAACTCCTCCTACAAGCTGATTGTTCTCTGCCCTATTTTTCTTGATCCTGCTCGTCTTTTGCCATTCATTATTGGATTTCTTCAGTGAATGACTGTGCCTTGATAGGTACAGGGTGACCAGATAAAAACGATAGGAATAAAACAACAACGGTGTGACTGTAAAATGGACAACGGGCGCGAAATGCTGCTCGAACAGGAGACCCACTTTAATTAAACAATTTAATCATTTGTACATGTTGCTGAAAGCAATATTAATTTGAAAATACAGACTTAATAAATGAAAGCCAATTGAATATATAGCTTTAACAATATGGCCAATGTCAGTGAAAGGGAGGCGGACATTTAAGTAATGAGATATTCCACAAAAAATGGCTTTCCAGTAGGGGTTTCTAGAGTTTGACATGTGATTGCGGCCATATTGTTAAAGCTATATATGCTCGCCGCGAGATGACACATTCGTCAAATTTCTCTTTCACAACTTCAAGCGTTGCCACACTTGAATGGCATGTAGCGCCCTCTTGTTGAAACCACAACTTGGATATATCGATGTTGTCAATCTTTGGCCACAGAAATTTGGTTAACAACGCTCTATACTTAAGACCATTGACGGTAACTGTGTCCTCTTCGTCATTTCGAAAGAAATAAGCTCATACACGGATGTAGGCCCAAATCCAATCATAAATTCGACATTTTTGGGTCTTGCTAGATATTGTATACCCTATGGCGGCTATATTGTCTTAATATCGCAAGTTTAGCATAAGCGTCATACGATACATGATGTAATGGCTAACCTTATTGAGTATTTTGACAGCTGGATGTCATTGGTAACTTTGACAGCTGCTGAGGCATAAGAATTTGAAAAAAAAAAAAAAAATACTTTCCCATCTGGTCACCCTTACTATGTTCTCATCGAACCTAACCTCGAGTTTTTTTTTGCCTAATTTATCTAGATATCCAAAGTCTTTTATACATCAAAACCTCGTTTATGTGTATTTCCTGCGAAACCTCAACCAATTGAGGTTAAGTTTGTCCATCGTTTGAGCGATTGACAAATCTGAAGAGTGTATCTTTGTTACTAGCTACCCATTCAAATATTATATTAGCTGTAAAATTAACACAAATTCTTATGTATTATACACTTCTATGCATCTACTTAAAAAAAGTATTTTTGTTTCACCTCAAAAAATATATTTTCAGAGAACTAAAGTTGAAAACCCTCTCACGAAACAGAGTTATGTTTCGGCACTCTGTAGATGTCGCACTCTATCCCAAAAACTCTCCCAAATGTCCTTTGCACAAATGAATATTTTTTTGCGCGTATTTTATAATGGCAAATACAATTTGCAAACATTTAATGCATGCATTTTTAGATATATATATATATTTTTTGAAAATACTATAATACAATTTGTAGCGAAACAAAAAAAAAAAAGAAAAGAATTTTTTGAAACATAACAGAAATTGAGATACAATTTTTGATTTTTGCTCTCAATTTTCGAAAATAACAAAATATATACCTACCCACTTGAAACGCGAACAAATTTTTCGCTCGTTGCGACAATTTTAACGCACTTACCGTTAACTAAACTTCGAAACTATGACCGAAACTGATGATGAAGCGCAGCGTCGACGCGAAGAATGTGAACGCAAAGCCCGTCGGGGTGAAATGGATCCCCGCCTGGAATTTACATTTCAGTTGTTGATCGATGGTACAGCCCTGCCAAGACATCAATTGATGGATTACATCTTCGAAGGGGATATGGTAAGCAAGTGTATTCTCGAAACAAAAGTTTGTAAGAGTTTGTTTTTTTTTTGGTTCCTAGTTGGATGAGATAAATCAACTGTTCCTGCCGAATATGAAAAATAAACTTTTATGGTTCTATCAAGAAGTAGATGAACCAGAGCCACAACCTGTTCAGGATGCCAATAAACCGGGTCCATCAAGAGCAGGTGGTGTATCGACGAGTTCGAAGACTCCTCAAGGTATGTGAAAGAGAGAAAAGAGAAGAAATCCGATTATATTCGTTTATGAATCCTTTTATCCTTACGCACGCCCACATATGTATCTGTAGGTGTCTCACCATCGGGCAGTAATCCAAAACCGAAGAAATTATTCCTTACGGATGGCTGGACGTGTGCGTTTACAGGTGTTTGTATATACATTTTTCGGATTAATACTTCAAAACAATTGCCCGAGGAAGGATTCCAGAAGGATTTGTAAGTTTTTTTTTTTGTTATCTTCCTTTTTTGCTATTCGTATATTTATTTGATGGCGAGAATTATCTGAAGAAAAAAGAAAAGATACGTTAACCTTTCACGTGGAGAAAAAGTTTTCTCCGCAAGGATTATGATTTTGTGTGTATTTTTGATCCTGGCATGGAAAGGGATTTGAAATGTTGATAAGAAAATTGTTTGAACTTTTTGATTTAGTGCGGTTTAAATTTGCTTTTGACATGTGTATTAAGGCTTCCGTTTCCGGAAGTTTGAAAGATAACGCTTTACGTTCTGGAAAATGTATTTCTTCCTAAGGAGCAAAAATGATCCCCTATTTTATTTCATATCTTTTGAAAGGTATTGTGGAGTAATTGACGCTAAAAACATTGGCCTAGTGACGTCAATCGAGCGCATTATCGAATTCGTCTTCATGCAGGCGTTAGCCTTCCCCAGCCTCGAGGGCGACGATGAAGACGTCAGCTGTGGTTTGATCAAGGGACAACTTTTGCCAGGATTACGATCCTTTTGTAGTGCTTTACGTGTTTGTGAGCAAGTTTGTGATCATTTTAACGTCTTTGCTGACGGAGCCGGGATGTTTGAGAAAATCGATGAGGTCGACGAAGTTAAAGAATTGGCAAAGAATCAAGAGTTCTGTCTGCAACTGGAGGAGCGTGTGGCGAATTGGATTAAGGGAATTATGAAAATCCTAGGCGAGAGTGAACAGTTGAGAAAGGAAAATGATCATAGTGGACCGCAGGATGAACTGGAGTATTGGAAGAAACGAGGAGCACAATTTTCACAGTTGTTGGCACATTTACAGGTAAGTTAGTACAGGGTGAGCTAAAAGCTGACAATATATGTGATTTTTATTGCTTTTCAGGAAAAAGAAGTTCAATTTACTTTGCATTGTCTATTCCTGGCGGGGTCTAGGATAATGCGTCAGTGGAAAGTGACCGATCGGAAGATTACGTTCTGTTATAACGAAGCGAGGGATAATTCAAAGTTTATTCAAGCAATGGAGTCCTGCTGCCATTCGTTGTATTTGGATGATCCGGTAAGTGATGTGCCTGATCTTACCATTGTGGTCTGTTTCCTTACATAAAAGTTTCGTTGTTATTTGCTGTCAATTGCTTAAAAAGCGCATAATATGCTCATGTGGACGGAAGTAACTGTCAAATAGTTTTGACCTTTTTATTTCTCTATATTTATCTCAATTATTTTGACAGTATGAATAATATGATTCATTCAGGACTACTCGAAGATTGAGGCATCTTGCACGTTAGAAAATCATTACAGAAGTCTCCCCAGTTGACTAAAATGTTCGTTTGAGCGAGCGAAGGGATTCGACTGACTTTAGATCCATTTACAGCTATGCGACTTGCAAATACGAACGAGAGAATATTCGCAAATTTTGACGTTTCATTCACAGCAACTATCTGGTCGCAAAAAGCTGCGAATTTCATTTGTAAAAAAGAATTGTGAGGTTAAATTGAATGAAACTGTGAATTGTGTTCCACTCGGCATGACATTTTAAAAGCCCAGATAAACATTCTGCAGAGAGACGTCAAGTCGTAGCCAGTGTGTTTATTATTAATATTAAGATTAGATCTTTGTTTCAAAAAATTGCTCGCTTCGAGCTCCCCATTGAGACATAGTAGCCAATAGAGCCTGCTGTTTTAAAACTCGTCTTTTCCAACATCTGTTCGAGCATATGATTAAAAAAATCACAAAAACGTATCTCCATGCTCAAGTTGCCTAAGATTGAAATTGACATGTCAAAAAAATTAACCACATTGAATTCAGCAATTGACAGCCAACATCCACGCCATCTATTGGCTTACCAATGATTGAAACCTTAGGCTGCATGAGTTTCCACCAACTCCTTTCAATCACCTATTCTAACTTATTTCCCCAACGCCAATGTCCCGAGTATAAGCATAAGGGTATAAGTTTTCTTTTCTCCCAGTTGAGACTGGGACTTCTGGTACTAAATTTCTTCAAAATCTTCAGAGATCTATAACCTAATCTGAACCTGAATCGCTCTAACGAACTATTAAATCATCTAGATTTGAGTATCATTCTCGGTGACCTTACGGGACACTGCCTGATTGATCTGTAACACCCTAGACATCAGGGTTTCGCTTCAAAAGATTTTTGCAAGGGACGAGAAGGAAGAGGAAACCATCTCTCATCGTTTCTATAACCTGCCCTGTCTTCAAAGAGAAACTCCCATTTAAGGGTCATATGAACTTCGTTGGCGACTTTGGAGATTTGACAGTTAGCCTTATAGCGGGTTGTCAGTTCTGATTGGAACTTATTATATGGAAGATGCTTCTAAATAAATGCGTAAAGAGGCATCCTTACAAAGGTTTAGTACACCCGCGTGTCCAACGTATAGCTTTATCCTCGCTTCGAAACCCAATCTGTCTCTATTACCATTTTAGATTTGATTCTATGGTTTCAATCTCGCATTTTATACTTACCATCATTAAATAAAATCTCTTTCCAGGTCTGCATGAAAGAATCAATCCTTAGTTTGCTACAAACAGTACGCCTTATCTACAGCGTTTCACAGTTCTACAACACATCTGAAAGGACATCTGCACTTATGGTCAAGGTAAGGAAACTCAATACGTACTTCTCTATATCTTATCTCTATATTTTAATTAAGAACTAAACTTAACTTATAATAACGTCGTCATCTGCTTCAACTTCATCTATTTCTGGAATTTGACGAGGTTCGCATTTCTTCCTGTTCCTGCGATTAAATAAGAGTAATCCTTTCTCGCGAAATCTCTTACGAATATTTCGATATTTGTTGTAGAGCGGGCTTTTTGTGTTCTTGCCTGGTTGTGCCAAGTAGTAGTCCTCCTAGAAAGATAATCAAAAGATCTATAACATAACTAAACGAATTAGGACTAAGGTAGACTATACCACTCTCTCGTTGGGAAGGATTTCAATGATTTCATCGGCTATTTCCCTGCAATCACTAGGACTGATGCACCTGTTTGTCTTCCAACAATCGTGAGCTATTGCCTCGATAAGCATCCTTCGTCTTCCCCAATCCAAGCGTTCGTTGGTTTCATAATAGTTTAGGACATGCCGTCCCATTTCTGAGTTCATCAGAATATTTCTGATATCCTACGAGAAATAAATGAGAAAAGATCGATCAACAGACAAAGGAAATACTTACAAGTCTACCAACATATTTCTTTTTCTTTTTCCTACGCCGCCGAGAGATTGGCATTACAAGGGACTTATTCCCATTTTCGCTGTCAAAGTCCATCACTGAATCAGAGTCTAGGGTTTCGATGCATTCAGTTGGAACATCAGAAGAGTCAACCATGAGATCATCATCGTCTTTATTTGCAGCCTCATCGAATTCTGGATCCGGATCCAGTTGTTGTGACTGTGGCTCTTGTTCTGGTTCTGGCTCTGGATCTGGCTCGCGTTTAATAGCCTTGTAGTTATTCCAATTTGTGTCAACCCATCCGGTTTCTAATTTCACAATTGGGTATAGTAGAGGTTCTTCTTGTTCCTCTTCTTCTGGCTTTTGTTCTTCGATGTTTTGTGGGAGGTTATCCGAAGGAGGTTCACTTTTCTGGGAATTGTTCAACTTTTGAAGAATAGTAGTCCGATTGACCTTGTTCTGGGTGGTTGTAGGTGAGTCTTTCTTGTCGCAGGCCGTTTCCACTCGTATTATGGACGTAACAAATGGTCCGAGATCAGCTTTACGTATAATGGTATGCGACCGAGAGGCAGGAGGGGAAATGGGAGCAGGAGTAGGAGCCGAAGTAGGAGTATCCACCACTGGCGGGGATATGTAGAACTGTTGTACTTTTGATTGCATTGTTGATGTTGGGGTGCTTTCGTTTGACTTTTGAGGCTTCGAATTGCATTTAACAAGAGTTCCATAGATTTTGTGATTAATTTGTGTAGGTGACTGGTTAGTTGGTGGCTCTTCCCTAGGTGCTAACTTTTTGATACATATTTTAGCGGGAATTTGTCGAGCTGGATGTTGTTTAGGTGGTTGTAGTTTAGCTATTTTTATAGCTGGTTCCAGTCTTACACTGGATTCATTCCTAACAAGTGGCTCTATTCTAATAAGTTTAGATTGTGCTTGTATGGGAGATTTGTTTGTATGTTGTTCCTCGGATTTCGTCTCGGTGCCTGGTTCAAGTTTACAAACTTTGAGTGGAGTGATATGTTTTATACCATTTTGTTGGCGCCATTCAGTTAATCGACCACGGAATATAGCTCGTTGTCCGATTTTTGGTATCAACTCGACAATATCTTCTTCGGTGAGATACTCCAGGGCCTGTAGTACTATGTAGTTTGCTATGATTTTATAGAAAAAGAAGAATACGTAAGTTATTTTGGATAGAATGAAACTTTTGAAGTGTTTTATGTTACCTTTGAATTTAGCTTTAAGATCTCCTAGTCCCCAGGAGATCAAGAGATTCGATACTTCGTCATCTGAAAGGATAAGGAAATAAATCATGTGTTTGGTCTAATTTTTGTAGGTATATAAAAAGTTAGGCCCCCACCTTATATAATAATAATAGTAAAGAGGAACAGGGTGGCTGGTAGAAGAGCTGGCATTTTAAAAGCAGAAGACTAAACTATTGTTTTTAAACTATGTTTTTGCGGAAGTTTTAATCGATATCTGACGGGTTGAAGATAAGTGCGCAAATTAGTGCTGAATTAGGGGCAATTCTATCAACTGGAGCTGTAAACCGCGGTAAAGTAAAACTACGAGGGTAAAGTATTGGACATGGTTTCGAACGGATGTAGGTAGCTATTCTTTTTTGTCTAACTTCCTAGGCATTTATGTTATGCTTTAGGATAGGAAATAAAATTGGTTCGCTCCAAAAAGAAGAAACAAAATGAAATATTTACCACCATTTTGTGGCGACTTCTTCTACATAAAAGGTCCGTACATTCCCGAAACAGCGAATTTTTATGCAAACCTGAATTTTTGTAGTTTTTCAAAGATTACAGCTTTAACGATAGAATAAGAAATTTCGCCATGCACTGGAACTGTCAAATTGATTAACAAAATACTGCCTCCCTTATTTTCCTTGTTAGCTTCAGAAAATAGGGTTAAAACTATCTAAAGAACAAAATTAACAAAAAGTTGGGTAGGCACAGGATCATGTACAAAAAAAATACTGCCAACTTTTCGACATCAATTTTGTCTCGTTGGTTGTTTAAAACCAATAGAGCATTAGGAATTTGCTCAGTAAAAAGTCACGAAATTCCTCAAATGTCGCAGCAATATTGAAATTCTTGTAAATCTAGGTCATAACCTAAGCCTAAATTTTATATCAACTTTTGACGGAAATGTAATTTTATTTTATAAGCATGGGCTGATCTCTTAAGGCACCCTGTATATTAATAGCAACTGGTTACACCTTTATTGCAAGATAAAGATAATTCTTTTGCAGTACCTACCCGATAAGGACGATATTAAAAAAATACCATTCTCTATATCGTTGCATTTAGGTAATTAAAAAAATAAATCTGGCAACTCCAATTAATATTCCTTTCGAATTCTCTATCTATACTCGATCGAATGCATACTAAAACAAAATAAACACCAACCAATCACCCTATAATCTCATTAAACCTATCTACCAACAAATTTAATTATTTCTCAGAAAATGTCTTCAAATTATTCACACTAACCTTTCGTAGGCAAGTCAGTTTTGATTTTCTAAACAATATCCTTGAATATTTCTACTAACCTTTCTCCATAGCGCTACTGCTACTTTTATCCATCACAACTGAAAAACACAGTACCTAATTCAATTCAATCAGCCTTTTCTTTTAACATACAACCAACGCGCAATTTCAACAACACAACACGAAAAACAATCCGGTTGTCATAAGATACATATAAATGTGCATCTATAAACAAAATAAAAATTCTCCAATTACCATCACTCACTTTCGTTGAAAAAAGAAAAAAAACTACTACAATTCATATAAAACTCCTCCAAATGACACCAGTGAATATAATGTGGGCAAATGTCACCCATAAATGTCAAAATCATTCCCTTCGCAACCACAAAAAAAAAAACTACCAAGTCAATTCTACGCGGCAAACAATTTACAATTCTAGGCAGCAGATGACTAGTTTTATTTACTTAAATTTCCCCTCGATACATATGCTATAAAATACAACATAGTGTTGAAAAGATTTACCCCTACTGTGCTGTCATTTTACATTGGTGATTGTCAATCTTTTTTTCGTTATATCTACCTACTGACTTACCCGAATTCTCAGACATTTTTCTCGATATGAACGATCGAAAAACCACAAACACTTTATTTAAATCAAAAACTGAATTAATACGAAGTTTAATAATGTGAACTTTTGAACTTTATGAAGTTTGCGTTGAAATAAAATGAAATTTTCACAAAATCAACAGATACACGGTTTGGCATTTACAAAGTATAACCAAACTATGTCACTTGAGAAATTCAAATGACATTTGTTTGACGTTTGCATCATGGTTTGGTTTGCTTGTAGAAAAAACTCCATAGACTCGTTGACGTATCATGAAATGGATGTGTTCAGTTTGTTATGCAATTTAGCGTGTAGTTTAAAATATATTTGGTCATTTTGTTGATTTTAGAAGGGATGTGCATGACATGTTTATTTTATCTTAACCGTTGGCGTTGTTACCTTACGAATGATATAAAGAACAGATTATTTCTAGTTTTGATTGGTAAATGTGAAAATGTTAAGGAAACCAAATAGGATATTTGATATTTTAAATTTCAAATAATACAGAATGTGTATCTAATTTGCGATAGTAGAGATAGAGAGAGTTATTGTACACTTTGAGACTGAAAATATTTGCAGACATCAAATGTAGAACAGTATGCATCGTGGCTTGCACGTGATGCGAAAAATTGTTGTAGGTCGAAGGAAAAATCTACTTAATACTGTCACGTCCGTCATAAAACATTTGTTTTAAAACCAAATTACCTATTCTATATGAATTTTGGTGGTCCATTACATTAATTCACAATTTGTTAATAAGGCATGGATTTCAACTTGGAATTGGTTGAATGAATTCACTGTAGTGTGGAGTTAGGTGACATTTGCTGGCGACAAGGTATACATCAGCTTCAAATAAATTTCTCTTATAGAATCGTCTGTTAGAACCTTGCGATGGTTTTCGGAAAAATACTCAATTGCTGAACACAACCGTGTAAGATAAAACTTTACATGTTTGCATTTTTTTAGGCAAGTTTTTGGAAAAAAAATCTTCATCGAATAGCAACGCATTACCGCATCTATGATTAATTAAAACGCAACGGAGCCGCAGCGGCCAGCGGGAGAAACAGTTGTGTGGTTTTCCTTTATTGGAAGTTAACGTGCGCGTAACCTAATGCTGTATTTACACAAGTTAACAATGACAATTATTGTCAGAATGTTGGAACCGGCAAATAACACAAAAAAGTCTTGTGGTTTTAGAGTGCACATAGTGTCAAGAAACAACACTGACTAAATTATGACAATCTATTAGAAAATAATGAACGCGGGAATTTGCCTTTAGTGGCTTGTCATAAAATTGAAAGATGGATTGTGAACTTATTCCACTGTTTCACAGGTCCACAAAAGTTGTGACAAAGGACAGACTTTTGCACAAGAAATTAAGTTAGCTTGGAATTTTATAAAATTAATAGTAAAAACACATTGAAACAAGAACAACCAGCAGGATCTTCAACAGAAGAAGTTGCTGCGAAGCAACAAAAATTCAATGCAGCAAAAATATTTAGGATCAATAGATTAGACCACATTGACGAAAGGAACTTCTAAAGCCGCAGCAAAGCAATAGGGTATCACACGATCCGCTCAAGACGGAATGATGCATTTCTGTACGTTTTGTCATGAAATGCCCTAAAGTCCTTTTCAACTTCATGTTACACGCTACTCTTCACATTGTGTTCGCTATATTGGGTGTATGTGAATTCAAATTCACAAGCAAGCGTTTTTTGCTTCACACGACGCTACACAATTGTTTCGGCAAGTAATTAACTTCAATATGTCCACACACCGAATACAATTCTTATTCTGTGGGGCGCCCTCTAGTAAAGGAAGTTATAAATGTCAAAATGGGATGTGTTCAGTTCACACTGCACAAGAGGGTAAAAGAATTCAAAGGCCACCTAAGAATCCATATGATTTCACATAGAAATTTGTTCACATCTCTCCTCAAAATTTTAATCCGAAAAAACGAACAATTTTTCTGACAATTATCCAGTTTGTAGCTTGAATGAATTATATAAAATTACGTTAAATACTGTCGCAAAGGGCATGTTTAATTAAACACTTGTATTATGAATGTATATGCCATTGCTTAAAATGCATGTAGAAAAGTAAAAAAGGTAGAAATAGAAAATGGCTTCCACCTTCGTTGTCTTTGAACGATATGCGATCGAAGTGAATCGATATGGATGATTGGTATGCATTTAGCACCTAATCTTCAAAGAGTGCACGGTTGTGATACTAGTTTCTGTTAGCAACACCGTAATAAAGGGTAACACCGTAAAACTATAATTGTAGTAAGTGTGCAACACGTTACGCTCAGTTCAATTCAAAAAGTACAATATTTTGAAAACGAATGCCAAAGGTGCCTTTATTACTTTCAGATAACCAACCAAATGATCGAAACATGCAAATCGTACATCACCTGCCGCAGCAAGGAGACCATTTGGTCCCAGGATCGTAATCTAATTCGCACAAAGCTTAGCAATTGCATCAAATTAAATCACATCTATCACGAGACTTACTACACCGTTAGGGAGCAGCCTTTCCTCCCTAACCAAACCCCCTTTGGATTTTCAGAGAATTTCGTTTTTGGAAAGTTTGACACTTTTTGCGATCGTCTATCAAAGATTATATCCATGTTCAATCTCATCGATGACTACAACCATTTGTTTGAGAGGCGACTTGAGGGTCTGCTCCTGGGCGAGGCCCTCGAAGAAGCCTCTACTGCTTTCGAAGAAGCTAAGAAAGAGGTTCTATCTAAAAAGTACGACTACCTGGATCATCGTAATTCTGATTTCAACGACGATTACGATCGTTTCATGGGAAAAACAGACACTTTGAAAGACACTATCGCAACTCTAATTGAGACGAATTTCGATACAGTTTGGGAGACACCGCAGTGCATTCGATTTTTAGTTCGTTTTGAGAAAGTCAGTGAAAAGATACCGTTATCGAAGATGGATGAAAAATATCAACGAATATTGAAATATTGCGAAAAGGAAATTGACAGAATTTTGAAGTTATTCCGAAAGCAAAGAGATGATCCTCCAGTACCGAGAAACTTTCCACCAATGGCCGGTAGAATTCGATGGTGTCGAGCATTAGATTGCCATCTTAACGAACTTATGACGGACATAGCTGACCATTCGGTTCTACAAAGTCTTCCATTGACAAAGGATCTTGAGAATAAATACAAATCTGTCCAGGGAATACTGATTGAGTATGAAAATGAGATTATATCAATTTGGCTGGATCAAGATGTGAGTTTTTACAGAGCCATCTAGTGTGAGAGCTTACTATTTGTTTTTATAGGTTAGTGTGGCCGATGCTTGTCTCCTTCAACCGCTATTGTGCCTTCAAGGAGAGAGACTTTTTGTAAATCTTCATCCCACCATCCCATTGCTGATACGAGAGGCTAAAGCCCTTGCTAAGATGGATGTTGAGCTGCCCATTGTAGCAGCAACACTAATGTGTCGACAGAGCTACTTCATAACCATCCAGGACTCTTTAAATGTATGATTTTAAGGAGTTTTGGGGGGAACCATTTAAACTACTTTCTCTTTCCGATTGCAGAGCCTCATTAAAATGTTCCTGGCCACAGTGAAAGCGGTCAAACTGGAAGTTCGTCCATTGTTTCTGCCACAATTGGTCCGCCTCACGGCAATGCTGCAGCCTGGATTGAGCACAATAAATGTCTGGAAGTTGATATTTTGTTGTGGTAGTGGAGTAGGTTAAACATATTTTCGTATTATTTTCTCTCTTCTAGTGGACCAACCACAATTGGACGGTTTTCTATGAACGATGCAAGCAGGCAATCGAATCGTTTGAGGTTTTGGTTGCCAGGGTGCATGATATCTATTCAAATCGCATTTTGAATGTGCTAATGTCTATGCAGGATGTGACGTTACAGATACTGCCATGTGGTAAGGATGTGCTTAACGTGAGAAAGGTTATAGTATGTAGTTTCATTTTGTCTTTGTTTGAATAGATGATGAGATTTGGACAGTTGATGAGTTTTTGGAAAAGAGCGAAGAGGCTTGTAGGTAAGTGGAATTTAAATTGGTATGCATTGTGTCCTGTATGTTAATACTGTGTGTGGTTCCAAATGGTACTGTTGGGCCAGTTGTTTAAAAATTATGCCCTTTCTTTGTGCGTCGTTATCATGAAAACTGCCTTGCGTGTTCGGCATCAAAGGAAAGTGTAACAGCTGGGCAGATGGACCGTTGATTGCGTTCTTGTAGTGTGAGACAATGAAGAATCCAAGCGCATTTTACGATATGGCCGAGGAACTATAGAATCTACCTTCTTCTGCAGGATTCTATTAAGTGAACCTCATAAGCTCGTTTGTTGTTCAGTTGAGCTTCGGGAAGACACTGTATTCTTGGTGGACTCTATTTTCTTGAAAAGCTTACTCCTGCAACCTGAGATTGTTCTAATGATTTTGACATTTGTGTTGGGATAGGAAAAGCTTGATTGGAGCAGCAACTTGTCTATTGTACTATCTGAAATTACCCATTACATCCTTATTTTACTGTCTTCTTAAGGACTTCGAGTAGACGCTTCAGTTTACATTCAGAATCTGCAGCTTGATACGAGCAAAGGCAGGACAATTACAAAGTGCATTGCAGTTGTTGCAGGAAGACTTTAAGCAGGTTCGGCCTGAGAAATTCTCCAATGCAATCTCAGTGGCTGGTTAAAGGATTTAGCAAGGCCTTAAGCGCAGCTTGACTGTCACAGACAGAGGCATGCTTGTCCAATGAGTATTGCAGTCTTGTGTTGTTGCCTTCCACCAGCCCGTGATCTTTGATCGGTTTTGGAACCTTCTGAAAATACGACTATATTTCCCGCCGTGATGTCGGGTACTTAACGCCATCGTCCATATGGAATCGCAGCTTTTGTCGGTAAAGTAGTTCGTGATATATGCTCTGATGCATTCAATCTCGCCAGTGATATGCTAATGCATGTCCAGTTGGCACGTCTACTGCGCAGTATGTCTTTGTACCTCTGCTCCATCTTTTTTCCTGTATTGCTTCGGGTGCTATATCTACTTTATGGCATCGAGAGTAGAACGCGACTTTCTGAAGCTATACTGGCACCTCTATTCTTTTTCGTTGCTGGTGTATATGATGCGTTCTTTTGCCAGTGCATCTAGCAGGCATATTGAATGATACAACCAAGGTTCTCCAGGTAGCAACACTAAATCCTGGGGTTTCCATGGTTCGTGGCTTTAAAAAGGATCTCATCTGCACACAGTCTTACATTCGTGCGACAGGTTTTCCTTGACTTTTTTGCACATATTCATCCGTTCCACCATCTCTGTGTAGATGCATGCCTTCTTGTGGCTTTGTGACGTAAAGACGTTTACCGAACTTTAAGTTCCAAAGACTGATTTTAAAACACTTCCTGTTGCTTAAAGTGCACCTGACACGATTCCCAACAAACCAAGACCATCATCCTGTTTGCATTACAAATTCCTCACTTAAAAACTTTTCTTTCCTCTTTGAATTAACATGCAATTAAAGGATATCAGCTGATGTCCTTCATTAGACTTTCGCCTTAATGAGTACAATATCTCTCGAAATAAATCAACCCCACCTGCTTCCTGTTTCTTTTTCTTATTCACAGACAAGCTGCAATTGAATTGAATCGCAAGAGTCAAATGATCTCTGAAGCTGTAGAAGAAGTCCTTAGTTTGGTTGACAAGGCTACGGCTACGTTTAAAGAAATCGCCGGTAATGATGTTGTTACATTATTCGATGGTATGTCTCCAAGTGGTTGGCGCTGCAAAAAAAAAACATAAATTTCCCTCTATCTTTGAAGCAACCCCAAAAGATCAACAATCATCGGCCAAGTCCAACGGTGAAAAGGAGGGTAACCAACAGCAGGACTGGAGTATTTTGTGGTCCTGTTTCGAGAATCCACTGTCGCTACTCTCGGCCACAGAGAATTTACCCAAAGGGATGCAGGTGGGAATACAATACATTTTTTTTGTTTTTGTTTTTTAAATGAATTTCTCATCTCTCTCTCTCTCTCTGTGTCTCCCTTTAAGGACATGGTGTGTAATGCTGTGGTTGAAATGCGTCGCTACTACAGCAGAAAAGTTATCGATGTCCTCATTAAAGTTATACGTGCTGCGCTGGATATGATCCGGCGCCGATTCATCTCCGAGGAGGATGGTGAAACTGTCGCGAAGAAACCAATTTTAGCCCTAAATGCCATCCTCATGATTCCGCATGTCACTATCAAGCCGAGCATCGATGAGTTGCAGGAGATGCTAATTACCGCTGGAAAGAATATCACTGGCATCGCAAAGGGGGTGGCACAATGGACCAGCGGTAGGGACAGTCAAATGGCGACGAATACTGTGAATCCTCGAGTCAGTCGCCATCAGCCGGATGATAAAAAGGGTCGACGCAGGAAAATGTACTGCTTGGCCTCGGAAGAACGCCCACAAATGCCGCATATGCTGAAGAGTTTCTACAGCTCGATTATGGACAACAAAGAGGTCGTCCGAGCACTGTCCCTGCTGTCGAATTGCACGAAAAATATCAAACCAGAGATTCAAGCCTACATTAAACGCTGGAAGCCATATCATTTTCTATGGAAGAATGACCGCACCACACGACAGTTGATGGAGTTCGGGTTGCAGGAGTTTGAATCTTCGCTCCGTTGCCTGGCCGAATTGGATGCAAATCTGCTTGTCGAACCCGACATTGAGGTTTTCGGTCAGTGTATAGCGGTCTATAATGAGAAATTAAAGTACGGCCTTGCCATCGAAATTAAGTGTAAGTCCATGATTAACATTTAAATGAAGTCCTTGCGCGCTTTGTCTACACGATACAGGGATTAATGTTTATTTTCATATGGTACCGTTGGATGAGTATATTTTGCATATTGAGTACTCATACATCCACACAACAGATGGCGATGAGGTTGCAAAAAAAAAAGGGGAGATACTTATATTTTGGCCGGTGCTTTGTATTTTCGGTTTGTGGCTCGGGATTGGGATAATCTAACATTTTTGGAGGAGAAGGTGAATTTTTTTTTTTTTTTTCGAAAATCGATTGATTGCTTCTTCGGATGGGAGGTTGTTTGTTTGAAGGATAAATGAATACCGAAAATATTATCCTGTGACGTGTGGGTGGTGGTTAGGAATTACTTTATCGCGTCACGTTTGAAATTACGGAGTTTTTTTTTTTTTTGCTTTTTTTGTGGGGAATTTAATGTTGTAACAGATTTACTTAATGGAATTCGGGATAAGTATACTTGATAGAAGCTGTCTACGTCACTACATTCAGGTATCTCGTACGGGACGGATGTGTGGAACCTTGATATATCCATCATGCTTTGGTTAATTTCAGTTCATGTACGTGCCACATTATGAGTGTCTTCTGGTTTTTTAAGGGACTTCAGTGCTTTGTAAGGGTTAAGTGCTGGAAGCTTGATTAACAAAATGCTCTGGAAATGTTATCACCGAACCGAAATAGCGAGGTTTAGATGAACATTTACCGAAACTTCAATAAGCCGTTCCAACTGTGTTGAAGTGTTTTCAAAAGTCATTATCTGTCACCTAGTGGTAGTAGGTGGCCATCCTTTGACTCTATTCTACAAGTCATGTCGAATTTTGATTCCGGCGGTGTAGCCCAGAATAGATCCGCCTCAACCAAGAAACCTCTTCAGTCAATACGGTACGACCGGCTCCTAGTCTTAGCTCTCGATAGTTAGAGGGCAAAGATTTTTCTCCTGAGAGCACCTAGGGAGACGTTCATCGTCTTGGCAACGGAAATATCCACGGCAGAGCCCTTCCTCGCTCTTAGCTAATCCTCTCGCTCATTGCCCTTGATGTTACTGTGACCTAGCACTAACTGATTCTGATCCTAGGAGCCAGCGAGTATAGCCTCCTTGAACTGTTATCTTCGATGATAAAGTGACAGATGTAATAGTCTTGATAGGGACCCGAATTTTTGCTTAAGCCTGGAAGATGCTACACGAATCCGGCAGGCGGTAGGATGTAGAGATTTTAAAGGGTTCGGAGAATCCGATTCAAGATCCTATTGTGACCATAAGGCCTGGTTACCCAGTAACCTGTCTCTCCTAGTCTGACTTAAGACTACATGAAGCTCAAAACATAATATCAGGGTCGAGTGGCAGCAAGTGCACTATTTTATTAAAAGCTTCGATTGGACATCTTATCATGGCCAACCTTCCAGTGCCGCTGTCCTTCGCTTTTTACCGAAAAGTTATACGTTGAAGTCTTTTTCTAGTGCAGGAAAATGGACGTACCAAAGCGGTGTGCATCCATATGACCACCTATGGGCGAAGTCCTAACTTTTTACCGAACGTTTTGCTGCAAGCATTAAAACCCACACAGGCCTTCTTAACCAGTAGGTCAATATTAAGTTTCCAGCTTAGTTTTGAATCAAGTATCACACACTTCTCCTGGCACTGGAGAAGGAGGAGTGGACTCTTAAGCCGTGGAAGCCTGAGAGTTGGAATTTTGGTTTTAGCGGTGGCTTCAGTTGACGCTACATCCACATCTAGTGGTCTCCTGATTATTGATCTCTGATACCAGAATCAACACGTCATTCCTTGACTCTAATTCTACCTAGTCTCCTTCTCTATCAAGCCTCTCCACTTTGTTTGATCTATAGCTGTCTCTAGTTGCGCCCTCAAAGTTGGACGAGGTCCCCTTGAACTTGTACGCGCCTGCGTCATCCCTTCGTGTTAAATTCGAAGACTCTGCGGGCTGGTCAGCATTCGCTCTTCATGTCCTAGCCACTTTAGACGTCCAATACGTAGTTTTTGATTAGGTTCTGTGTTCTGATAAAGATGGCTAATCTGTTAACTCATCCAGCGAATCCTAAACTAGTCTGCATATTTATTTACAATGCCCTTTTCTGAATTTCCAGCTTGCAACCACAAAATTGGCCAAGCCATGAAGAAGAAATACAAAAAGGAGATGGACTATGTCTACGCGGTGATCAACGAAATGGACCGAAAGTTGGACCGCCCTATACGTGACCTGGATGACGTCCGTATGATTATGGAGACCTTGGGTAAAATTCGCGAACAAGAAGTCGACATGGACATGCGAATCGATCCCATTGAAGTAGGCTAGTTATACTCCCAAGAAACAGCTTTAATTTGCTTTTGGATTTTCAGGAAGCCTTCAATGTCCTTACACGCTATGAAGTCCAAGTTGAGCGTGAACAATTCGATTTGGTTGACAATCTTCGAACGACATTCCAAAATCTTCAATCGTGCGCGCTGCAAGCTCAAGTGAAACTCCTTGAAATGCAGCCAACCTTCCAGGATGACCTCAAAACGAATCTCTATAACTTCAAACAGGACAAAATCGAGTACGTGAATGAGTACCGAAATGCTGGGCCAATGCAACCAGGATTGACACCTCGAGAGGCATCCGATAGATTGATTCTATTTCAAAATCGCTTTGAAGGCATGTGGCGACGCTTACAGACTTATCAGAGTGGAGAGGAGCTATTTGGCTTGCCACAAACGGATTATCCCGAACTGGGACAAATTCGCAAGGAGCTGAACCTCCTCCAGAAGCTGTATAAGCTCTACAATGATGTTATAGATAGGGTTAGCAGTTACTATGATATTCCATGGAATGAAGTCGATATTGAGGAGATTAACAACGAACTCATGGAGTTCCAAAATCGGTGTCGTAAGCTACCAAAGGGCTTGAAAGAATGGCCAGCTTTCCATGCCTTGAAGAAGACAATTGATGACTTCAATGATATGTGTCCTTTGCTGGAGTTGATGGCGAACAAAGCCATGAAACCACGCCATTGGCAGAGGATAATGGACGTTACACAGTACATCTTTGAGTTTGACAGCGAAGGCTTCTCGTTGAAAAATATTCTAGAAGCTCCATTGCTCAAGCACAAGGAGGACATAGAGGACATCTGTATATCTGCGATGAAGGAGAAGGATATCGAAGCCAAGCTTAAGCAAGTCACCAACGAGTGGTCTGTCCATGAGCTTCAATTTATGAGTTTCAACAACCGAGGAGAGCTGCTCCTTCGAGGTGATACAACTGCTGAGACCATCGGTCAGCTTGAAGACAGTCTTATGGTCCTTGGTTCACTCCTCTCCAATCGATACAATGCTCCATTTCGTAAGCAGATCCAACAATGGGTGTATGACCTGTCCAATTCCAATGAGATCCTCGAACGATGGCTGCTGGTGCAGAATATGTGGGTTTACTTGGAGGCTGTATTCGTTGGCGGTGACATAGCCAAACAGCTGCCAAAAGAAGCCAAACGTTTCTCTAAGATCGACAAATCTTGGCAAAAGATCATGCAGCGAGCTCATGAGACCCCTGGCGTTGTAGCCTGCTGTGTTGGTGATGATCTGCTCAAACAACTCCTGCCGCACTTACAGGAACAACTGGAAATCTGTCAGAAATCCCTTAGCGGCTATTTGGAACGCAAACGAATGATGTTCCCTCGGTTTTTCTTTGTCTCCGATCCAGCTCTACTGGAGATCCTCGGACAGGCCTCTGACTCTCATACAATTCAAAACCATCTCTTGTCGATCTTCGACAACACACGCCATGTCCGATTCCATGACATCGAATACAACAAAATGATGGCGATCATGTCCTGTGAGGGTGAAAGTATCCAATTGGATCGTGCGATTCGTGCCGAAGGCTCTGTGGAGACATGGCTAACTCAATTACTGGTCACAGCACAGCAGTCCCTGCACTCGATTATCAGGACCGCCTATACGACCATAAATGATCCAAATTTCGTGCTGTTGGCATTTTTGGAGAAGATGCCAGCGCAGGTTGGTCTATTGGGGATTCAGATGATTTGGACGCGGGATGCTGAGATGGCACTTATGCAGGCCAGGCATGAGAGGAAGGTCATGTCAGAAACGAATAACAAGTTCTTGGAACTTTTGAATACACTCATCGATCAGACGACTAGAAATCTGACCAAAATCGAGAGGACAAAGTTCGAGACGCTCATTACGATACATGTACATCAGAGGGATATTTTTGATATTCTGGTATGACTCATGGGAGTTGGATGACTTGGTGACGCGGTTTAATGTAAATTTTGAACATTTCTTTCAGTTTCGAATGAACATCAAGTCGTCGAATGACTTTGAGTGGCTGAAGCAGTGTAGGTTCTATTTTAAGGAAGATTTGGATAAGACTTGGATCTCTATTACGGATGTGACTTTCACGTACCAGAATGAGTACTTGGGATGCACGGATAGATTGGTCATCACGCCTTTAACTGATAGGTGAGTTATTTTTTTTTGTATTATATATAGATCAGCCGACTTTATAATGTTTAAGCGTCAGAATTGTGTCTAGTTTCTAGCAATGTGTCTTCAACTCTCCCAATTGCCGTGGGAAGAAGCTGGATTTTTTCCTGTTATGTGCTTCTCAAATCGCCGCCTCTTCCTAAGCTTAGTATGACATTGCATAGTTTCGAAAATGGTCCTAAAACCGATCCTTGTGGAACCTAAATTGATGGCTTCATCTTTAAAGTAAAGGGTTCCTCATTAAGCGTTTCCTATTTATAAATTCAAATAAAACAAACTTTGAGTCAGATATTACTAAAGTTTTTTTATTGGTTTAGAAGTCAGATATATGCCATTTTATATAGAATATAAAACTCTTCAAATTTTCACAGCGACTCCGCTGGGTGGCGCGCATGTGAAACATTCATAGCTCTGACTTTGGCGTGATTTTTCGACCGAAATCGGGGTCAACTTCCAATTTTTCGAGAGCCGAGTCAGCGAACCAATGGCGTTGTCTATGGTCATTAACTTTAAGCTCCTTGGTCAGTTAAATCTTGTACGGGTATAGTCCAAAGTTATGACACAAAATGCTTCAAGTTGTGGTCTGAGTAAGGCAGAATTCTGGTCATCGGATTCTCCTTCACACACTCACGGATAGCTGGGATATTTTCGGCAGAACTTATGTTTTGTTGACGAATGGGTCTGGCCGGATTCTTTACTGTTGATGTTGTTGATTTCAATTTTTCCATCACGTTGTCAATAGTCCTTACGGTAGGACGATTATGGCGACCGTAAAATGGGTGAGGCGCGCGAAATGTTGCTCGAATAGAAGACCCACTTTCATAAACCAATTTAATCATTTGGACACGATCTTCATGTTGATTTGGAAAAACAGACTTAATAAGTGACAGCCAAATTGACAGATGTAGCTTCAAAAATATGGTCGCTTACAACTATCAAAGTTTTGCAAATTTCTTTAGTTGGCGCTGAAGCACAGTAGAGAGTGCACTTAGTCGATGGTTTCCTGGGGCGCTTAAGCACTGGATGTAGGGTGACACAATGTACAGTACTTGTACTAACGTTCAAATCGAAAAAGGTTTCTACTTGTTAAAGGTTTTTTCTTCCATGAGTATGAATTGAATCGCTGTGCATTCATCTGTCAGATCGAAATTCCCACTCCATCCTAAACTCTATCCCTCGACTCTGCACATAAACACAGTATGTGTTTCTCACTTTAGTCTTCACTTTCGAATTGGGTTTGAATCTTGGTTTACACGGATTGAGGGATCGAGTTAGAAACGAATTGGATCACTTCCTCAGCTATGTGAAGAGTTAGGCTTGCCAAATAATTGACCTTTAATCGTCATTTTAGTTTCATGGAGACACAGTATTTATGTGAGAATAGAAGCCGCAAAATGATTTATTTGGGTGTTCATTTCTCATGATCTTGTGGCAGGTTGTAGGTATTGCAGAAGTCCCCAAACTGCTCACCCTTATCATTCCGGAATCCAAGGACGTGAACCCCCATTACGTCCAATCAGTTTCAAGATGTTCCAGTTGAAAGAATCTGGCGTCATTAGGCCCTTTCTGAGTTGATTCGAGGAGGGTCTTTACGCTCGCCCATTGATTGGAGTGACTACAAAGGTAAATTCTTTAAATAGGCGTGTTCCGTACTCTAGGGACTAGGGGGACTAGGACTAGGTTGTCAAACGTTCTCGATTGGTCAAGAGATTCAGTTTTGACCGCAAAGTTAGGCATTTCTTTTTGAGGTAGTGAACTGGATTTAAAAGTAAGCAGATTCCCCCTACCTTTTAAGTTAATGTGCAAATTGTCAAGTTGCCCCAGAAAGTAGGCCTAGAGTTTGGAACGTGCCCAATGACTTCAACGAATTGAATGAAATCAGTGAATTCAATGGCTTTTAACCAAGTTCAATGCATTCAGTGACATTTATTGACTTTGAACAACTGAATGCACTCAGTGAATTCCAGTGACTTTTCAACTGTTTGCAGTGAATTTTCCCTGCCTGTATTCAGAAGAATTATATTCAAAAATGATGGCATTCATCTTCCGTGCTTTGCTCGTGTCAGCTTTTGGAGTGACAAGTGCTACATACGTTTCAGACTTTCGTTGATTGACATGTCCTTTAAAAATCCCGATCAAGTCTCATCCAATTTAGTTTTGAAACACAAATCATTGGAGTATAAGGCCTACTCTACTGGTGAGCATAAAAAGCGCACTTGAATAATGTCAAATGTCTTCCTCTTGCCATTTAATCCTAAGCACTTATGGATGAGTAATACTTCTTCACAACACAAGAATCCTTGACTATTTCCAGCAATTTAGCAGCACTTTTTTCGGGCTACAGTTCACTCAACTTGTCATGGTTACCCCAATCAGTTGTATAAGTATTATTTAATCGAGAGAGAATCCCTGTCTCAAAATTCTATTTGTAAGAACCGACATTCCTCCTCGAACATACGTATACAGTTGTTCACGTGGCAACATGGTTTCACTAGGAATTTAAATCCATCATGCTCATCCTTTACGGAATCTAACCAGAAATTGCCGTATTATGAAACCCTCCGTTACTTTTTTTTTTTTTTTTGTGGTGAACAAAATTCCTTCCTTTAGACAAACATTTGTGCCTCGAGGTGTTGAAATATCTCAACCGAGATCCCCGCCCACTAGCAGAGTAATCACTGGCACACACAACAACTTACTTACTTACTTACTCATTTTGTGAACATTAATAACAAGGATGTTTAGAGAAAAAGGAAAAACCCTTTTATCCATACGCAGGCAGGTATTCACGTCGAAGGATAATAAATGTTTGTCGACTTTCGGCGGGGTGGCGGGCGGAAGGAGCTTGGTGTAGAAAATGTTTGCCCAAAGCAAGACTGAGAAAGTCCCTATAAGGTGGGGGAGAATTCATAAAGGAGTTGTTTGGTTGATTTGAAGGATTAACGTGTTTTCAATTTGATTATCCTGACAGTTTCAATTTTGTGTGACACATAAGTCTTGTGCAACGAATGTACACACATGCTCAACGATTGCTTGAACATGTGTGCGACATGATGTAGCACACAGGGAATGTGTGTTTTTCCGGTCACTCAGAGGGAGTGTGTCTGTCTTTTGGGAATATACGGTGAAGGACATAAAGTTCAATTTGATTCTGTTCGAATCATATATATCTAGGAGTGAGTGTGTGTCTAACAGGTACCCAGAAGCACTCGTATTTACTTGCACTCAAATGGAATGCTGTAGGGATACAGAGAGCGGAAGCAAGTTCCAAATAATGTGCAACTGTGTAAATACACTGAGAGGAATGAATTGAAGAATTGAAGAAAGCAGTATCGTATCACGGATACCGTGCTTCTAAAAACCGCTCCCTTGTACCAAATACTTGGTGAACTTTGGCGCCTCAAAACTCAGGATTTCCGTCGCGAAGACTATCAAGGATTGAACATGTTCTGCATGATCCACATCTTGGTACATCTCATAGTGTTTGGTCATACGGGAACAAGTACTCTCCAAAGAGTTAAATATTTTCTCTGCTTTCTTACTTATCCTTCAGCACCCGAAGCAAGACTATTTTAGAGAGATTTTGGCCCAGTTCTATCTTTCTGTTTATGGAATTGAATTGGGTTTTGGACAGACAATTTTTTGGATTTTTTAACCAACTATTTTGACTTACTTAGAAGTGATCGAAATCCTTGAATAGTAAAAGCGTGCACGTTCCAGCGAAAGTCCATCACGGATTCATCAGTATGTGTGGAAATGATCAGTTCAGGCGAAGACTGTTTAGACCTTTTGATCGTGAGGAGTGTGAGCTTGATTGTGATGCTGGTCTATCATTGCGTGGTTTTTAATTGCTGTTACTGGACTTGTTGGATTAATCTTAGGTACTTGAGTTCAGTCTTGACACGATCGCATGAATCTATGGAGATGCGATCGTTATTTTGTCCCAGGTATAGGGATCTACTGTTTGAAAGAAGAGCTTTGATTGGGAGCACTTTGAGATTGATCGTGTTTCTTGGCTTTTGATTAATGTCACTGAACTGGTGTGATCGGTCCCTGTTGGTGGATCTACTGATCTCTAATATTGGGAATCGGTGTAAAAAAAAATTTTGTGGTATTGCTTTACCGGTATTGGAATATTCGACCGTTTGTATTTGTACTTAGACCTCCAGGCTTGTGGAGATCTTTTGTTTGAAAAGAATGCTTTAGTCGTTAGGAGGACGAAACTTATCGTGACGATGATCTATAGCTGGTTGACTTTAAACTATTCTCACTGGGAACTATTGTCAGACCGATTTCCATTAATGCCGATGTCATCATGATCAGAATCTTGTGAAACTTGTCCTCTGTTGGAGTTTGTAAATGCTACGGACTTATCGGTATTGGAAGAACTGCCTTTCAAACTTGTCACGTCGATCAGTTGATCATAAGAAGCTTGCATCCGATCGTGATTGTGGTCTATTACTAATTGGAATTCGAACTGAGTTAATGCACATTTCGAATCGAACTCCGTTAAGGAAAGAATACTGCCACGATCACGTGAATATATAGCAATGTGAAAGCTATTTGTTCCCTTAGTACTGTACAGCAAAGTTTGTGTAGATCTTCACTTTGAAAATTGTATGCTTGATCGTGAGATCACTGATCACTGGTCGGATCACTGATCGATTCTGAATTATTGCTACAAGGCTTTTTGTATCTGTATTTCCCTTGGGTCAATACTGTTCCGATCACGAATATGATCGTTTGAATACCCGGCGATCTGCCACTGTATTACAAGTAAGATTATGTGCCTGCGCGCCATTGTGTGCTGTTTCTGAAAATGTGCTTCACTCTTCTCACCCTTTCAGAGAGTGTGACCAATCCACTGCCACTTTGGTCGTCTTTGGTGATTCTTAAACTATTTCTAGGCCATAAATTTAGCCTTGCAGCTGAACATTCTCTCCGTGTATTTCTTGAAATGCACTTTCCATTAGACAACGTCTTCCAGGGTAAAAGTTCAAAGTGAATTCTATCAATGAGTTTGTCAAGGGACGCTTGCATGTACATCTTAACAACCATCATAAAATGTCAAAATTTAATGTGTTTCTGCCTTCAGGACTTTATCTGATCTCAAGTCGACATTATCGCACTACTATCCTCTGGGAAAGGACCTTTAATACTAATATCTGTCAGCGGTGACAATATTTAAATGCGACTAATATCCTTGAAATCTAATTAACTGTACACAATCCGCTTAATTACTTTTCAATTACGCCCAGGCACACAATTTCTCTTCCATTTTGCAGATGCTACATCACCCTAGCTCAGGCATTAACCCTCAGCATGGGCGGAAGCCCATGTGGTCCAGCTGGAACTGGGAAAACGGAAACCGTCAAGGATATGGGCAAGACATTAGCTAAATATGTGGTCGTATTTAATTGCTCCGATCAAATGGATTACAGGTAAGCGCGCCGCGCTCCTCCGCACATAAGGATGCAGCCCTCGCACACGCAGTCAGTTACAACGTGTGAGCTCAAGGATAAATTAAAAATGTCACCAAAAGGAACTATTTCCATTATTGCATTCCTCTAATTGGATCCTTTCTGTTTTATACCACACAAGCGTGTGAAGAGAATAGAAAAGAATTAAATAAATTCCATTGTGTGTTTGCTCTATTTTATTTTATTCTTTTTTGTTTCTTTTGTTTAGAGGTTTGGGACGCATCTATAAAGGACTAGCACAATCCGGTACATGGGGATGCTTCGATGAATTTAATCGTATCGAGCTTCCTGTTCTATCGGTGGCAGCGCAACAAGTTGCCGTTGTCCTTACTGCCAAAAAGGAGAAGAAAAAGTCATTTGTATTTACGGATGGCGATACAATCGAAATGAATCAAGAGTTTGGAATTTTCATTACAATGGTAAGGCTCTCTAGATGGAGTGTGTGTGTGTGCTTTTCTTTTCGATGTTCCATTAGAATTAAATTTTAAGAGTCGCTTTGTGGGCGGATTGCTGTGAATTGTGACCATTAAGAGATTAGATCATATAAATGGGAATGCAGATGGATGGTGGCTATTAGTCTGACGCTCTGGCGAAGAGATGAAGATACAAAATATTTGCATACGACTTAGCGTTAAAAGAATATTGGCCTTAAAATTGGTATTTCACCTTTGGAATTCAGGAAAATAATTTAGCCAGAGAGAGAGAGCTTATTATATTGAGCCTTGTCCTGGTAGGCGTCTGGAAACATTGAGGACTGAATAAAGGTGACTCAAGTTTTGCTTTCGCCTTCTCATTAAACCGATAAAACTAGTCCAGCCCCTCCCTCTCTTTTTGTCACGATCCTTAAAAGAGGTCGGTTCTTGAAGAGTCATTTCTATCTTGGATGGCTACCTAAAGGTGACCAAATAATAACGATGGGAAACAAATTGTAAATAAATCAACAACAGTCTGAGATATGAGACTAATTTTGGCTTCTTTTTGATGCCACATTCATGCCATTATGTCTGGAAAAGCAGATCATTCAAATGGCGGCCTCAGCTTGGCTGGCAGTGCTTCAAGCGGTTGGCCCTGTTTTTGATGACTCAGTCCAATATGTAGGGCTTTATTCTGGCAAAGGCGCCTCGATTGTTAGCTTTGAGGTCTTCCAAAGTGATTGGATTCTTAGTGTACACTAAGGACTTGTCGTAGCCGCAGAGAAAATAATCGACGGGTGTCAAGTCAGCACGCAATTGGTAAATGGTGGCCGCGAGATGGCCTTAATCTTCTGCACAACTTCGAGTGTTGCGTCGCTTGTATGACATATAGGGCGAAGTTCTTGAAACCACAGCTTGGATATATCGATGTAGTCGCGCTATGATCACAGAAAGTTGGCTAACAGTGTTCTCTCCAAAAATGGCAATTTGGCTTATTGATGTAGCCTCTGACCAAAATCTGGACCAAAATCAGGTCAAAAAGAGTGTACTCTAGCTAAAATTCATGAGCCATGATGACTACCATTCGGGAAGCGGAAATAAAGCATGATAAAATGGCAACCATTAATTTTTAGCTGGATGTCATTGGTAACCTTGACAGCTGAACGTCATTTGCTACTTTGACAGCTGCTGAAACAATCAAATCGAATTAAGATAAAGGAACAGCACTCTAATATTTGATTCTGCTATGATGCCAAGGTTCATGAAGAAGATTTTACCTCGCATGGTCACCGTGTATGGAATGACATTTAATTTTTACTCTCTTCAAAGCCGTGTGCTTTTCAATCTGTCACTTTGTATGAAACGTAAGAAATAAAAAGAAAATAGACACAAAAGTAAGACCATTCTCAATGGCGTCACACCTATCATAGTCCAAATGCATCCTCATCGACTTCCGTTTCCAACCAACCAATACCAATGTGTAATGTCCTCCCCTTGGAAGCAATTTTATAAATATTTCAAAGGTATCCTTGCACTCAAATGATTAAATCAGGTTCGACCTCTGAGAACTTTTCCAAAAATTTACTACGATGTTTTCTTTAATTTAATTTTAGCACTCAATTTGGAAGTATCCACTTAAAGGTTTACTCTAGACAGACAAAGTAAAAAGGTCTTTAGCAGGGATAATACAATAAAGAGTATTCAAGAAGTGGTAGCCTATGCGAGAGTTCCTGTCAGCAGGACACTCTCGAGAACTTTTTTTGGGGCAATGAATTTTTCATAAGCTAAATGATTTCAATATCGATCCTTAAGTTACATATGGTTGGTGCTGGGAAATTTCACACCTCTTATTATTTACTGACTAGTATTTTTCAACACGGTACATCTTTAAGAATAATTTCGAATTTTACGAAAACTATACGAACACAGCCTCTAATTGGTGTCTGACCTTTTGATCGAGACAAACAATTTTCTGTTGTTTATAGGTAGTTCTCTCCTGGGAAATATTTACTTGTTCCCGTGAATTAATCATAACCTAGTTGGCAAGGATTCGATTGAATTGGTTTCGAAAGTTATGTGATAAGTTAGGGTGGACAATTTGTCGGGTATCCCTAAATATTCTAGAACTTTTGTCTTATTCTATGAATAACCCAATGCCAAATTAATAATAAATTTCTGAAATCTTCCTTATTTTGAAAGTTTTTACAGTCATAGGTATCAATATAAATTGAGGGATAATTGAATCGTATAGCTTAGGAGTAGATAGTGTTTGGATTTACTTTTATTTTAAGGAACCTTTTGAGTTGGCAGTTCCGTCTCACGATAAGTTTCCAAAAGAGATGTATATTTTTGCAAATAACCAGTTTTAGACATAAAAAAATCTGTCTTTTTACTGGGCTATAGGGGCTGCACTTAGATCTTGAGTGTAGGCATTCTTTGAACTCTGTCACTATATCGAATTCATTAACTCTTATAGCGGTCCCAGATCATACTTGGCTCACGTCAAAAGAGGGGAATTAAAGCCAGGGCGCAGAAGAAGTTTCCTCAGGCCGTGAACCTGCATTGGTTTTTTTTTTTTGGTTTTTGTATCTTCGATCAAGGGACGAAGCCCTTAAACATAAATCGTGCTTGGCATGACTCTACTGCTTGCATGTTAACTCGACAAATGCTCTTTGGCATTAATCAGTTTATAATAATGCAAATGTGTCAGACATATGGCTCCAAATTGTAAAATGACAGTACTTTAGCTGGAGTTTAAAGGTACGCTTGCGCTTGAAAAGTCACCTAATCAAGAGGCTCTGAAGTTTCTAATAGAATCAAACTAGAAGTTGGAACACTGATTAAGGTGGGTTTCCAACAGTCAAAGGAATGGATTGCAGACTCACTAGGGCGATTATGTTAACCGAAATGAAAAATAGTTTGCAAGATACCTACCCAGATTGGAGATAGTTTAAGGGTCGTTGAACTAAGGCGCGTCAGGAATATGGTAATGGTCAGTGAACGATTCCATCTCCACTAGGAGCTTTATATGATTTCTGTGTTTGGAAGGCCCACCTAATCAAATCAGCAGTATAAAAATAGCCTTGCCCTACAATTGACTTATGTATAATCCAAATTGTCTGCAAGATACTAATATTTGTAGACTACTACCCTGAGTTAAAGTTAAAAGGGCGTTTCCTGTCATTCTTCTGTTTCACTTTAAGTACTTCACTCCACCGTTAAACCTCACCCAAACAACTATTCCCCAATCCACTCACCTCACTTAAACGACGTCTGGAATAGGAATATAATTTACCTCGAAAATTTTGTGCTCCAAGCCGTTCGTTAATAAATTTTCCTCGTTTTTTTTTTTTTTTTTTTTTGGTGCAAAAACATATCCTTCAAGCCGCCCACTCGCGCACACAACATAATTCAATTAATTACCCAATATTCATTTACCGTAAAATCCGTACGGCATAACTTCTAATTTCCCTAATTAGTTGCGAGTCCTGACGCAAAAGCTAGCTATCCAAACATTCTACGTCAGATGCTCGTACTGCAAACGACAATGAGTCAGGTGTAAGAGCAGATAGGCACCCCAATTAATCGCCATCAATATAGTATATCCTTTGTGGGGTTGGGGGTAGGAAAAATTAAAGAAAACAATATAAATATGTACATCTCCTAGTCGACGGCGGTTCCTTCAAAATCGATATGCGCGAGGAGAAGAAGGATAAAAATTTGGGTTGATCCGCCCACACCTTGGGTTCCAAACGACGGCACGTTCCAAATACACCTCGTAGACGTTCCGTAAATAAATTATGGGCCATCGTACCGAAACTGTTATAATGAAAGGACATTAATCCCGTGGCAGCTTAAATGGTTGCTCTTCTTTTTTTTTTCCACTAGGGGATAGCGAAATTTTCAAACGATGATTACGGTTGCACGGATACACCTGCCAAGCGCACACATCCTTTTCCCTCTCCAATCAATCAGAAACACACACACAAGCACACATAGAGAGGAACATCTAAAATAATTTCCAATATCCTTCGATTTGGAATTTGCATTTAATTTCCAATTTGTCTACTCATCCCTACGGTCATATATATATATAGAATCCTGGTTATGCTGGTCGCAAGGAATTACCGGAAAATTTAAAAATTCAATTCCGTACGGTTGCCATGATGGTGCCCGACCGACAGATCATCATTCGTGTGAAGCTTGCGTCCTGCGGCTTCCTAGAGAACATAACACTCGCAAGGAAGTTCTACACGTTGTACAAGTTATGCGAGGAACAACTCACCAAACAGGTACACTATGACTTTGGCCTGAGGAATATTCTGTCGGTGTTAAGGACACTTGGCGCTTCGAAGCGTTGCAATTCGAAGGATAGTGAGAGTACGATTGTGATGCGTGTGTTGAGGGATATGAATTTGTCTAAATTGATTGACGAGGACGAACCGTTATTCATGTCACTAGTGTCGGACTTATTTCCGAATCAGGTGAGTTATGATGGTAATCTCTTTGCAGGATTTGTATCCTTTTTTTTTTTTTTTGTGTAGACCCTGGAGAAGACAAATTACCCCGAGCTGGAGGCGGCTATTGCCCAGCAAGCCGATGAAGCAGGAGTCGTTTATCACCCGCCGTGGGTGTTGAAACTGATTCAATTGTACGAGACACAAAAGGTTCGCCATGGCATCATGACTCTTGGGCCGAGTGGGGCGGGTAAGACGACATGTATTCACACTTTGATGAAGGCGATGACGCAGATGGGGACCGTGCATCGAGAGATGAGGATGAATCCAAAGGCTATAACGTCGGCTCAGATGTTTGGCCGCTTGGACGTCGCTACGAACGACTGGACTGATGGAATCTTTTCAGCCCTTTGGAGGAAGACACTGAAGAGTAAGACTGGGGATAATATTTGGTTGGTCCTTGATGGACCAGTGGATAGTATTTGGATTGAAAATTTGAACTCGGTGTTGGATGACAACAAAACTTTAACGCTGGCCAATGGTGATCGCCTAGTGATGGCACCGACTTGTAAGATCATCTTCGAGCCTCACAATATTGACAATGCGAGTCCGGCTACCGTCTCAAGGAATGGTATGGTCTACATGAGCTCATCAGGACTCGATTGGAAACCCAGTTAGTTGCAAGCATCAAATTTGAACCTAAAATTTGAGAAAAAGCATGTGTTTCTTTCTAGTTGTCCAAGCCTGGCTTAAGTCCCGTGCACCGGGTGAAAAGGCTACGTTTAGCGATCTCTTTGAGCAGTCGTTTCTGTCTATATTCAATTGGGGAACACAGAATTTGAAGCTCTTGATGTCGGTTCTGCAGTGTAATATTGTGCAGCAGATGTTGTTCATTCTGGAGGGCTTGGTGCCAGTGAAAAAGGATGACGAGGGTGCTGTCAGTTTGTCCAGCAAGGAGAGTCAAGACGGTAAGTGAAACGAGTACGTTTGCGAAGGACATACATACTTACAATCAATTTGAAACTAAACTAAATATTTGGATCGTAAATATTTACAGTGGCCTACTATGGAAGTGTTATGCTTGTACAGCCTGAGCCCAAAAATTTTAAGGTTATCACTTACAATCCGAAAAATCATAAAGCAGGAAGCTCTAGAAGGATGGCAAATGGCTCCTCCTTTCGCATATCGTGATTTTTTTTTTGTAAAGATTCAGAACTACTTGTAAGAAATTTGAGGTTAAAGTTAAGATTGACCGAAGGCTTACAAGAGTGTATTATTGGGGAAAGTTTCAGGGCCTTTAAGTGCTCTTGAGAGATTACCCAGGCGCAAAATTTCTTGTTCACATCTTCAAGCGTCAAACAATGCATCATGAAATGGCAACCCTTACTGATTATTTTGACAGCTGGATGTCAGTAGAAACTTTGAAAGCTGCTGTAACATTTTAATTGGAAAATGTGTTGATATTTTGCTTCGTTACCCATGGTTGCTGGTATTTCCACTGTATAAGGATATCCACTGGAAAATCTGCACTAAGGACGTCCAATACGTCTGTCTGAAATCTAGAAGGTGGACTTGACAGACCTATGCTAAGTGCAGAGCCTTATGCTTTCATAAGGGCGCATGCACTACCTTTTAACCACTAAAAATACTAAGGATATAATGCTAATATATTAATTATTATTTTAGTCCCTTTCAACCATAAAAACTGTAAGAGTTTACTTAATTTAAGGATCAGCTGAAACCAGCGAGATTATACTCGTAGACTTGCACTCTAAACTGGAAACGAGACTCGAGCTGTTAGCCGTTGGCTCTGTCAAACGATGGTTGAGTTCAGACATAACAAACACCGAAAAGTTCTGTTGGTTTTGACGGATTTTGATAGTAAAGTGGTTAAGTCATTGAATGGAAAAATATATCTGACAATATTGATGTTTCAACGCATTTAGAATGAGTGTTTTGAGATTATCCAAATCATTTGACTGTAGTTTGAAGTATGTTGAAGAGTTTTGACAGTTAACCATCGTTGCTTTACTCTTTATAGTACTGTCAACAGAAGAAAACAAAATTATACATCTTCCTTTTCAATCAATCATTGAGATCAAATGACAGCCAACTCAAATACATACAGCGAATTTGTAGAGGTCGCTTGTAACGATTTAAAAGTCTCAAAAGCAATTTTCAGTCAATTAAATTTTTCTCTATAAGATTCCTTTTCGTATTATCGACATTTTATGTCTGCAAACTTTACAAGTACACGCTTGAGTCTCTTCAGCTTCACTAAACTGTTCAGCCATTACCGCCGAAGGTCAAAATTCGCATGTGCCATCAACTGTTTATATCTACCACAATCTATTCTCATCTAGTCACAAATCCCCATGAATTGACACCTAATCTCCATTGAAATTTTCCCATTTGATTGTCTTTTTCTTTCAACCAAAACCACAGTTTGTTTTCTTTTTACGACTATAATGTCTATTCAAGCATGTTTGCCGTAAAACACATTATATTCAATATTTAAAAACGAATTTTCTAACAAAAACAATTATAAACTCATCTCATCGTTGATGCCGCCCTACATTATGCTTCATAAAATGCCTACTGTCAATTTGACAATTAAATAAACGCTAGCAAAAGTTATTAAGTATAATTGAAGCGGAAAAGTAAACAACCCCTCCCCCCAAAAAGAAACTTGAATCAACTCCCACATACTACACATTCATTCTGAAATGTGTCATAATTTCATCTGTAATCCTTGGGAAATGTGTTTTACAAGGTACTTGAGACTTTTTTTTTTTGTACCCCTACCTGTCAATTCATAGACATTTCATGAATTTAAAAAAAAAAATTCTCATTAAATTGTGAACTGCTGTTGCCCTGGGGGCTACCAATACTGGTCACAGTGATGGGGAAATGGTAGGAGGTTTACTTTCTTTTCTGTGCGGCCTGTTATAAGGATGTTAGGTTGTAGGCCGATTAGGTAATTTTGTGACAAATAAACTTGTATTGTGATGTTTTGTACCTACTCCTCTGGGAAGGGAGGACATTGTTATGATTGTTATTGCAATAAAAAAAAATTTATGGAATAACAACAATGTTGTGTTGTAAGATTGAATTGTAAAATTTTTCATTACATTTGAAGACACTTGTTCCCTAGAACCCTTGAGGTTATTTTTGGCATGTCGATTTACCAATTCGGGTTTTTTTTTTTCTTTCTTTTTATGGGAAGAAATGAAAATATAATAAGCACCTTATTTGAACACGGGAGAAGGTGACTTTTCTAGTACAGTAGGAGCAAGCTTTTTGTTTGATTTGGAGTGGGTGAAATGTTGTATTTTTTCTGAGTGAAGACTAGTTAATTGGAGTGTATTTTGTCAAGAGTTGAGGGAGATGTTGTTTAAAATTAATTAAATATAGAAGATAATCAAGAAATTATTGGTGGAAAAAGGATATACATAGTTTGCAGTGCGTAGTTCTGAAACTCTACAAACGTGTCTATTCAGCCAATTTTCTTTATTTTCGAACACTAAGATGGCACACATTCTTTGCTACTTATTTCCTCTTGCTTTTGGGTCGATTTGAAGTATTATACTACATATATTCTCACCAAACAAAATGGCGAGGTTTCGGTAATTTTTTCCAAACCTCCAAGGTTTTGCAATACATTTTCAAGCTTTCGAAACCTTGAGATTTCGGCGAAGTCTAGTTGAGTTCATCCGTCTGTGAGAGGTTGTGAGATTGAATGAGCTTCGGTTCATTCAGTTGCATTCGCGTCAGAAATGTATCTTCTTAATAGCAATAGGTAGTCGTTTTTTGTGTTGGAGTTGGAGAGGAGAAGTGATTTACACTTTCTAAAGCTTGTATCCTCCAACAGTTAACTTAAATTTATGGTCTCACAGGCCCAAAAAGAATCTGTAGATAAAAGGTTTTGCTCATACATTGCAGTTCTTACGATACAATTTGGTCAATTCAGGTTAAGATTTTGGCCTCGAATAATTGTGAATTCTGCCATCCACTGACAGAGCTCCAAAGTGTGAAGCCATAGGAATCAAAAATATTAACAGATTAGGTCTTATGGTTCTTCTTTATTCTAAGGGGGAAGAACTTTTTTACGTTTACAAGTCAGGATCCTTTGATAATTCACTGCTATCGATTGCAGTGGTTTGAAGACAAGATTAATGTCCGGTGTAATAATAGAGGCGTCAAATACTCGGACAACAGATACCGCCACAATCCTTCAAAGTTTAGAGAAAAACCCTTATCTAAGCTTCATTTAAATTGTTCGACATTATGTCTATGGATCTTTGATCCCGGTTCGAACCTTGGCTTTAAGATAGCCCCTTATAGCACAGACAAAGAATATATTCTTTGTCTGTGCTTATAGTCTCATATCATCTTTTCTTCAAACCTTCTTCTTTGCTACATTTAGTTTTGTACAGTATAGGTTCGAATATTCACTAAGGTTCTCTATAAATACTTCTGGAACACACTTATTCAGCAGATCATGAAGTCGAGGTTCGGGACTTCGCTAAATTTATGTAAATATGTCTTCTGTTGACAGATGAGGTCTCTTCACACAAAATAGATCCACTAAAAGCTTGTCTGAGGATTCAAGAAGAAGTGATTTAAAATTTTGTTAGAGAATAGTAGGATCTGATAGTTAGGTGGCAAAATGTTTCTACTGTTAAGGAACTTCAATTTCTTAAACTCTGAGACTTGGATGTACCAAAAGGAAGCTAAAAATTGAAGCGGATCATTGAAAGGTTTTACATTTTTCGATAGAATCTCTATTATGGTATCTTCTTCTAGTGGAAGAGGTTTTAAACTTGAGATTTTCGAACCGAAATTACACCGCGAGATGCCCTTAAACTTTCGAATTGAAATTTTAGTGAATTGAATCAGTTTGATCTTATGAGCAGTAGAACTTTGGTGAATTAAGTAAACTCCTCTCAATGACTCAATATTAAGGTCCCACCACCACCACTATCTGAACTTGAAAACGCACTTCTGTCTTCAACCCCCACCCCATTTTCGCCACATTCACTTCGCAAGATCAGCCTGTTTTTTAATCCTGATTAGTTTTAAGCTTCAAAGGATGAGGAAGAAGACAACCTTTCTTTGTTCTATTTGAGCTCAATTTGGAGCAATGTCGGAAAGAATGACGTCCTTGTGAATGATGTTTTTCAGTCCTAACAACAAATGGGAAAGTTTCAAGAGGCTTGTAAGGACGAATAAATCATATTTTACACCATAAAGTTCTTAAGAAGCGCAAGGACGTGCCAGTTTGAGAATTAATTTCTTCGAAATTTCTCACCATTGCTCATATTCAAACGAGGTTACAGCTTATTATACCGTGTTCTGAATGTCAAAAGTGAAGGATGTTATATTTGGTGGAGTCCTTCACAGGTATTGGTATGATTTCGTCCTACATTTTTGATGATAAATATTGTTTTGAGTCGACTTTCTTAATATTTTTCATTATATTTCTGAAATTTATGCTAAAATTGGTAAGAATTTTCAAAATTTCGCGTTGCATACGAATTATTTTGCAGGTAAAGCGGCCGCCGCTCAACAACAGCAACAGTCAAAGCCAAAGCAAGAAATAAAACAAGAACCACGGCGCCTATCAAACGCCAGTGAAGGCGGTAAAGTATTCGAATTGTTCTGCACCCAAAAATTCTATATCCTTTTTATGTGTTCTGTTCTGTGTCGTGTCGTTTGTTGTTGTTGTTGTTTATCTCTTTTAAGTGTTTTGTCTGTGCACCCTTAAAAAATATAGATACTCTCTAAACTTTCTTCATGTTTGTGGCGTCCTTGCTTTTCCTCTTTAAAGGAAGTCCTTTATTGGTCAACTGTATTTAATTTTTTTGCCCCAATTTCGTTCGTTTCGTTTCAGAGGAAATCCTAGAGGAAGTTAAGACGGACGAAAAGGAAGACACCTGCACGCCAGAGCACTTACACCGGTTGTACATCTTCTCGATTGCCTGGGGCCTGGGGGGATATCTCAGTTCGGTGGACCGTTGTAAATTGGACGTCTATGTGAAGGAGACTTTCCCGCATTTTGACTACCCCAAGACGAAGGGACAGGATAGCACGATATTTGACTTTTTTGTATCGCCGACGGGCGTTTGGCAATCATGGAAGACACTGGTGACACCTTACATGTACCCGGAAGTGTCAACACCAGACTACTTGAGTATTCTGGTGCCGATTGTGGATAATGTCCGGATTGACTATCTGATAGGAACCATCGCGAATCAGGAGCGAGCCGTGATGCTGATTGGGGAACAGGGTACTGGGAAGACGGTTATGATGAAAAATTTCATGAAGAAAATGAATCCGGAAGCGTACATGGGAAGGTCCTTTAACTTTTCATCGGCGACGAGTCCTTATCAATTTCAAAGGACCATCGAGAGTTACGTTGAGAAGAGGGTGGGAGTGACATTTGGACCACCGGGGGGTAGAAAGTTGATTGTGTTTATCGATGATATCAATTTGCCAGAGATCAATCAGTGGGGTGATCAAATAACGAACGAGATTGTCAGGCAGACGATGGATATGAAGGGATTCTACAGTCTTGAGAAGCCAGGAGATTTCACCACAATCGTGGATGTTCAGTATGTGGGGGCAATGGGCTTGCCAGGAGGTGGTCGAAACGACATCCCGTCGAGGTTGAAGAGGCAATTTAGTGTGTTTAATTGCAACATACCAGACAACGAGTCGATAGATAAGATATTCCGGGTCGTAGGAGAGGGTCATTACAATGCCAAGAGAGGCTTCACCCCGGAGGTTCGGAATTTGGTCAAAAAGCTGATCTTTATCACTCGATACTTGTGGCAGAGAACAAGGGAGAAACTTCTGCCAACTCCGGCTAAATTTCATTACGTTTTCAGTCTGCGGGATCTGTCCAGGACGTGGCAGGGAATGGTGGGCACCTTGTCGACTGTAATCACATCGGAGAGTGTGTTGATGTCCCTCTGGAAGCATGAGTGCACACGGGTGTTTGCGGATCGCTTTACAACTTTTCAGGACAAAGAATGGTTCAGCACTGAGCTGGCCAGCTTGGTTAGAGACGAACTTAGCGAAAGTCATGTGGAAATGATAGCTCCTAACCCAGTCTTCGTGGACTTCATGCGAGATGCTCCCGAGCCAACTGGGGAGGAGGGAGAGGACACCGATATGGAGCTACCCAAAGTCTACGAGCCTGTGAGCGCTCATGAGGTCCTCCGGGAGAGATTGGTGATGTTCTTAGCTCAGTTCAATGAGATGGTTCGTGGCTCGGGAATGGATTTAGTCTTCTTCCCCGACGCAATGCTGCATTTGGTGAAAATTTCCCGAATTATTCGCCATCCACGAGGGAATGTCATGCTTGTCGGGGTGGGTGGATCTGGCAAGCAGTCGCTTACGAAGTTAGCTTCCTTCATAGCGGGCTATAAGACCTTCCAGATAAGTTTGACGAGGTCGTACAATGTGGCCAACTTTTTGGAGGACTTGAAGCTACTCTATCGAACCTGCGGAGTTCAGGGCAAGGGAACGACTTTTCTATTCTCTGATTTGGACATAAAAGAAGAGGGATTCCTCGAGTATTTAAACAACATTCTATCGTCTGGTGTCATCTCGAACTTATTCACCCGCGACGAGCAGGCAGAGATTGTCCAAGAACTGACTCCGGTTATGAAGCGAGAGAATCAAAGAAAGACCGCGAATCCTGAAAGTGTCATGGAGTTCTTCTTACAAAGAACCTGTTCCAACCTTCACGTTGCCTTTTGCTTCTCACCCGTGGGGGAAACCTTCCGTGCTAGGGTACAACGATTCCCAGCGCTCGTGTCTGGGTGCACTATAGATTGGTTCCAGCCATGGCCAAAGGACGCATTGGTTTCTGTAGCTGAGCACTTCTTAAGCGACTTTGAAATCGAATGCACCGCACTTGTAAAAACGGAGCTGGTCACAGCTTTAGGGTCCATTCAAGATGTGGTTTCGGAAACATCATTGGAATATTTTGCACGCTTCCGCAGGGCTACACATGTCACTCCAAAATCATATTTGAACTTTATAGCGGGCTATAAGAATATCTATCAACAGAAACAGAAGGAACTCGGCGACGGGGTGGAAAAAATGGACACTGGATTGGAGAAACTCAAAGAAGCTTCAGCTTCTGTGGAGATTCTTAAGAAAGATCTAGCTGTGATGGAGCAGGAGCTTGTGGAAGCTTCTAAGAAGGCTGAATCGGTGTTGGTCGAGGTCACAGAGCGGGCAATGCAGGCGGAGATCGTAAAAAATCAGGTGATGATTGTGAAGGAGAAAGCTGAAGCGTTAGTTGCTTGTATTGCTAATGAGAAAGCATTGGCAGAGGAGAAGCTGGAGGCAGCTAAGCCGGCTCTGGAAGAGGCTGAGAATGCATTGAATACGATTAAACCGGCTCATATTGCGACTGTGAGGAAGCTGGGAAGGCCACCGCATTTGATTATGCGAATTATGGATTGTGTGCTGATTTTGTTCAAGAGGAAGTTGCATCCCTGCATTCCGGATAGTGGAACACCGTGTCCGAAGCCATCGTGGCAGGAGTCATTAAAGGTGAGTTTAAAAAAAATTGTACTGGTTTTTTCGTACTATCTGAAAAAACTGTCTAGAGTTTGTGCATATCGTGAGTATGGTCTTGTAGTACATCAGCTGGCACCAAGACCAAAAAAGTGTACATGTGTCACGCTCTTTCCTTTGGACTCATTTGCGTTTTAGGAGTCCGATTCGTTTTGTTATAAAATAAGGAATCCACCACTCAGGTCTTTTATTTGCAACTTTTGCCTCAGGAGAGGAGGAGTTGGTGTTTCCCCGCGAAGTAGGCAGCGGCTATCCTGCCCTATAGTTAGCTTCCTTAAGAGCCTCTTAAGTGCCACGCTAACTATACTTATCAGGAGACGAAGCCGGTTTTTGTTCAGGCAAGTTTCCAGAAGTTCTTTGGCTTGTCTCATACTAGTATGCAGTGTATCATCCCAGAGCTTGCCCCATTTGTTCATCAGCTCTGTCTGTCATATGTCTTCTTGTGGTTCTTTGGCTGAATCCTACTATCAGCTCCAATACCGTTGAAGGACATGTTGCCAAATGACTTCTGTCATAGATACTTACATTACAAGCTAGTATTTACTGGGTGGCCTACCTGTAGTTAGCCTCATTGTCTAGTCCAAGCTACTGCTCTAATATTACGCTAAGCCAGGATGTTTTCAACTATACCCATAAAAGTGATGCTGGCCTACATTCCCAGGTTTTGACTGAGATGCTTCTGCATCTCCATATTTAGAATCATTTGGTGAAGTTCCATTATCCTGTAAAACATTACGTACAACGTCGACATAGACGTGGTGTTTGAGTTCGGTTGTAAAAGTCCATCCCTGTCAATAAAGCAGCATCACTAGTCAAACCAAACTAATGTTGGTGAAAGAATGTAGCCTTGTGGAACTCCAATTTGAGCTTCGAGTTTCTCAAACCGCGCGCCAAATAAAGTAAAGGGAAGTGTCTTGTCCGATCCAGTTGAAGCTGTCCTTCTATGTTCTATTATATTTTTGATTTTCAATTTGAGCATTTCCTTCTCAGGACAACTGAGTCTGATTTCTGCATAGATATCGTACATTCCGAGCGTTTACTTGGTTTGAAACTCTTTTGGAAACAGTGTTGGACCTGTGACTGCTTCTGTACATTGTTATGATCTTGCACCTAAAAGCACTGCTTCCTTTAATTCTCTAGCTTCGATGCTCTTTCAGTTCTTTCATCTTCATGCGATGTATAGACTTTAACACGATCCTTCCTTCCTGCGATTTGAGCTCTAAGCGCTGTTTTTGTTCACCGATCCTTCTCATAGGACCCTCAGGGACAATGCTCATCACTAGATGTCGGTAAACGGCAGTGAGCTGCTGATTGTTCTCACACTACGTAGGAAGTGGGCTCTAGGTTCTTGGTGTACTTTCAGATCACTAAGTCAATATTGATATTGACGAACTACCCTTTGCATATGGTAATCATTCCTCTTACCTCTTTAAAAATCTTAAAACTTTCACAATTCAAATTCTCACAATAAACCTAACCCCTTGCAGATGATGGCCAGTGCTACGTTCCTGTTGCAATTGCAAAACTACCCCAAGGACACCATCAACGACGAGATGATTGATCTCTTGCAACCATATTTCCGAATGGAGGACTACAACATGGACATGGCACGTAGAGTTTGTGGTGACGTCGCTGGATTACTCTCCTGGACAAAGGCTATGGGCTTCTTTCACAGTGTCAACAAAGAAGTCCTTCCACTAAAAGCAAACCTAACCATGCAAGAGGCTAGATTAAAGGCAAGTTCAAATCAAAATGAAAAAAAAAAAAAAAAATCCTTAAAGAGATAACAATTTTTTTCCCACTCCACAGCTTGCCATGGAAGACTTAGCTGCCGCCGAGGAACAACTACGCGAACGTGAGGATGCACTGCAACAAGTAAAGAACCAATACGACAAGGCGGTGGGCGAAAAGCAACGTCTAACAGACGCAGCAAATGTTTGTCTACGCAAAATGACAGCCGCGACAGCACTCATCAACGGTCTGACAGATGAAAAACACCGCTGGACAAATCAAAGCAAAGAATTTAAAATTCAATTAGGAAAGCTCGTGGGCGATGTCCTTTTGGCAACAGGATTCCTTTCCTATTGTGGGCCATACAATCAGGAGTTTCGGGCGAATTTAATCAAAACGTGGATGACAATCCTAAAGCAACGTCAGATACCATTCACTTTGAATCTAAACATCACCAATATGCTGGTTGATTCCTCAACGGTATCGGAGTGGACTCTCCAGGGACTGCCTAATGATGAGCTTTCGGTTCAGAATGCCTTAATTGCCACCAAATCGAGTAGTTATCCACTTTTGGTGGATCCCCAGAGTCAGGGAAAGATCTGGATCAAGTCCAAGGAGGACAAGAATGACTTGCAGATCACTTCGCTCAATCACAAGTATTTTAGGACTCATCTTGAGGATTCTCTGTCATTGGGGCGGCCTCTTTTGATTGAAGATGTGGGCACCGAGCTCGATCCAGTGATCGACAATGTGCTGGAGAAAAACTTCATAAAGTCCGGTAGTATTGAGAAGGTCCTCGTGGGTGATAAGGAGTGCGACGTCATGCCGGGCTTCATGCTCTACGTGACCACAAAGCTTCCAAATCCAGCTTTCAGTCCTGAGATCAGTGCAAAGACATCGATCATCGATTTCACTGTCACAATGAGGGGCTTAGAGGATCAGCTCCTAGGTCGAGTAATACTAATGGAGAAATCAGATCTCGAAGCTGAACGAGTGGCTTTGTTCGAGACCGTGATGCAAAATCAGCGAAACATGAAGGAACTAGAAGCAAATCTGCTCTATAGGCTCAACTCTTCGCAAGGATCTCTGGTTGACGATGAAGCTCTGATAGAAGTCCTGCAGGTAACCAAATCAACAGCTGAAGAGGTCAATCAAAAGCTAAAAATCTCCGAAATCACGGAGAAAAAGATCATGAAAGCTCGAGAGGAATACCGAGCTGTTGCAGCTCGAGGATCGATCTTGTACTTTTTGATCGTTGAAATGAGCAACGTCAACGTTATGTATCAGAATTCTCTCAAGCAGTTTCTGGTTATTTTTAATAATTCAATTACAAAATCAACCAAGTCGAGTGTGACTGAGGAAAGGATACAGATTATCCTTAAATACTTGACCTATGAGGTTTGGGCGTTCACCAATCGTAGCTTGTACGAGAGGCATAAGCAGCTATTCACCTTGATGCTAGCTATTAAAATCGACTATCACAAGGGGAATATTACGCATGAGGAGTTTATGGCTTTTATAAAGGGTGGGGCTTCGCTGGACTTGAATGCTGTGGCACCAAAGCCATTCAGATGGATTCTGGACATAACCTGGTTGAACTTGGTGGAGATAAGCAAGTTGGAGACGTTCTCTAATGTCTTGCAGATTGTAAGGGCGTTAGCTGTGTGATTGAGTTTAGTCATTTTAACTGTATTATCTTACAGATCGAAGGGAATGAGAAGGAATGGCGCGTATGGTATGAAGCTGAGAAGCCAGAAATGGAGGAGATACCCTCTGGTTACCAGAACTCACTGGATGGATTTAGAAAACTTTTGTTAGTGCGGTCCTGGAGTCCGGATAGAACGATTTCTCAAGCGAAAAAGTATATAGAAGGTAGGAGCACGAGGTATTAGATATTGTAGTTTTGAGAACTTAAGTACCTTCAAGTAGGTACGAGTATTTGATGCTAATCTTGTACTTTCGTCAACAAGTGAAGTCAATCCATTGAGAAACCCAAGTATGATTCCCTTCTAAATACTTCCAGAGCCTCGAAAAATTTTAAGTATCACAAGTAAGCTCAAGTACTTCAAATCCTTCTAAGTATCATAACTACTTGTTCTTCACAACTTTGGCATAAAAATAGGAAATGTCAGTCATTGAAGTATTTGCAAGAATCTTACAGATTTTCAAGTACTTTCAATGCTCTGAGTACTTCAAGTACTTGGGTTGACATCTAATGTCTTCTAAGTAAATAAGTCAGTACTTGGCTGTAAGTACTAGACTTGTATTGAAAGCTTATGAAAGTATCTTTCAGCACACTCAATTACTTGAAGTGTCTCTAAGTCCCTTGAGTACCTGTTCTTCAAAACTCGAGTATATTACATCGGATATGTTATTCAATGAAGTATTTGCAAGAATCTTGCTTTCAATGATCAGTATCAAAACATGTTAACTAGTACTTCAAGTATCTTTTAGTAACTGAAGTACTCCTAGTACTTAGCCTCAAAGTTCTTCCCCTATTATCAAGTGCTTCCAGTACGTCAAGTATGTACACTTGATCTTAGATTTAAAGTACACAATCTATAGATACATAATTGTTTGAAGTACCCTTAAGAATTTCAAGTATGTGTAAGTATCTCAAGCCATCATGCTTATAAGTATAGTAACAAAGACCACAGTACTTCTTTCTCTGAAGTTTTTTGCAAATACTTGGAAGTACTTGACGAAGTTTTGAGTACTTCGAATGGTTAGAGTATCCTCAAGTATTTCAAGTATCTGCAAGTATTTCAAGGTAATCATTCTTTAAAACGTAAGTATAAGAACTCTAGTGCTTCTTTCTCTTATTCGAATGCTGAGAGTTTTTTAGGAATGCATTCCCTTCATACATATGTCCTTCATGCCATCAAACACGTACCTTTTCAGAATCCCTCGGTCCGGAGTATAGTGAGATGCAGATTCTTGATTTGGAAGCCACGTGGTTGGAATCAGAACCACGTACTCCATTTGTTTGTTTGCTGTCAATCGGATCAGATCCAACCACACAAATAGGACTTTTGGCCAAGCAAAAAGGAATTCGTAAGTTGACTAGACATTCTCTCTTGTACGCACGTATATCTTAAACCCATTCCAGCTCTGAAATCGGTTTCAATGGGCCAAGGACAGGAGTTGCATGCACGTAAGATGATTCTCGACGCCATGTCTGGTGGTGGTTGGGTTCTCCTACAGAACGTCCATCTTTCGCTACCATTCTGTGCCGAGGTGATTGACATGCTCGTCGAAACCGAACAAATTGACGACTCCTTCCGTATGTGGGTTACAACTGAGCCTCATACCGAGTTTCCCATTGGATTGCTGCAAATGGCAATAAAATTCACCAATGAGCCACCGCAAGGCATCCGAGCAAGCATGAAAAGAAGCTATCAGGTGAGAGTTTTTACTTTTTTTTTTTTTTCTGATTGCAGTCCCGCAAAGTTAAAATGTCCTTTAAGTCTTTCAGCCAAGATTTTCTCGACTACACATCGGCACCACAATGGCCTCCACTCTTATACACTGTATCCTTTCTACATACCGTAATCCAGGAGCGTAGGAAATTTGGTCCACTCGGTTGGAATGTGCCCTACGAGTTCAATCAGGCAGATTTCGCCGCAAGCGTGCAATTCATACAGAATCACTTGGATGAAATGGATCCAAAGAAAGGTGTATCCTGGCAAACGGTTTGCTACATGCTCGGCGAGGTACAGTACGGCGGCCGGGTTACAGACGATTTCGATAAACGTCTTTTGACCACTTTCACTTCGGTTTGGTTCTGTGAAACTCTGCTGACGTCGTCATTCGAATTTTATAAAGGTTATCGTGTACCAACGACGAAGAGCCTTCAAGGATTCATTGATTACATAAACAGTTTGCCAGCAAATGATACCCCCGAGGTGTTTGGATTGCATCCGAATGCAGATATCACGTATCAGATAAATTCAGCCAAAGGTAAGTTGGATTTTATTGGTTTTAATGCTTATACGAGTATATGCTTGAGTTGGATAGGATTCGAGAGAATAAATATTTGATGATGCTTGAGTGGAATCCTTTATGTTGTAGGTACTTGTAGTTTGTGATTTCAACAGAAGCAGTTCGATTTTAAAGAGCGATGTCATGGTGAATTGGTAAATTTAAAGCTTAGCGACAGTTGACGCAGGAGATAGTGGTCCTTCGAGCTGGGTTGGAGCTGGTAATGGCTTATGGTGTTTGTTTTGCAAATACTTGGTGAAAGAATCAATGCATCAGAGGCAAATGCAGTTATTTGTTTTTGTAGTTTATTGTTCAGACAAAGGGATTTATTTAGGCACCACTGCTCTGACTGACACCTTTGTCATGTTGGGAACCATCGAAGGCAATTTATCGTAGGCGAGGAACTTGGGCAACACTTATCCCATAGCTATACCATCTGATGCAGAGAACTTAGACTATGGCGTCAGTTTGAGGTTGGCTTTCGTCATGCTCTCCATTATGCCATTTTCAAGGCCGAGTCTCAACAGCGTGAAGGGCTCCGAAAAATCAGGAAACGTTAAGATCTGTGTTGGCACTGCAGAGATTTTGTCATGAGTTTTCTAATTTCGTCGTTCTACCAGTGACATGTACGTAAGTACAGGCCTTAAGCCACGCATCGACTGTTGTTTGTACATTCGTACAAACGTCTTTAAAGACCTCGTCCTCAGCTTCTAGTCGAGTGAGACTTGAAGACGACCACGCTTGAGCTCCTGTAAAGTTGCTTTAGGCGTTAGTGCAGATTCTTGCTGAAAGGTCAACTTGTGGTTCTGAAACAAAGAGATATTGAATGGAGCAACGACCCGTTCATGGTACACGGTTTTATTCACAAAAAAGCCGCTCGATGATGACCTTTCTGCAGTGGTAGGATAAGTTGTGAAGGCAAACCAGATGACTGGGCAAAAATCCTGCCAATCTGCTTATTAACTTGTCCTATACGGTTTTTGGCTGTCGTGTGGGCATGTGGCTTTATTCCTGTAGTGTTGATGATCTTCGCTACTAGGGTTCTTGTTGATTTTTAAACTGGTTACAGATTTTCATCAAAAGCTTATCCCCCGCTGTAAAGGTTAAGTGGTCCTTAGCCTCCATCCTGCCAAGGAAGTGCAAAAGTCTTCTCTAGGCATTTTTGCCTTTTTGTTAGTCCGTCCTCTGCCTTTTGTCAATTGTTTTGGCTCATTGATCACCGATAATCGTAGGGTTTGATACATCTTCTAAAAGTTGGACCTCGATTTCAGAGTCTACTTGGATGGTGTGGCTCCAAGGATTCATTGTGTGTAGCGATACCAATCTGTATACTCTGAAGGTGTATCCCTAAGCAGTCTTCGAAAGTTATTTCCTTTGACGTTGGTATCAATGACCCAGATGACCTTCTCAGAACCTACTAGACTAGCACTCGTAAACAAATAACATCACATCTGTAAATCAGTAACAGAGGTTAATTGTGTCAGTCAACTCTAGTACTCTTATGCGCCCTACAACTTCACGATTTTTTGAATAGTCAGGGATTATTATTATGTCAGTCACCCTACTTAGCCATTTTAGGCACATTTTAATCTTCAGCCATAACCCCTCCTTAGACAGATAAAGCTTTCCGAGTAACCGGTCTGAGTGTATTCTGACTCTTGCCATGATGTTCACCTCACCTAACCTATCTTGAACTGAGAATTGGATTTAGTTGTATTTTTGTCTGGTTCTGCTGTCTTGTTGGAAAGCCACAGGTTTGGTTGGACTCTGATGCTTATTGCGACAACAACAAGGCGGGTGCAATATTCATTCGGAAAGATAGGATGAGTAGTGTGATTTCATTAGAAATAGGTAAAATGATATAAGCGTCTATTTCTGATGTAATAGTCCAATTCCTTCCTCTTTACCTTAAATGTCTCACGACCGTTGTCGACATTCTGGATCAGCTCATATAGTTCGCCGTTGTATCACATAAGGGACCTAAGGGACCTAATATCCGACAAAGTATTTTTCCCTTTAAAATGTCAATCAATGCTTTTGCTTATCGTCTGGCACTTGGCCTCATAAAACTGAACTGGTAAAATAAGCATTCTGTGGCAAGAAAGTCACTGTTTACTTGGACCAATTATCTGGGCCTACTGTGTCTAATCATTTAACCCTGGAAACGCTGTAGATAGATAGTGAATGAATGATATGATCAGCGTTACCTAAGTCCTGTAGCTCCGAGAAAAAATGACTACGAAGAGTTCTCATTCTTTTGACAGATAGAGCAGGACAGTCACACAGCAGATGATGAATATATTCAACTTCTTTTTCGTCCCTGCAACTTCTGCAATAGTTGTTATGCAGGACAAGGAGTTGGCCAAATGTACAAATGCCGATAATTACGCCAGAAACGACCCGTGCGTTATAACAACTGAGTTTAACCAGAGTTGATGGTCTCTTTTTGCTAAAAGCTGTCCACAGAGCCCTGGCCGTTACAGTGTTACTCATGTATCCAGATGCACCCAGCGTCTGTTTGCTTGACCGATCTTCTAACTTCTTCCGTAAGGAACTGATTGGGGGTTATACCAAAAGAAGGGTCAGCGATAGGTGTAGCGTTGACCATTTCCTAGCGAGCTCATCAGCCTTTTCATTTCCTTCGATATTCATATGCCCTGGTAGCCAACTCGAACGAACAACTCGTCGGGTCGAAACAGTTTTCCTTCAATATTACCAAAATCTCGTTCACTACAAGGAGCCATATCGGTGGAGAAAGAAATTTGACTTGGGGTGTTCCTCTGTAAACCTTTTTCCGAATAGAAACGTTCTCTTGAGATGAGGTGATAATCCTTGCGTAAAGGCTGTCGTTAAGGTGAGCTCTGTGCAGGCTATTAAGGATCGCGTCGTTGTTCAGGTTGTTGAACGCCCCCTCGATGTCTTCAAATGGGGCAGTAGTTTCCTCCGTCGAGCTAGGACCTTTAACCAGCTCCAGTTTAGTAATATTTACAAGGACATTCAGAGTTTTGTTGGCAGAGATGAAAGACCGCTCAGAGGAGGAATGATCACGACCAAAATCTGCGTTGAGTCTTCCCATTCTTAAAGCTGATTTCATGTGTGTGTACTAAATGCTCTCCCCCAATCCATTTTGCTTACTTAAAACCCGATTTCACCCAAAAGTGTCAAAGCAAAATCTATCAATTGCTTGACATGTGCTCCTTCCCTCGGCAGAATTCTCCCGAAAAATCTCTCTCCCTCACATGAAAGAACCTAATTAAAACGTAAAACAGTAGTTTTCCTCCTCAAGGCTTGTTCTAAGCACTTTCCACTTACTTTTTGACATCACATGTGACACATCGAGCCAATTATGCGTGCGTGTGTGTGTGTTAGATGCCTTTGTCATATTGTTAATGTAAATTTTCCCGTCCCTTTTAATGGAATATATCATGAAATTCATCGTTCAGTCAATGGCCTTGTATAAGTATCTGCTGCCTATGCCAGAGATTTCAAATTTAATTTCCATTGATGGATGAATATCTGCACCCGTGTCAGAATCACTTTCCCATAGTACATATGGGAGAGTGTTCATTTTCTGCGCCTCCGTTTATTGATTCAATTATTCAAAGGAGCAACAAGCCTATTTATACACATGCCTAACGGAAAGCAATAGACACCTCCACCTACTATAGATCAATCGATAGGGGGAGCTGCTGTCAGTTTCTGCATACCCTGAGGGCGTTTTTATTTGCTCCTCACAAATCACACACACAATTTAACCCTTAGCATGTGCTCTCCACTCCTGTTAATAGGCATCTTGGATACCATACTCAGTGTACAGCCAAAGGAGGGCGGCAACACCGGCGGGGAGACACGAGAATCAATCGTCTATCAATTAGCCGATGATATGTTGAGGAAACTCCCGCCCCAGTATAATGAGTACGAGGTGCGCGAGAACTTGAATCGCATGGGTGCTCTGCTTCCGATGAATATATTTCTTAGGTACGTTAACATCACGGCGGGGGCAAGGACATTGATCGATTAATTTGATTAATCTTATAATTTCAGGCAGGAAATCGATCGAATGCAGCGTGTCATCAAGACGGTATTCTCATGCTTGCGTGATTTGAAGCTTGCTATTGACGGTACAATTGTGATGAGCCCCTCCCTAAAGGAATCACTCGATGCAATGTACGATGCAAGGATTCCCGAACGATGGATGAAGGTATGTTTTGGACGTGTGTAGGTGTTACTTTGCTTTTTTTTTTTTTTTGATTTCATCACGTTTGGTGGTTCGAAATCTATTTTGCTCTCACGGATGTGTGGATATTAGATTCATATGCAATTGTGGTTTGAAATGTAAATCAAGTCGCAGATTGCCAATATTCCCCATCGTGACTGGTACAAAGGACTTTCAATCTATTTCAAGAGCAAGTTGGAATATTGAAATGTGAAAGTGGAATAGCTCGCTAACAAAGGATACTAATGCATCTGGTGGAGTTCTTGCTTCTCTTCCTACGAAAAGCACAAAAGGAAAAATTAATGATATCCTTTAGCCCACGTGTACAAATGATTTATTTGATCGAGAAACTTTTCCTCACCTTTGTTAAGGGTCTAGACAAATTATTCCCGCAAGAGAATTCATCTAAATGAATAAATTCCTTTTCAACCTCGCATTTGTGGGGATATACGTAATTTAATAAGTAGAACAAAAAAAAATTCTAATCAGCATCTAGATACCTTCTAATTGTTTGGTAGAACAAATTAGCCACGCCTTGTGCTTTGAAGAAAATATATTAAAAATACTTTTGTGCAACTCCGAGCTCTGATAATAATTCTCTCGTACTCACAAGAACACGGATTCAAAAGAACTCATGATGTTAGAGATCTGAACATATGTTGGTACGAGTATGTCTGACGAAAGAACACGAAAAAGTCATATTAGCTTGGCATCAAATAATGGATACGATTAAGTTGTGAGTACTTGCTCGTAAAAGTGAACAAGGTTCAGAAGTACTCCCCAATCGATAACGAGTGAGTATGACAGGTGTTGTTTCGTTCAACGACTTGATAGCTAAATGGTGTTCAAATGAACTGTAAGGAGTGCTGACTGTCATCTTAAATTTCGATAGTGAATGCTCGATTTCGAGAGCACAATTCGAAGACGAGTTCAAGTCTTGTAATTCGGTCCTCGGTTTAAGTTGTCAAAAGTGAGCTAGACGCTACCTCTGTTTTACTGAACGTCAAAAGGAACGCAGACGTTTTTCTCCAGTGAAACGTAGACTCACTAGATAAGTCTTTTGCTTTGAAAGTTTTCACGGAAAATGTTCCCTTTTTCCGCCTTTAAGATTTGGGATATAGAAGAACTAAATTAGACAGTTTACTTCGAGTCGTTTGACAGTTTAGCTCCTCCAAGCTAACAACCACCCAAAAACGCATTTGTATTTTGAGGTTTCAATGGGCTCACACACATACAAGTGCAGTTTTGGTTGACTTAGCTGACAACGCAAGTGTGCGGCCATTTTGTAGATGCTTTGTGTACTAATTATTGTTGTTAAAAGTATCATAACCTGCAAACAGTTGCCTTGGTTACATATAAGACAATTTAGGCTCCGCCTTTTTTCAAGAAACTTTAGGGGAAGTGCAAGTTGACTGTCTAATTGAGTTCGTCTATAGTTTGGGACTTGCATGACAATTGTTTGGAAAATAAGTGACTGTTCAAAACATAGATTGGAAACAATTGTAAGGTAACGTCCGTGCGGTGGTCCAGGGCAATTGCATATCCAAATTCTTGTGAAGGATGATTCATTTAGAGGTACTGTCTTGTCTATTAATCATTTGACAGATGACGCATGAATTTTGTTGACCTGCTATGATAATTTTATTTGGCATGTTTTGGCATTTTATCCTTAATACCAAGCTAAGAATGTTCCATTCAAACTTTGGCTCCATATTACTCTATGAATGTGGTACTTGGATAAGAAAAGGATGTACACGTTCGCTAGCAGGTGCCTTATTAGTGTCTCGAGGATTTTTTCAGTTTATTAGGGAATGAGCAATAAACTAATAAGAGCAGCTTTGCTTGTTTCGCCTGTATAGTTTTGCAACAGCCAGATGTCGAATTGACTAAGCGGAGAGTAGTCAATTGGCAAAAAACTTTAAGTGGTCCTAGTTGCACCTCTGCCAGGCAATTCATTGAGAGGGACGACTTGACCATATGTACTAGAGCTGCTTGTGTTGGTTGTCGACTGTGTTCTGCTTCGTAGTTGCTCCTGTCTTCGTTATTCCCTCATTTGGTCACCCAACGGCTGCCCAAGTTTCTCCGGCACATGGCATCGGTCTGGTGATGTCACCCAATTAGTTACAATTGGGATAAAGTTTATCTCTCCATGCTTAACATCCATCCAAGCGTCTATATTTTGTCCATCTGCTTCTCGATTTGCTACTTAACTTGCTCCTAGTGTCATTTAACTATTACCCGACTTATTGCTGTTGCCACCGCTGTGTAACTGGCTCCATACTTCTTCTTCTTTTGACCAAATGGTGCCGGCAACTCCACATGCCACGTCGTAAGAGACTGCTCTCAAAGCGCTGCATACACTGAAGAAATTCATTTAGCAAATTGCTTCTGTCTTCCTTCTGTACGGCTTCTTCATTTGGCCAAATAGCAGCGAACCTAGTACGGATCCTTCGGGAACACCACCATCGACGTTACATTGCCTCATCTGTTAGACTTCAAAGGCAATAGAATGCTGCACATTGGGCTATTGTTGTTTCTCTGTTATACCATCATTCAAGAGCTCTGGTTGCGATGACAGCTGTCACATTTTGTTCACCATACAATTGACAGTTTACAAATGTCACTTAATTCAAATTGCACGCTGTAATACTCCTACTGTCTGAGTATGCAGCTAATACAGAGGATCCTATTCACTTCATGAAACCAATACTACTTCTTTAGAAGCTCCAGTGAAAAATCATATCAACATTTAATCTAAAGTATAAAAACTCCCAGCGATTTCCATCTTCGCCCACGGAAAACACACAAACACACACTGGAAAAAATAAATAATAATCTTTTGATGATTTTGGCAATGAAGATGATGATTTAATTTCCCTCAAAGAGCAGGCAAAAAAAAAAAAAAATATAGAAATTATCTGACAGGATTATCAGAATAAACGATGGGTATTGAGTGGGAACTGAAATCCCCCGCCCAACCACACTTTTGGCATCTAAAGAATTTTCATCTTCAAAAAAAAGAAAAGAAAAAGCAAATATGTATTCGATGTTAAAACACGAATACAAAACCTACAGAAGGAGCGACATAACCTAATGATTCAATTGCCACTTCATTAAGCACGACACGACACCCTACAGCATCTAGTAGTGAGCCAGCCTTAAGGGTAAATACGTCACGAACGCGCAGGATAATGGAATATTCCACCTTTTTACCCAGCAGAGCATCTTCCTAGGTACACATCTTTTCCTTGCCGCAGATATTATTATCTCAATTTGTTGTCGAATCAGCATAAATATTATTTTCTGTTTTTCGCTCTACTTTCTTCCTTTCACCTGAATGGACGGGCTACACAAACACACACACAGAGGGAAGAACATCACAAGACGACAGAGTAGTGCTCTTAGGAGTAAAGGACTCATCTTCACCTCTCCTGTGCTTTCTTTGATGTGTTTTACCTTCTTTGCCGAGGGTTACCATGGCTAAGGGTATTGAGACGTGTTTTATTTCTTTTTAAGGACGATGTGAGAGATGCAAATGAAAACTGTAAATCATACTGAATCCTTTTGACTGAAATAAATATAATGAAATATGTCACATAATGCTTACGGTCCACCTGCGATAGTGAATGCACACACACACCCAAAGGATTATAATTGAATTTCAATTCATTTTGACTTATTTTTTTCCTTTTTTTTTGTGAACCAGGAAAGGACAATGGATTCATTGTTAGTTTAACACTTTTAAGTGCGAGCTGGGTGACGTTTAGTCGGAATGGAAAACAATGGCACTTAAACGAAAAAATGCCATCCTCGAGATATAAACGATAAACGGATTAAAAGTAGTAGGGGGCGCGTCCTTTTTTTCGAATGAAAAAACGTATATAAAACGTTTTGTTGCAACAATTAAAAGACGGACAGGAGGAAAGCTTTTAAAAAACACTTTAATAAGGTTATGGTTGTGTTTCACATTAATTGACGGGGGAAAAAGTGTGCAGGTAATGGAAGGGAAGCAATATTCTGTTGGAAAGAAGAGGTAAAGTGTCACTTAGAATGGTTATCCTTTATAAGAATGTTGGTCATTTTTTGTTGGGTAACGTTTAGTTTTTACGATATTAAATTAGGGTTATGGACCGGGGTGAGTTAGGTGAATGAGATGTATTCCTTTTTTCATTGGTGGTACTTTGGTTTTCTCCTGTTAAAGGCACTCGATAGATGGTATACCACCTTCTCACATTCAAGCATAGACTCTTAAACTGTTCTTTTAGCCTAATGTCAAAGTTCGATGACACTTTAAGTCGACGAGCTGTCAAGCTATTTCTTAGAACGTTGACTTTGACACTTGATAAAGTGGCTCATTATGTTTCCTTGTCTCGGATGCTATCAACGAATGTGTAAGTCACAGCAGCCTCAATCAAGTGTCTGACAGTGATGCCACCTTCATTGCATACTTTTAGAGTGTCTAAACATTCTGCTAATTCTGGGTCTCTGGCTCCATATTGTTGTTCTTGTTTTTCATATATACTTTACAGCTTCTGAATTGATCTGGGGTTCATCTGATGCACAACCTTCTAATGGTACCACTTACATATCCAGAAATTATCTTCTTGTTTCTGGATCACGTTTTGCTGCTGATGCCATGCTTCCAGCAGGTTCGCAACCCTAAAATACCGTCTCTACTAGTAAAAAACTCATTAATTTTGGCATTAATTCCACCAGAGTCTTGCGCCGTTGCTGTTGTAATTTTGACTTACCTTCAACTGTCAAAAAGCGCGATCCTCCTACAGTTGTTCCAGGCTTAATGACATAAAATATATCAATTCGCTACAATTCCACTTCTGACACCAATTGCTGCGAAATTTGCTATTCATGGCCGTTTTGCACTGCCCTATCAACAGGCACTTTGACACAAACTTAGAAGGAATTTTAGTCAAACGCAACTAAAAGTGACAGTTCGGATAAATAATAATAAATACAACTTCATTGCGGTTTGTTTCCGTACTAACTAAATCTACGTTATGAAATGAAATTTTACGAAAAATAGTAAATTTCTGTTCCCGCACCGCAAAGTTTCGTAGTTTTCATAGAAAATAGAGTTTAAGAGAGATTAAGAAATTTCCACATGCTGCAAACTTTAGTCCGAAAAATTTCTTTGGGCCAAAAAAAAAAAAGAGTGCTGACAAATGTTTGTGTTGTTGTTGGCTGGCAGTGGGCGGTGGAAAATGTATTCACAAAATTTTCTATTTTGCCCTTTAAACTAATATTTTTACTCGAAAATTATTTTTTGAAGTAAACGCCCCTTAAAAGTGGGCGTGGCAATATACAATGTATATACGATTTGTAGATTAAGTGGATATCTACATATTTGCTCAAGTAAGTTTTTTCGACTTTCGTATGAAAATAGTGAAAAAAAGTGATTTTTTTGAAAAGTGGGCGGATTTTAAAAATTTTTACACTTGTATTGCTTACTTTTCCAAAGACCTCGTATACAAAATTTCATCAACCTAGCTCAAAATTTAAGGCCCAAAAACTGGTGACACACAGACGGACGGACGGACGGACGGACATAGCTCAATCGACTCGGCTAGTGATGCTGATCATTTATATATATACTTTATTGGGTCTATCTGCAATATTTCTCTATGTTACAAATTATATATCAAACTTAATACACCCTTAGGATAGGGTATAAAAAGTGACCAGCTTTTTTGCTTAAGCCGTTCCTGTACTTTTTTTGGAGATTAGTCTTTCTCTGCGAAAACTTTATCCCCACTCTTAAAAAATGTACCAATCCGCGAATTTTGGTAAATAAAATGTGGGAACAGACCTATTAGGTAAGTAGTTTGTTTTGCTTTGTGTGTTTTTTTTACGAATTTCTTTCACTGATATGACAAATGACATACGTACATACAGTAGAAGCCTAAATTCACGTTGAATGCTAAAAAGTAGATTTTGGAAAATTATGATTGACACGAGGTGATGACCTTAAAGTGGGTTCTATGTCAACTTAAAATACTCACAATACTTTTGTTACATGCTGATACAGCGACTCTTTTGTTTTTCAACTGTCACTGTCGCAACTGTTTTTGCAACCAGTGGGTTTCATTCTCTAAAAGATTCATCTGTCTATGTAGAAATGATGATCTATTTCTTCCAGCACTGCCTTATCAACGTTGTCGATAAGTTTTCGGTAGGTTGTCCGCGGGTGCGTTCAGAGCTATAATACTACCATTTTTCTATTTTTTGTATTGGGCTGATTTATGCAGATTAGATTAATTCTTTTAATACCATTACATACATGTGTACCTCTTTCTATCGTATCTACATATGTACTTGGCGGCAAACTTGTATTCCGTTGTGTTCTATGAAGCAACACTTGCCTTGCTGAGAGCCAGCAGAATAATCGTGGCCTTGTCACCTTGTCATTTCTTATTAGTGCAGGTAAAGTCACTTAATGGCTTGATATACATACATATGTACCTTATCCAGCTTTTCATTTAACTCTGTCATGTAGTTAGGGCAGTGAGAGTCGTCTGATCTCAGGAAATCGCTGGTAAAGTCACTGTAGGTACCTATTCCACTAGGAATCTCATTATGTACATATTTGTCCCAGTCTCGTTGATTCCTATGGCCGACCTTACTAAGATACCCCTTTAATGTAATGTTAACCATGCCGTTCCGCAGTCGATGTAAGAGAATCGTCCTCGCATTTTTTATGCTTTGCGATAGTGCACACAAAGACTCTTTGTAGGTTATTATAAATTAGCTTTGCTACCTTGTTTTGGGTACCTAAAATCCACACTGCAGTGCGTATACTTCTTCGAAGCCAACGCCACTGACGAGCACCATGGAGTTGTGAAGGTTCCATAACCTTCTCTTGTTGCATTTCCTCCACTAGGCCATTTACATCATTCCGAATAGATACCTACCTCAATCTGATATTCAAAGCGCGAGAAAGACAATTTAACTATTTAAGAGTTAAGACATCCTCTGGACATTTTATTAAAATTCTTTTGGTGATATCTAATTAACGCTCGGATACAAATTGTAAAACAAAGCAAACTAATAGAGTTCAAACTTTGAAAACTTATAAAAGAAAACTCCAACTCCAGATAGTCAGAGGAAATTGTTTTTACCTCCCCTCACCCGAAAAAGTTTAGAATTGATTGAAGGAGCTATTTTCCACCTCCAAGCAACTTATTGTTCATTATTTATTCTTGTATTTCTTCCGCTTTAATTAACCTTCATTTCTAAAACTGTTTTCTTATACAAAAGACTACTAATTACGGACCCGTAGATCTAAAAATATCCTTAAACACGCCATGCCAAATCAATGAAAACGAAAAGAGTTATGAATCCTTTAGACACTCAGGCGTCGACCCCTATATTCCGAGAGGTAAAACTAATTAATCGGGTCAATAATCTCATCAATTTAATTCCACTGCTACGTTAATCCGCTTTTATCTTCCACGAAAAAAAAAGACAAAAAAAAAAAAAAATTCAGTCGCGCGAAAAAGAAATGCCACCCTAACCCCAAGAGGAAGTCCTTTAGGTGTTCGCAGTATAAATCGACCGACCGACCGACCCCCTTTCCACACAATAAACACCACTCCCTTTTGAGTATCGAATCACTCGTTAATTTGTTTGTCCTTTGGACATACAATTTTATGTATTTTTTTTCGTCGTTCGTCCTGTCCTCCTGTTTACTAAATAAAAAAAAAAAAAAACCAACTGTCCTTTGCAGATATCGTGGGAATCAACAACTCTTGGATTTTGGTATACCGAACTCCTTGAGCGTAACGCACAATTCCGCACCTGGATAGCAACGGATCGACCAAAGGTAAATATCTTACATTGTGTCTTACTTTTTTTCGTCCTTCATCTCGTCGAGTGTCCTTTAAACTTCACAACAAAAAATATTATACGCAACAGAATTTAATGTCTCGTTATAAAGCGATGCCATGATGCTTTGAAAAGCAATTAACGGTAATGAAATCTTTTCAACCTAGTCTTTTTACTTGTGTTTTTTTTCTTAAGGTCTTTTGGATGACTGGATTTTTCAATCCCCAAGGGTTTTTGACGGCCATGAGACAGGTGAGTTGAGATAATATGAATGCGACACAAATAAATACAAAAAAAAAAAAAAATGTTCAAAATTCACGCATGAAAAAGAAATATTGTTTTTTGTGGTCCGTTATTGAATGGTTTACAAACAAAACGTCAATCAACTGTCATGTCGGATAAACTGCCAAAAAAGTGGGGAAGGGTGGGACCTATCCGAAACAACGTCACGTGGAACCAAAAGGGTTGTGACTGATTGGTGATTTTTGCAACCAAAAACATTTGCCTATTTTTATAGATTAAGGTGATAAGTTCAAAGGTAGACAAATAAAATAATTTTTGATTGGCTTTAGCAAAAGCCAAAAGGTCGTATCCTCTTTGGTACGGGCTGCTTAAAAAAAAAAAAAAACTCTTAGAGAGCTTCCAGATTCTACAGCTTGGTTTTATAGACCCTTTTGTTGAAAAAAGCCCCAAATTTGGACTCGTCAAATCGGGTGATCTTCTCTGCCAGCGGAAATCGCCAAAATGAGACTTTTAAAGTGAAATTCATTTAGAGGTACTTTTTTAAAGTAAAAAAATTGTAACAAAATTCAACTTCATCGGCTTATTCTTATTATCAAACAAAAGAATAATTCTTGACATTTGTTTTTTAGTTTTTAAAGATAATTTCAATCAATTCCTCAATTCTAACTGGCTTATCTTTGGACTTTACATAGTAGCCTCAGAAGAAATAGTCTAGAGGTGAAGTATCGCATGATATAGGCGGCCAATTTACCAAGCCGAATTGTTCCTGAACATACCCATGGTTTGCAGGCAGTGTGACAAGTAGAGCCATGTTGTTGGTATCAAATTTGGCGGAGATCATGGGCGATAATGGATGCCATTACGTTCTGGCCAACATTGGTCTTGCAGAATATGGACCGATGATACCGCCAAACCGTCGCTTTGTTTCAATTTAACGGGAGCTTTTAAATCGCCTTGGGTTGCTCTTCAGGCCAAATTTAGCAATTTTGTTTATGAAGCATGCTCTTAGCCAGAAATGTGCAACTATAAGTTGCTCTTAGTGCATTAAGTACATTTCTCGCAGAACAAATAATTTGTAGGATCTAAGTTTTTCATAATAAAATGTCAAATATTATCAAACAAAAGTATAATAACAAGTTGACATAACTTATGTGTCATCCGTCAAAAAATCCATAGACAAAAAGTACCTCGTAATGAATCACACCTTATAAGTTTTTACCTAACAAATGACCCGCGAACGCAACCTTCAAAATACGATCTGTGTCATCCAGTCCCAGTTTTACAAATTCCAACTACTTGTCAAGTTTTGTTTAAGGCTCCAGAAGCTATAGCGATCTTTCTGACAGATATTCCAATTCGGATAGCCTTCAAATTATGCTGTCATTCTTGACAGTTCATTGACATTTATGTTCAGCAAATTATCTTAAACCAGAAGAATGTTTTTTGAGTCGGTTTCATCTCCCGTGAGTTATAGAAGATTATGTCATTTTCTGTCTCATCACAATCAATTAACAGAGGTCGGTGTTCTTCATGTTGTGGATAGGTTTCGCTCCACGCGTCAACATTATATGCGAACAGAAAAAAACTTTACCCACGAAAATTATCAACAGTTTCAGATTTGTGATTCCATAATGTAAAATATTTCATAAAAAGGATCGAAAAATCGTAAAGAAACAAAGAGTTTGCGAAAGGTGCTGCCTTAATATCGAATGAGCGTTTAATAACACCAAATATGTCCTAATATTCAAATGTATTCAATAGACAGCTGTAGACAAAAATAGGCCTCGTACGAGAAGATGACTTTTTGGCCAATATCCGGATCTGCGGCCAACATTTTATTTTGACAGCTGGATGTCATTCGTAACTTTGACAGCTGCTGAAACGTATGTATTGCTATCGGGTCACCATTTGCAAAATAGCTGCGCCTGTAAAGCAATGTGTGTCTGAGCTTCCATTTGATTTTACAGAAACGTCAGAATACATTCAAAGTGAGTGGCAGATTGGTGCTTGAGGAAGTCAAACGTCAAACCGAACAAAGATGTCTGACTATTTTAATTGGTCTGTCGTACAGTCTTCAATGAATGCTGACTAGCTGTAAACTATTCAGGCCTTATTAAAACGCCTTACTCATTCACCCTTTCAAGCGACTATCCTTCAACTGACGTCAAAAGCTTCCTCCTCCCACTATCCTTTATAATTGCAAACAATTTCAAATCATTATCGTTGGACCCTCTTTTAAATATTCGTAATTCCTAACACACATAGTACACTTTTTTGTAACTATTGTTGTCCCAACATGCAAATGACACGTTAAGCTAATCAAGATACACCAGCAAATTTATTAGATTCTTTAACGAAGGTCAGGGTTTTGCGATTTTAATCATCCCTGCAAAGGCTTTTACCTAGCGTATGCAATGTTTTTTCATCAAATTAACTTTAGGGCCGAAAATTAAATACCTCTTTTCAAAGTAACCCTTTGAGATAATCAACAATTTCAATCCTCATCCCGGTTTTTTTTTTTCTCCCTTCAAATAAAAGTCGCAAAAAAGCGACTCCCATGATAAAGGTCGCAAGCTTAAGGATACTACCTACCATTCATCTGAATACAAATAAGTCCTTTTTTTTTGTAAATTTAAAATTTTAAATCTCCTCCATTCAAGCATGTAGTAGTACATCATGGCGTATAGCCCATATTGTGTCAAAGGAAATAAATAATAACGCCAGAGCGTCAAAACGTCAAAATACATAAATCAACTTTGGACGCAAATATAGTTTGACTTTTGTTTGTACATCAAAATGGAGAATAAAAGGATGAGTTGTAAAAGAAAAGAAAAAAAAAAACTCTTTTTTTACGTCCATTTTGGAGGACATCCTAACAGGTGCCTACACGTACATTGTGTGCGTCCTGGAAATGCCGTTGAGAAATATGAAAACATAATTTTGTTGCCGCCACATATTTTTAAATTACATTCTCTCTTTTTTTTTGTTTTTATGTATCTGTGGGCACATAGGAGGTAACACGAGCACACAAAGGATGGGCCCTCGACTCGGTGGTGTTACAAAATCAAACAACCCGCTACAATAAGGAAGACATCACAGACTACCCGTCTGAGGGGGTATACGTACACGGATTGTTCCTTGAAGGTGAGCACAAATAAGTTATCACACTGAGTTTTCCAATATTTCTCTCTCCGTCTCTCAGTTTTTGTTTTTCGTTATCCTGTCGCACAGCAAAAGGATTGCAAAATAGAACTTCATGTAGGTGATGTGTTTATTGTTTGACATTTTGCGTGGTGGTGGTGGTGGTTGAGTATACTGTATACAAGCTCCTTCAGAAAGGCAACCATTGACGTGGAAACTTGTAAAGGAGTCCTGGAAGTTAATCTGAAATATTAATGGTTTTGCGGGATCAAAGAGAGCAACAGGTGTATACCAGCAGATGCATGGTTAATGGTTTGAGATGGCTTAAGGGTTTCTCCACCCGTAAATAGGATGAATATCAATTTCAATTTTATCAATACATTGTTGGGTTTTGGGGCCAAGACACAAGGCACAGATTTATCTTTGGGTTTCTTCCTTATTTGATTTTCAGTGTGAATATTGAATTGCATGTTGTGCCTTGCGGATGGTTGAGTTTCAAAATGATCCTTAGACCATTGGGATTTGTGCTATTCGTTTTGTGGAATTGAAATGATATTCCAACGAAGTATTTGATTTCAATTGGAATAGAATCGTGTCTAGAGTCCGAAAATGGGTGTTTTCTTGGTAAAAAGATTCTGTATATTCCTTAAAGGCCATCAAGAAGGAGTTAACTATAACTTCAAGTTATGGTAGAAAAGCTTACAGCGCTTGTTAAGGGAAGGAGTATTTTTCAAGCAGTTAAAGAAACAAAGGCTTGTCATCTTACCAAAATGGTAATAAACCACCACAGGATCCTTTAATATAAAGGTCTCTCTGCATGCTGGACACAATGGGTAAAATTCTGGAGCGCGTAACGCTGGATCAAATTTCTCAGAGCACTTACCGTCGAGAGAGTACTGGACTGCCTACAGAAGATCAAATCGAATGCTGCACTACGACGCGACGTCCCCCAGGGCTCCGTTCTAAGTCCACTACTGTGGAATCTAATATATCAAACTTTGAATCCTGAAATCTTCGATATCGCGATCTTTGTAGTGTCTCAACTTGCAGAGTGCAGACTGCAAAGAAGCCCTTGTGATGGTACAGGACTAGTTAGTAAGCATAAACCTATGACTAGCAGGGGAAGAAGAGACGGAAAAAGTACTTATGAGCAGCAGAAGAGTCCTGAAGATTGTACGGGTGACCGCGTTGCAGTTTCTCCACCAGAGTCGAAGTATCTTGGCTTTACTATAGATGTTATATTTTAAGCAACATGAAGCGAAGAAGGCACCCAGAACAACGGCTGCTCTGACAAGGATCATTCTTGGCAAGAGTTGCGATGTCGATAACACTCCACGGCTCCCAAATATGGACTGAGACAATGAATACAAATTCATGCAGTAGAACAGCAGTTTGCAGCGCCCGATGGGAGTGGCAAAATAGATGGAACTCATCTGACAAAGGCAGATGGACCTTTGGATCAATAGGAAATATGCAGAGCTGAATTTCTACCGGACGCAGATGCTTACTGATCATGGATGTTTCAAAACATACCTCCACAGATTTGGGCCTGAGGACAACGCTTATTCTCCTTCTTCCCTGCCCACGATAGTTTAAAGGCCGTAACCTGTTGGCAAACAGACTGGGTGTGAACTTATCTAGAGATCTACTTCACCGAAGGGGTGCCTTGTTGGGTTCGAACTTGGCAGCTCACTTCTACGTTCAGACCTTCGTTTGCGTCCCGAAAACGTCCCGTGGGGATGTTTGAGAGCCGTCGATTTTTAAGATGATTTCACTGGCCTTGCATCTCGGTCGCTGAGAATTCACAAAACGTTTTGAAGTTCCCTATTGCGTTTTGCATTAGATGGAACGCCTTTTTCCATCGCCCAAAATTTCTACCAGGGCTTTTGTTGCTCTCCTAGTGTATGGAATAAGGAGGCCTGCAGGTTGGGATCGGGCATAGGTGTTGTACTTCTTTGATGGAGAGCCACTTCTCCTTTAGTACTCCTCTGAGGCATTGGTACCATATATAATAGTTTCCATTGATTGGAACCATCTTCTTGCCCGACAGCCAAGAGGTTGCTTAGCACTTCTATTGTGGAAGACGGTGTTGGAGTTCCTATGGCCTTTTGAGCAGCACAGGGCGATCACTATCCCCCAGATGTGACTACAGTAGTCTCAGCCTAGCCCTATGAGCTTAACTCCTCGTTAACGAAGAGGTGTAGCTATTGGTCTGCCAAAGTTGATGTATAAAAGTTGATGTATAAAAGTTCCTGTTCCAGCTTTCGGTCCAGTATAGGTCCGGCAATGATGATTGGGGTGCTTGTCATCATTACCCTACTAGAAGAAATCTGTAGTCGTGTGTATGTCTGCGAGATATTCTACAGAACCTGACCAAACTCAACAGCAGTTTAGGGATTAAGGCATCACTATTGAATGATGGAAGATGCTGTGGATTGGTCATAAAACAGGCGGTGCCTTATCAAGGTAGCAAGATGTCGAGTCGAAGGTATAGAAGAATAGAGGGTGAGCAGTCTTAGCAGCTAGCTAAATAGTTGCAGAGAACCTCTAGAAGATGGCGCGTAGTCGTTGATAAGAGGATATAGGAGAAAACCGCCTCCAAGCAGCTCGAGATGTATACGTCATCTAGAAACAACATATTGACGTTTCACTTTCCCCATTTCATCCTTTTACGACCAGTGGATTGTATTTGCAAAAAACTTTGTGGTCTATAGTTAAACTATAATCGAGTCAGTAACTCAGGTACATGAGGCTTAAATTTAGAAGCACACGTCATAAGGTTCAGCACATATCCCAACGCGTTTAGTGCGTCCTTAAACTTTAAGAACCCTTTCGTCATACATGTCAACAAGGGCGTCTTTTTTAAGTTCCTTTACTCCATACATTTCTTGTGAAGCTGGAGGACTACTCCTCGTTAAAGTCATGCACTTTGAATCTCCATAGTCGTAGGTGGAAAATCTTTTTTCATTCCAATAAAAACATGTCCATAAAACCTACTCAAATTTTTTTTTTATATGAATCACCTAACATGTGCCAACAAATTCAGTTCATAAATCTCTATGACGATAAATCCTAGGTTAACAGTTCTGATCTCCTTTTAGCTATAAACGGAAGCATTTTTATAGTTCCTAACATTCCTTTTAAATAATGTTTTCTACTCAAGGCCAACGGCAACGATGATGTCCTTTCACTTCCTAACAAATTGACAAATTTTTCACTTGAACACGCTTAGCGCCATAGGCAATTCGCGCCCGTCACCCTCATTTCTCAATTCCTCTTTAAGAGTAACAATTCGTCTCTGGGTCAGACCTTGCATAACAATTGTGCCCACAGGATATAGTACCTACTCTCCTTAAGGAAAAAGAATTATGAAATTAAATAATCCAACGATGCATAATAATTTGGCGAAGGAAAAGAAAGTAAAAAAAAATCAATTTCTAAATTTAGACGACGTTTATTCGTATAAAAGGTCAAATTTCATTCATCCTTCATCCTCCGAACCTGACCGAGAGGGGAGACAATAACACAAAGTGATGGTAAACTACCCGAAAACGTTTTAACCCCACAAATGAGAGAGAACCTTTTGCATTACAAATCCCAGGGACCATTTAGCTTTGCAACTCTAACCCTAGACCAAAGTTGAACCTCAAACAATCTGATTGTGATTTGACACGACATAAAAAGGGGGCGGGCGGGGGAAACAACCCCTGTTAAGTGTCCTGTTTTTTTTTTTTTTTTGTTTTGGTGACCCCAAAGGATTCACCCGCATATGTCCGGGAGTTGTGTGACAATTTCATTTCGAATAGAACAACAAATGTCCATTAAATTGGCCGTCTAATCCCCTCTATGGACAATAGGTGGGCTGTGGATTGTGGGTGAGAAGGATACCAGTGATCCCTAGAATGCCTTGAATGGATTTTCAATTGAAAAGCGGAAATTTCGTTGCCGAAAATTGTCATTTCGGCCCCTCGTTGGAAGTCATTTCTATAATTGACTTCATGAATTGATCCTAGCCAACCGCATTCGGTTAATGTAACCGGCTAGGACCTTTTGAACGTCCCCCGCAATATGGCACCCTCGTCAATCAATTTGTGTGTGTGTGTGCGGTGCGGCTCTTATCAGTGTGGGAAATCTATTGGTTTTTTTTTTTTTTGGTACATTTCCAGGTGATTTGTTATCCTGATTAGAAATATTGATTTTGTATCCTGTAAGGATTTTTTTTCCGCAATTAAAAACCTCTCTCTCTCTCTCTCTCTCTCACTCTTTTGGCAGGTGCTTCACTGGATCGACGAAGCGGCAAACTAATTGAATCGAAAGCAAAAGTCCTTTACGAACAAATGCCCGTTATATACATTTATGCAATCAATACCACAGCGGGAAAGGATCCCAAGTTGTACGAGTGCCCAATTTATAGGAAACCGCAGCGAACCGACACAAAGTATGTGGGCTCAATTGATTTTGAAACGGATTTCAATCCTAAACATTGGACACTGCGTGGTGTGGCATTGCTTTGCGATATTAAGTAGATTGGAATGGCAACAAGGATGTTGATGCCGATGCTGAGGAGGATGATAATGATAACGATGATGGGGAGGATTATCGACGGATATGGTATGCGCTGACTGGTGTGTGTGATACTTGCTGTGATGGTGTGGATGCGGTGGTGATTCTAAGAAGTTTAAAATTGCGATTTCGGGAAGAATCTATTTAGAGATGTACAGGGGAGTAATAAACGTTTAGTTAAAAAGGCAGAGGCGGACATGTTTTGTATGTTTAAGACTTATGGGTTTTTGGGTAGACGTTGTGCTGGAAATATTCTGAAAAGGGCCTGGGAGGGTGAGCTCCATTTTGGTCGTGATGTAAGTATGACTCTATTCTCTATTGGATTTGAACTTTTACCTTGAATTTAAAAACGTTTCCAGCAGCATTATTCAGGATAATATAAAGAGCCCACATTACTTTTTGCGGTGCTAGAAAGCATTAAGAATGGGGTTCTGCAAGATTCCATACTTAGTCAACTACTCTTCAGATATTTGCGGACGAGTTTCGTCTGCGTTCATGCAGATGTCGTGGCGATTGTAGTTTGTCATCACTCGCTCTATGGAAAGATTATTGACGTTGTCTCAAGCCGAGTTCGAGGATTGTGAAACTGATGAACTACATATACCATTTGCTAAAAGTAGTGCAAAGTGAGTTGATAATGCCAATAAATACCAGGAAGCGTTGGAAGTTTAAAGAGCTATATAATGGAGCAGATGAAAACCTCTGGAGAAGAAGTTGAAAGTCTCTTGAGCTCCATCTCTTGTGTATATGTACAGGTAGAGCAAATAGTCGAAGGCCTTTTGCCAAGGCAACCGGAAATTCCACTGGAGAATGAGTCATCAATAGCAGGATAATTTTACAACAAATTCTTGAGCCGTGCAACAGGTTTGGGAATAAAACGGCTCCTGGGGAAGTGAGGATCCTAAATAAAAATCTGTAAACGGGGGACTAAAACCATAATGAACTAGTTTGTGAATATATGAAACTCCTACTTGAGTGAAGGATTCCGATCATAGACGATTGTTCTCTCTATAGACAGTCAGTCGGCAAACAAAGCTCTGGAACTCCTAACACTTCTAAGATCTAAGTTGGCCAATTAATGGCTGGAACTCTTAAAAGATTTTGCTATTACTCAGGACACAGAGATATATTAGGCAACTGCAAAGCATATGAGCTATCCATTACAGGCACAGGATCGCTTCTAACTGATAACAGAGCGACACTGGCACTTCCAATAGAAACATTTAAAATTCGCATGTTTAGCGAAGCCCCGTAACGTTCATGAAGCAACTTGGAGCAACTTACGAAAGTAAGCGTAAGTAACCTTCTTAAACTTATTGAGAGAAGTAAACAGCAGATCCCGCAGAAGATCTTCGAGATTAAGCTTTTTTCGAATTATACTAAGGACAAGAATGAAGTGGTTACTTCTTTTCTTCTTTTCTTCTTTACTTTGTTCAAAAGAGCGATCCTTCTTTTTGGGTTTTTCATGCATGGCGTCAGAACTGTGCTGCACATCTATGTGAATTCTACCTTTTCTTTACTTCCATCCTTAACTATCTTAATGAACATCCTTTGATCCAAATGCATTTACGTCAACCACATGAACCTATTTTTGTCCTTCGTTCCGTTTTTTCTTTAGCACTTTGCTTAGAACGAAAAAGCGAAATCCATTTGCCATAGTAGTGTCTATGACAAAAAAAAAAGGCTTAAAAGTGTTTTAAAGCCAGAGGTTGTGTTAGCATAACACTATGCACAAGCCTTTTAACTCGCTACAGGCATGCACACAATTTTGTTTGGAGGGAAAGTTGAATCCACTGCTATTGTCCTTCCGGTCATACATTGCGTAAAACCAGGACGATATGTTGTTCGTCCATATGGCGAATGCAGGTATACCCAATTTTTGCATTTAGAACATAACTTCGAAGTAGTGGGTGACAAGCTGGAGTGAGTATTTTGTTTGCTGTAGACTCGTACTCTGCTTTCTTGCTTATATTTCTATCAAGAGGACTACATAATAAACTCCAGCTTCCGCACAGGGTTCATCTAAGAGTCGTTGCTAGAGAAGTCAGTCAAATCTGTCGGGAATTCTTCTAGGGAATCTCTTTTTAAATGCCAGCAAAGTGATCATTATTGTGATCGATGTCCGTCGGTTCGTTTATAACCTCCCATCGTTAGGGTAATTGGACTACGTTTAGATTTAACACAGTTTTGGCTACAGGACTTTTTTTTAGAAGGTATATGGAATTGCGGATTCTTTAATTTCTGTGAGTTTTAGCGAGGTTTGAAAGCTGATCTAGGTTCGCAAGTACCTTCAACCATACTAGGGAGCCACATAAATGAATCAGTGCTACAACTGGCGTGAATAAAGGCTGACTGAAGTTCTTGTTGAACGTCTTTTCAGTATGCAATCGCTTCCTACCGTATAGAGATGTATCATGGATTGAAAGAATGATCTAAAGTAAACAATGTATAATAGGAGTCATGAGAAAAAGTCCTACTTCAGCACTAAGGTATGTAAGGTTTAAAAGCCATTTTACCCTGACTACAACTTCTCACAATTGACCACTTTCTCTGCTGTGCCGCCGCAATCCACTCGTTAATGAGGTGCTCTACAATTCTTTTGCCAGTTGCAGCAAATGGTTCTGGAGAACTACAAGATTGATCTTTAATTTGCCAAGGAGACTTCCTTTTCATTGCCCTTGGTCATTACGTGACCTCATGTAGGAAAGCAATCATCGCGGCTTGATAGACTGATAGGCTTGATCTTGTTCGTCTGAAAAGATATCTGATATCACCAATCTTCTAACGCGGATAGGATACCTTTCGGAAATATGCACTCTATTTATTCCGTAAATCGGCATACTTATCTTCTGAATCTCACTTTTCACGATATCCAGAGCCGAGCCAGTGCCAATTGGCATCTCGGTGTAGACAAAGTGCTTCGACGCCACCGATTGCTTATGATCACTTTTAATGTGCTTGTTAGTTTCCTAACTAACCATCGACGGTCCTTAAACATTAAGCACCCACCCTTGTCCTTCTCTTCTATGTAATAGAACAATATTAGTCCACCACCTATGTAGGTATACTCCCAGATACGAAATATTTTTGACCAACTTTAGTTCCGACCCAAGAAGTGTCAAGAGTTCATATTCAAAGTCTTTGCTCTTCCTTTCCAAAAATGGTAGTTCTGTCTTTTCCAGATGAATGGAGATCCGTTGTCCATGGCATCACCGCTCCACCACTCCATGCCTCATAGTATCTCGTGTGATTTTCATGAAATGGCTAAGACATCGGCCTATTTCACAGTGGGGATGAAAATCTATGTAAGTTTTTTGAGGAGAGTGTCCACAATTGTATTCAGCTGTGTAGGTGATAAGACTCCTCCCTGTGGGCAACCTCGATTAATTTTTCCTCGTCTCGTCTCGTCTGAATATTTTCCGCCCTATTTTCCAGCATACTGTCCATTCATCTAACTAACAATGGGTTAACCCTCCGTTCTTTTAACCCTATCCCGCGTATAATATAAGAATGAGGCAGAAGGTGTTTAAGGTGCATCTCCGAAAGTTGGGCGCCGATCAGTCTCTACAGGAACTACTCTATCTTCTTACTAAATGTGAGACAATATTCATTAAAGAAGGACCTTTTACACTTTATCAAATATTATTTCATCGTCGAAGGATCCAATGTACAAATGTAGATACTCCAGTTCATTAAGCAATTTGGACGGCAGGGAGTGTTTGTGTTTGAGGGAGTGAACATTGAAGCCATTTTTTTTATATAATCATCAAGCGTGAAATGACACATAATTAAATAGAAAGTCTTACTAAATATTTTTACAGCTAGCTGTCATTGGTAGCTTTGACAGCTGCTGAAACATAATAATTGGAAAAGATATCATTGCTATCTGGTCACAGTGGGTGCCGTGGCTCAGTGGTTAGTGCGTTGGACTACTGCGCAAGCAGTTCCGAGTTCGAATCCAGGAAATTACCACCAAAGTTTTTTTCACGGCCCCACCTCTTGCGAGCGTCTGACAAACATCCAAGAGTATTTACTGTCATGATAAAGCTTCTCAAAAACCCCCCCTTCCCTTCGGATATGGCATAAAACTGTAGGTCCCTTCTGTACGTACAGAAATGTATACCACGCACAATACGTACAGCTGTGAGAAGCTAGGCCTTTGCCCTATATGGGCTGCTTACGGCCTAATATTTATTTATTTTATCTGGTCACTCCTTATAATAAGAAGTGGGGAAAGAACTCCGCCTTGAGGGTTTCCACTGCTGACCCCTTACCACTTGAAAATCCTTTTGCACAAAGAAGACTATACATAACCTCACCTTTAAATCGAAAACACCACAAGAAAGCATGCTTCCAATAATTTATTTTTAATAGTTTTTTTTGTTCCTTTTTATTTAAATTTCATTTAATTTATATACACTTTGTCTGGGTTTTTCTTTTGGTATTTTTTGTTTTTTGGTTTTTCATTAAAATTTAGCATCAACAACATTTATTCCAAATATACATAAGTTTTAATTTTTTTTTTAATTATTTTTAGATAGATAATTTGACTATTCTATCTTTATGAACTCTTGTAACAGATAATATATTATGTATTTTCTGTAAGTGATTTCTAAAAGTTTTTTTTTTTTTTTTTTACATAATCCAGATGAGATTTTGCTTATAGGAGTTGTGAAATGAAAGAGGGGAAATATATCGGTGGATTGCATTTTAAATAAAAGGATATATCTTGAGGAAAAAAAGTCCTTAAACTCTGACACGGATTGAATCTTTCTTTTTTAACAATTTATCATTTCTTATATAAGTTTTTATTTTTTTTTGTTTTTTATAAATAAATACACTTTGTGTTTTAATTAAAAACTAAATAAAAATTTACATTGACAATAAGTTTTATATATATATTTTATAGTATATTTAGTATAGAAAAATACACTAACTTGTATGTTAACAAAATAATTAAATATGATTTTTTTTTTTGTTTAAGTTTTCGTATAATTTTTTTTTATGTTTGTTGAAGTTATCTACCTTCAATTCTATAATTTATTTAGATTCGTTACTTTTACATTTTATATTTACCAATGGTGAAATATTAGTAAGCGATAGCACAAGAGTAGTCAGTTAAATAAAATGTAAACAAGCTTAGCAACTAAATAAAAGCAATTTAAATGCAGTTTAAGGAACTTTCTTTTGTTTTGTTTTTAAATTACATACTTCGTGCTATTATTTTATTTAGTCATTTCACCAGTAAAATTGTTAGATAAACATAAATTGTATTTTTTGTGCTTCTGATGGTTTTTTGGGCACAATGAAAGCTTTGAAGAGAGTTTGTTTTATTCGTCGCAAATAATATGAGGGAAAGCTGGAGAGTTGAGATTTTTTTTTTTTAAATTTACTTTCTATTAAAGCGGTCCTTATGCAAACGATATAGGTATCTTATTTGATAGTCATCGTCATCGCCGATGTCATTGGCGGTCAGTTCCCGATTTGTGTTGTCCAATTTCTTGGCGTTGTCGTCATCGATGTTGTCGCCACTGTGTAATAATTCGTATAGGATGCTGTTTGGATCCGGTTCGGGATGATGCTGTTGAGGGCCCCGCTTGCCGACATTCTTCAGGATGGCACGGTTTATTTCAACCTGAGGGAGAGGAAGAGAGAAGAAAACAAAGTGCTTGAAAATTTGCACACAAGAATTGGACAAAATAAAACTAAAAGGGTGTACAAAAAATCTTGAAATGTAGTAGAAAAGTCCTTTAGAAATCCTAGAAGGAAGAGCATGGCAGAAGAAATAGGTAGAGACACATTTTGACACGATTGGAGTCAAGATTTACAAGATTTACATCCACAAGCATTCACTTCTTCGCAGGAGGAACCCAATAGACCAATTATCCCTGAGTACTAGTAAAGATAGTATAAAGGACTTACACTCTTACACCTAACCCGTCACACGAGACACAACGCCATTCGATGTATAATGAACAATTTACAAGACGTTTTTTTGCAAATAAATGCAAACCTTAAGCCCCCAACGCATAAAGGCCCAACCATAAATAAATAACGACTTTGTATGCTACCTCATGTTGTCATGCGAATTTGTGTACGTCATAATGACTTTTCGCTTAGTTTTGTTGAGTTTTCGTTCACTTTTCGTTCACATGGTTGACATTAAAGTTGACGTATTGTTGAAGAAAACAGTTCCATTAAATCTTTCTCATTAGTTGACAGCTGAACGATATTTTTTTTTCTCAGCGGGGCAGCGCGAGGAGTTTTTTCTCAATATTCTTTCAGATACCAATGACATCCAGCTGTCAAAATACTCAGTAAGGTTTGTCTTTTCATCATGCATCGTTTAAGCAAAAACTGTTAAAACGAGAAGGAAGAAGTGACCATATCCGTGCAGCTTTCCTGCGATGTCACCAAAACCAGCTTACATGGCCTTTGTTACCGACAAGTACTATACATGGTTTGAAGAATACGAAGGTGACCCACCCACTGAACACATCGGAAACTTCTAAGGACTGGGAGCATCCCCATCGAGGACTATTTATCTTTTTGTCAAAATCTTAGCCGACGTCTTACAAATTAAGCACTTTCTCTTCCGAATTTGTTCCTTTTTCCTATTTTGTTATCTAAAGCACCAGGTAGATATTCAAATTGAAAATAAACGTACATCCTTAAACGAATCCACTTAGTATGCAATCACTGGCACGGGCACCTAACCCGGAACTATTGACGTCACTCACAGCCAATTAGGACTACGCATCAACACGTAGGCAAATAATATTTCCTGTGCCGGACTCTTATCCCTTTTGGTCAGTAAATTATGCTTTAAATCGAAAATTGAGGCACTCCCTGGTGGGCCAACAACAACATGAACGCATGTCCTTTATTCTACAACATTTTCCCAGTCGAACGAACGTGGGTAGTAACTAAACCCTTATCAACAACGTGCCACCTAGAACAGACCTTTTGGCCCAATAGTTTGTTCGCGTCATCAGAACAACCTTGTCTGCACCTTTGTGGGGCAAAAAAAAAAAAACACTGCTGGGATAGCCAAACATTATCCTTTCCTGTTAAACGCTGAAAGTTCATTGATAACATTTGCCAAATTGAGATGTTTCCCATCATCATTCCCAGAGGCCAATGCAAACTCGTAAAATTCCTTCACATCGACTTTATCGAATACAAAATGCATGATTCATCTCATCCTTCTGACAGGCCAGGACGAAATACTTGACGTTGGTTTCTCTTTCATCGTCTACTGGGAAATTTCAATAAACTACTACCAGACGAGTGGGGAGTCAGGACCTTCTGCAAAGGTAAATAGAATGAGGTTTTTTTTTTTTTTTTTTTGCTGAGAAGCATGATGAAATTGAAGTCCTTTCCGTGGAGTTCGGTATTGCATCATAATCAATTCTACACCACGAACAAGCCACAGCGCCAACCATTCCATGTCGCTTATCCTATTCATGCATGCGAATGTCCTGGCAATGGATTCAATAAAGGTGAACTCGTGGGCCGAAAATTTAATTTGTTTCAAAGAAATAGAAAGCCAACAAGACAATGTAGTAGAGTCCTTACGCACCCATGCTCCCTCTTGTCTATGTCAGAAGATTTCGATTGTTTCTACTACTTTAGGGGAACGGAAAGTTTTCCTTTGACATTCTGACATGTCCTATGAAATCCTTGCTCAGTTAACAAATTGTATAGCGGCATACTGTCATCGTTGTCATAATAAAGGTTGGCAGCGAGTGGGTGTTAATGCCGCCGTTCCTAGTTATGGAAGTTATAATGTACGTAGGGACAATGGCTAAGGAATGCTTTGTAATTATCCTAGTGGATTTGCTATCCTTGTATAGGGAAGCTTGGTGTCGGGAAGTTAATTGCAATTAGAGGCTGGAGGGTGATTTTATGGTTCGTTTACGTTGTTGTGGCATATTTTTGGCGGGAGGGATAAGGAATTTACGATTTGATGGATTCCATTGTAAATGAAAGGGAATAAGGATGACAGAACTATGGAAGCGTGGAAAATTTTATTCGACGAATTTTATTTGAAAACCTCTAACTATTTTGGTGACGTATTTTTGCGACCGGGAGGAGGCATTTGTGATTCCATTGTTGATGCTTGTTATTGGAAAAATATTTACATAATGACTGGTTGGATATTTTCTTGGTCACACAAGCAGAACGTGGATCAAGGGTAAGCAGGAATTGTTAACGAGATAATTATGGGCTATGGTTCCAGAGGATATTTTTCTTGATTTCGAAAGTTGATCAGCAGAAGAAGTTAATGGATGATAGCTGCTGTGACGGAGCTTTGTTCTTTTAGCAATAGGTAGAGAGAGGTTACGTTAATGCGTAAAGGAACAGAACGAAACAGGCTTTAATAGCTGAATATTATTGGTAACTTTGACAGCTGCTAAAAAATAACCCTTGGAAAACATGTCATTACTTTCTGGTCACCCTTCATATGATTTTATGGACTGTGTAAACACACATCTTTCGTTATAGGACTCTGACAGTTGATTCTCGACCCTTTCCCTGATGGAACCAAGTTAACTTATGGAAAGAGTGAAAAAAGGAAGCATAGATAGATACGTGCAGCAAAATAATAATTGAATATACACAGCTTTTATAAGACCCATTCTGACCTCTGGCCAGCGCTAGGTGGTCTTCACCTACTTAATGGCCCTCATGGCATGGGCAGATATATACCGAATGCCGAATCCAGAGCAATATATACTTATAGATTATCTGAATTACAGTGGATATCCAGCTCTATAAGACAGCCAAACCAAAGCAGTGTTTTCCAAGCAGAGGATCTGGCAGTAACAAGAGCCGCCCGTGAGTCTGCCGTAAGAGCAATACCTTCATCAAGAGCTAGGCAGCTATAACAGCAATTACTGCCACAGAAATCAAATCCAAGCTTGTAAAGTGCTGTCACAAAGAGCTTAAGGTTCTTGGAACACGGCTAAAGGTTCTGCTCTGCTGGGTCCCTGAGCACGAGAGCGTCCCGGGAAAGAAAAAGCAGATGAACTAGCAAGAAAAGCTTCATCGAATGCATTACAACAAACTGATAGACGATCCCTGTCCATGCTTGTGAGTCTTTACGGGTCATAACACTCTGCGGTACCATATTAAGAAACGGTGTCAAACAGAAGAAGAACTGTGCGAAGGATGCGGAGATGAAATGGATGTAGGGATGACTTCTTTTGCCAGTGTCCTAGACTCCAACAAACAAATTTCCTGGCAAAAATATTTTCATTACTTCAGACTTTTATTTAAAAATTTAGCCTTCTTCTGTTCAACAAACTTGGCGATAGTGTTGGTCCCTGAGCGTACAAATGTGAGATTCTTCTTTGGCTGAACCTTCTTGCCCTTGGGTTGGCCTCGATGAACTTCCTCCAGCCCTGCTTCCTGGCGAGAGCTGACTCTGGGCGGTACTTCCTTAGCAACTTGAAGGTCTTGACAGCGATAGTCTTGTCCAAGTTTTGGGTGATTTGGTGAACTGGTGGTGGCACCTTTAGACGTTTCTGTAAGACGGCCTCGACACGGATGTACTTGGGCGCGCTTGGGCTGAATGTTTTGACCGATTCCAAGGTTCTTGGATCTTTACTCGAAGAGTTGGTTGACGGACCACTTAACGATTGACTTCTTGGCGGCTAATGGGTCATGGGCTGGTGCCAGGTTTTTGGTCACTGGTTTCTTCTTCGGTCTACATCTCTACCCCCTATTGCTGACATAATGGGTGAGTGCGACGGAAGTATTTTATTCTTCTGCCAACCCGCAATCCTAACCTATGGAAAGTTTGAAATGCTGACTCTTTGAAGAAGAAGAAGTCATCATGATTCATGAGCAACGAAAGTCTCCACTCTAATACGCAAATGTGTGTCAGAACTTTTGCACAAATATTTCCATGTGTCTGAATGTGAGGGCAAAATTCTCTGATTTATGTCCTTCATTATAAAGTCCTGCCAGCCTCCCTACAAAATCCTCTTAAAATAAAGCCTCAATTTTTTTTTCCCCCAAAAAGTTGACAATGCAGGGGACCAGGACACCAGCACCTACTGAGCACATCTCCGTTTCATTTTCAAAACCATTAACTTCTCCCCCTCAACAGTAATTGTGTGTGGTTTTGTTTTATTTCAACTACAAAGGTAGAAAAACTCCATTCATAACGGATTACAAGAAAGAAATTATACCGCCCATCGACTCCACAACCGCAGTAAGTCCCCAAAGTAAAGTACATTCTCAAGGACACTCTCTCGCCGTCAGTGCTAGGTACTTTATTGTGTGCCAACATACTTAACACGGTTATTATTAAACAAATAATCTCACAATAAAACCATTAAGGAGCTTCAACCAAATCAGAGGAGGAATTTCATCCCCCCTTAAGCACAAGCAGGCATGTCTTCCATAATAAAATTTTATTATCCTTCGGCCTCCGTGGTAATGTGAACTGATGTGAAATTCCCTTTCGTCCTTTTTCTCATTTGTTTCTTAAAAAAAAAAAAAAAAAAAAACACAGAAGCAAATTATGTATTACTTTCGGCGAGCGCGCATTAAAGTCGCGGCAGGAATATCCTTCGAAATCTCTGTCTCAAGGAGTTGGTGTACCGTGTACATGTGTACAGGACATGTACAATAAATCATGTTAAACACATGTGAAAGTCTAAACGAGAATACTTTGCTTTATTCGATTTATATTCAATTTGGTACGCACGTTACTTAAGGAACTCACTACGGTGAGGAGGTATTTTTAGCCTCCTCCTGTGTGATCCTTCTTGGGAATTTTTGGAGCGTACCTAATGAAATTACCTGTACACAGTGTTCTGCATGTGTTTTCTTTCGATTTCTTCTGTTTTAAAGGATGTTTAAGGCTGTTTTATCCTTTTTTTGTTGAGGTTAGAACACCGGTTGATGGTAATTGTATTCGTTTTGAGTTAAATTAGTTAAACAAAAGTATCTGTACAAGATTATTAGAATAAATTGATGGATGAGTATTATGTACATTGGATGGGAGCATAATTGGGAAGGATGTTTATGTTCAGGTTGGTTATAAGGATCAGGTTAAGCTTGGTCAGTTTCATGGGAAATCTATACTTCGGTTGTGGGCTCGATGGAGTAACCATGAACTTGATACACATTTCTGCGGGACAAATTGAATTGGAATTAATGGAACTCATTTTCGACCGAGAAGTAATAAGCGTAAGTGGATAAACTGATGAACTGTGCCCTTTATGATTACCATCCAGGAGACAGTGAGGGATTTCCACCCTAATTTCATTGCGAGAGAGGACTTTGTACCCGGCTAGTCCGATGGCTGTTATGCGTTATAGCTCCTGTTTTGTTGTTCCTTGATGGTACAATGTCGCTGGTGTCCAAGCTATTTCTGTACTCAACATCAGTCTAGTGTTAGGTCATCATCCAGAAGGTTACGTTAGTCATAGTACTGTTGGTAATGAACCATGATGTTATCCGCATCCACGACTGCTTCTGTGCTTTGATAGGAGCTATCGAGCTAAGTTCTGAAACATCTCTGCTCTGTACGCATCTGGGTTAAATAGAAGTTTAGCTCTCCATGCTTCCTACTAATTCTATCGTCTATTTGGGAGCAATCAGGGGTGATCCATCTGTTTTGGTATCCTTACTTACCCTTGTGGGTCCTAGGGCCTCTACAACGCCTACGCGCCAACGCGTGCGGTTTCTGGAAATGTACCTCAGCTCATGCTGCCTTCTAGGAGGTTGTTCGAAAGGCGCTGTATACTCTCAAGGCATTGTGCAGCTGTTACTTAAATTTTAGCCTTGCATACACACTATCTGATAGCCAAGCTGGACAAGATTAACAAAGCTTCTCAGAACGAGACAAAGTCTACAGAATGCTGTTCAAAATCTGACAAGAAGTCTTACAATTGTTTCCCACTGACGTGTGCTTTTGTTGTTAAGCGTTCTAGAACTTGGTCTGTTGTACGAGGCCCTCAATTTCAGATAAAACATTCACAAGGCACATCAACCAGAAGTACAAACATTAACGAAGAAACACAACGCCACATGCAACGTAGACCCGAAGTTGATACTGCCCTCTCCTTCATAAAATTGGAACTGCAGCTGGCGCAGACGGAGTCTATCTGGAATTTCTGAAGCACAGTGGTCCAAAAGTTAGAAGGTGGCTCGACCTAAACTATTCCAAAAAACTGTTCCCTGCAGAGCTCCCCACGTCATCCAAAAATTCAAAGGTCATAGCACTCCTCAAGCCAAGTAAACCCACAAAGCTACAGCCCAATTTCTCTCCTATCACTCGGCCTAAAACTGCTTGAACGCATGACCCTGAATCGAATAGGCACTGACGAGCAAGCAGGTTTCAGGTAATCTAGGAGCTGCACCGACCAAAAAAGTTGAGGGCTAAAAACTTTTCGCTTGAATAATGCTGACCACCTTCATAGACAAAGCCCAATAGATGGGGCCAAACTACAAACACGACCTGTCCATGTGGGGCTCGCTTTCAAACCAAGGGACACATTCTGCTCGACTGCCCAGAGCTGTAATATATGGGTAACCTAGCTGGCAGCAACAGCCTTTCAACAGAAGCTGTCTCCTGGCTATAATCAACTGGATCAACTAGGTGGTATCATCAACTAGATGAACAGGGCTATTCAAGAATTGATTGAAGGTACATATAAGCTAGTTGGACGAGACTATCCCAGAATTACATGAGTTGACCAACTTAGTGAACGAGGATATTGAACAGAAGAATGGCTAGACCAACTAGGTTGATCAGGTTGTTCAATAATTGAATGAGTTGTTCAACAAGGTGAACGAGGGTATTCAAGAGAAGAATGACTGGATCAACTAGGTGGACAAGGCTGTTCAAAAAAAAGTATAAGTTTATCAACTATGTAAACCAGGTTAACTGGACCATTCAATGAATGAGTTGAGCAGCCAATTGAAAAAGACTAGTCAATAACTGAATAAGTTGATCAACTAATAGAACGCGACTATCCAATAATTGAGTGAGTTGATCAACAAGAAGGTGTACATAAATTTGTACGAAATGCAAAAGCAATTGAACATAGTTGTTCAGCCCTCGTTTCCGACTTTAGCTTCCATTCTTTGAAATAAATTTAATTTCCAAAACTCAAAGCAAAAGGTGTATAAATATTTTTAAGACCAAAATTGAAATAATTTCCTCGTAGAATGTTTTCATCCCTCAGGGGGCTATCCTAACTACCCCTTAGTGTAAACTCGCGACTCAAACAGTCCTCCCTCTGAACTCTTTCGAAAACTTAAACAAAAAGATTGTTCTTTTCTCTAAAAATACATATCTCTCAGCTTCGGAGTTTCCCCTTTTTCGTAATTTGTAAATTTTGTACAAAACTTTCAGTCATGCCAGGCAAAACCAACTTAAACTTTTGATCTATTTGCTTTTCACTGCTCCTTCATCAGTCATTTTATACCATTTACACGTTTTCAAATATTTGGAGGTTAGGTAAGCGAAAGTTAAAAAAAAAAGATAAATAACCAAACTTAATGTTATAATAATTTTTCATCACTTACCTGCCTCGTGTTCTCTTTCATTTGCCTTCGGGCTATTTCTAGTAAGAGTCGCTGCCGAAGCACATCTAGTGGATTCACTATCGACAATGAGGGTTTTGTACGTTTCTCCAGTAGGAAGTCATCCTGCAAAAAAAAAAAAAGGACCAAAAATTCAATTAGATTTGTAAGAGTGAGAAGGCAGACAATAATTGTGTCCAATTTGCACCAATTAACCGTTTAATTTGAGACGAAAATTCAATTTCACTTGAAAGAGACCACTTAAGTGAGAGTTATATCAGTCATTTACTCACACTTAAGTGTGCAAGAACGTTGGCAGGATGTCGATTTGGACGTCCATTAGTATTTATGCAATGAATAGCCGCCATCATTTGTGTCCGTTTCCAACGTAACTTTATTAGGAGCTTGGTTATAAATTTCATGAATGCATCTGTTATATTTTAACAGGCTATCCTGGAAGGATATCCTCTCAAGTAGGGTAAGGATGGTAATAAATTGCTCAAGTTGAGTGTAAATTATACATACATTAGTTAAGCGCTTGGATGGTTATTTGTTTTATGAGTATTTTATGACGAAAGGTGTGGACAAGGAGGGAATGCTTAAGAGAGTACGTCCACGCGACCATGAAGTGGACTGCATCATAGAAGAACTCAATTGATGGTTGTAGGTATCTACTCCAGAAACATTAAGGAGCAATTGTTGTGCAGAGTAGCAATAGTCTGAAAAAGTTATAAAAATACAAAACTTTTGAAGGAGATTGATATTTCCTTAGAAGAGACTGTGAACGAGTGGGGGCATGACTCTTTAGCTCACTGAGGTCAGCAGCACAAATCACAAGGAAACTTTTCACATAATTTTTGGAAGGATGAATGATGGAAACTGGGGGTGATTTTGGCGGAAATCTCTGGGAAAGTTCACAGGGCTTTTCCGCAATGAATGGAGCCACAGAGGTGTAACGGTGAGGAAGACCAACACCACGAAGCCATGAACCATTCTCCATTGACAATGATTGAGAAAGAAGCATTTTGTACAAGATTTTGCGATACTGTGTTAATATCTGAAACCTTTTATAAATATCCTGATTGGCTCCTATCAGTGCGATTTCAGGCCAGGTAAGTCCACCAAATCTTCACATTTGGTCCGATCTAAGACCGCCTATGAGAGCATCTTTAGAGACGAACTATATACATCCCTTCCAAACTTGTCCCTCTGTGCAGGATGACGATGGAGAGCGCTCTCTGTCAACAAGAAGGGACAATCAACACCGACAGAGGGCAGCTACAATTTCGAGGTACTTTGTCTACCTTGGCTCTGCTATGAACTATAACAAGCAGCGGCGAAATCATGAAAGAATAACTCTAGCCACAGCTGTTTCTTCAGCTAAGAAAGTTAGTCAACAGTAAAGCCATATCTTGAGGAACTAAGGAGACTCTGTACAAGACTTTGAATATACCAGTCCTGCTTTGTGGTACTGAAACGACGACTCGTGTTGACGAGTTTTCGAGAAGAAGATAACAGCTGCACAGCGACTTCGTCAAAAAACTGCATTTTGGACGTCTGAGATGGCTAGAACATGTAGAGCGAAGGAACACAAACGCTTCTCACCACAGGAGGCGCCTACAACCTCGACCAACTTAGAGTGCCCAACTGTAAGCAATTAGCTAAAAAGCGAGCTAAGTGGAGAGACTTTATGTTTGAGGCCATCTAAGTAAGTAAAGTAAGTGCTGTCGTGAAGTGGTCAAAATACTTGAAACATGCTTCTTGACATAAGAGCAAGCTGACGAGAGAAACGAATACCAGGTCGGCTACAAGTCACCATTGAAGGATTTGTATGAAAAGACATGAAATATCCTTCTTTCCTAGTAGGTAAAAAAAAAACTGGACGCAGGGCACTGATGAAGGATATTTGCGTACATTCCGTGGTCTGAAATTTATCAGAATAATCTTTTCTGGTGGCTAAAGCTAGAAAAGCTTTCGCAGCACTGTAGAACCACTATAGCAGAGGCGCCATCAGGCCTTAAGTAATCCTGGCTCGACTTTCTTGCAGTTTGATCGATAGTAGCTCGGCAACTTCATATGGAAAACAGCTTGAAATGCATTAGGAGGTATTAACCTTTGTATTTTTTGTCTTAACATCATTCCAAGATGAAGATTGTGCATCCTGAAGAATGAGCGTTCTCAATTTAGCGTCCCGAAAGGTGTACAGCTATTGAAAGTACGCCATAGGAGTTCCTTCAGGTCCGTTTTGCATCTGATTGCGGAACATTTCCAATTCTCACTCACTTTAGATTTGATTCCTCACATTAGAGTAATTACTTTCAAAGATTCTCAAAGGAAAAACAGTCCTTTTTCACCTCACTCAGTGTGCACTCAACAAGTATGAGTTAAATAAGTTTACACTATCAACAGCAACTATGTACATTAGTTTACCTGGAATTGCCACTTTGCCTGAGACTGCTCAGGTGTATAATTTTCCCTGAAAGTCGTCTACCAAGTTGTTTTTCGCCACCACCTACACTTATTATTTGATTAAGTTTGATATTTTAATGATCTCCTTATGAGACCTCATCGCTCATTTGGAAAATGAGAGACATGACTCTACCCACTCGCTGGAATGTTTCAATCTTCAATCAAACTTGTGAAAGTTTCTTTATGCAATTATCTATACGGCATCTTCTTTCATCTAACTTTATTTCTTTCTAATGTTTATTCTCTCTCTCTGTGTCCCTATGCCAGGGGCAAGGACGACTTGCCAGACGCACCACCTGTGCTCTGCTAACGAAGAATTCGCCCCCCAAAGGTGATGAAACTTTACGTAGCACGTGCATATTATCATCTGGCAGAAATATTTCGGTGGCAAATGCTTGTATCTGGGAGCGCATTACCCGAAATTTTAATCTCGAAACAATGACTCTTTATTTCCTGGTAAAACTCTTATAATTAGAATAACACTTGCAATCGGGTGTTATCACGCGTAAAACTTTTTCAATCAGGAAGTCCCTAAAACAAAACCAAAAAAAAACCCCAAACGTTTCCCTTGTTTCGTTGACGTCACAGCGAATTCAATTTCCCCCCTCGGGGTATATCCTTTACATGGTCCTCCTGACCAAACCAATTACCATTTCACGAATGGCCTAAGTTCCATACCTGTAAGGACGTTTTCTCGTTTGGTCACAAGTGGGATTTTTCATTTTTCAGTTAACACCTACCTACCAGTTGATTTCTGCCTCGAACTTAAACCAATTTCTAGAGTCCTGGCACCCTTCAGCACGCGCTATAGTCTCTCCTGATTATCAAACGTTGATTCGTTCGTTTGTTTAGCTTACGTGCCACAATCGGATGGAATTTTTAAAACTTTTAAATAACAAAGTTGAACAATGAACAAACTAGATTTTGAAATTTTCATTCATCTAGATACTTTTGTGTGTATTTGCATACTGTGAAGTATTCGTTCTGCATGGATTCTTCTTGTTGACAAGTTGGAATGGGTTGGATTGCAGAGAATGTGGACAGGGAATGAATATTTTCTGGTTTTTTTTTTTTTTTGAAAATGGGTTTTGAATTGAGGATGAAGAGTGATTGATGTGACTGGATTGGATGTAGGAGCATATAAATCAATTCAGTTTTATTAAGATGTTGTCAATCCTTTGGAAAGAGGCAGTCTTTATGACAGATAGACTAAAGATGAGATATGAGTGTCAAGCAAATCAAATCCACAACTACATATACTCCCACCATGGATTTCTTTCTAAAAGGGTGACCAGATAAGAACGATAGGAAAAGGAATGTAAATAAGACAAGAACGGTCTGAGATAAGACACTAATTCTACCCATCGGTCAAATTTTTGGTGCCTTGGTCTAATATGTACCTCGTTTTTTCCAGCAATAGCGTCTCGAATGTTGTCCTCAGGGACGCCTAAAGTGGTTGGGTTGTTAGCACTAAGGATCGTGGCGACCAATTGATCAATGCTTCCCGTGAGATGACCCAGTCGCCAAATTTATCTTTCACAACTTCGTGCGTTGGGTCGTTTGTATCGTATGTACCGCTGTCTTGTTGGAATGACAACTCATATCTACATATCGATGTTGTCGAGCTCTGGCTATAGAGTTTCGGCTAACATCGCTATATACCTGAGACCATGTATGGTAAAGGTATCTCCTTCCTCATTGTGAAAGAAAAAGGCCCCATAATGCCACCATGCCATAAACACTTGTGGATTGTGTTCGATCTAATAAAGCCAATTTTGCTTGTGAGCTAAAAATAGGTCTCGTCCGAGAAGATGATTTGTTGGCCAAAATCCGGATCACCGGCTAACGTTTCAAGCGCACAATCTTGTACGGATGTAGGGCCAAATCTCTCACTCACTTTTGGTTCTTTTTCGATACTGGTCGCTAGGGAGCTATGTTTTCCCCTTACCGCACCAATCACTCTCTGGTTGATGACTTAAGGTCCAAAAGAGTGTACTTACACTCTAATCCTTTGCACGGTGCAATGAATTGCCTGCACACTAAAGTCAAGATGAAGCCCTTCATTCTTCACGATTCACTTGCTTATTTTCAATCGAGCCGGAATTTCGATAATATTTTTTAATACTGGTCGCATGTTTGGCATGTGTCAAGGGATGCACGGTAAAATCGCTAGCCTTACGTCATTACTAACTTTGACAGATGTTAAAACATAAAAGTTTAAAAATGGTAACTGTTCACCCTTTATCCACTTCTACTAACGAGGCAACCTAATGTAATCAAAATCGAGTTGCGAATATGTTAAGTGCTTAGTCTTCTTTAGAAATCCTTGACTACTTCCTTCAAAGGAAGCATCCACAAAGTAAGTATTAATATCATAATATATGAATTGAGTGGAGTGAACTTGAGGTGCATTTTTCAAATTTTATATTAGTTTGTCTTCCTTTACAGGGATCGCAACTTCTTCGTCACCAAGCTGAACTTGTCTGCGGCAAAGGATATTGTGTTTTTGAATAAATTTTTCTGGTAAAAGGAAGGGTCTTTTGAACAATGTTATCCATATGACTCTCAAGCGGTAATGAATTGAAATTGGAAAAGTGAACCATGTTCATAGTCTAACATCCTAGCTAATGCTATAGTAGTATATCTTCTAGCCCTCATATTTTCATAAATTCGGAAGGAGCTATAAAAAAAATCATTCACTCAAACACATACAAAAGCTATCCGTACTCATGATCGTCGTTGATACCATGTCTCTTATAAAGATGTCTTGCTGCTTTAATCTTCATCTATACTGAAAAAAAAATCCCTAGTCATAAGTTCTATCCGTCATAAATATAAATCTGTCGCTACTTGTTAGCTTCAGTTAGCGCTTTAGACCTCAAATGGGCTAACTGCAGCGGTCAGGCCTCTGAAATGCAGATTTACAAAAACTGATTCATTTAAAGGTACTTTTTTGTCTATGGATTTTTTGACAGATAGTTCATAAGTCGTCCAAACCTGTCATAACATTTTTATTTAATATTGTTTGACATTTAATCGTAGAAAGATCTAGTCCGACACAGCGTCTATAAATTGTTCTGTTGTATTTCGAAAATCAGCGTTCTACGAAAAATATATTTCGTGTGTTTAGAGCGACTTATAGTCTACACATCAGATACGTTTCTAGCTTAGTGTGTACGTCAATAAGCCAAATTTGCGTATTTGAACTGAAGAGCAACCAGATGAGATGAAAGAATTGCCAGACAAACGGTTTTCATGAGGTGAAATTAATCATTTAAGTATTAAACCAACCAAAATATAAATATCAATGGCGCTTGTTACCCCAATTTGAAGCCCGTGATGTTCAGATTGCCTGCCTAGATCATGGGATATCACACCTCAAGACTTCTTCTTTGGGGCTTATAAAGTCTGAAAGAGGTTAAGCTTTGCCAATGTCAATACCCTGTAGCCAAACTTCTGCAATATTATCAAGAAGGCAGCCGTGTCCATTCTTGGCTGCCAGAAATCATCGAAAAGGAGCCTGTGATAATGAGTGCATTTAATGGGAAAGGTGGACAGAAGATTAACTTAAAAAATCTCTGTGGAGCTAGGCAGGTTATGGAACCCACTACCAGTCAATGAGGACCAAAATTAGGGAACAATCAGAAAACAACAAATTCTTTGAATCTCTACCGGGCCTTCAGCTGAACTTTTTAAGGCAGAGGTGATGTCTTAGCAGGGTGCATGCTCAAAGTATATCATCTACATCGCTTCGACTACATTCAGGCAATCAACAACGATCTTAAAATGATCTATACAACCTATCCCCCAGGTTGGGGGAAGAGAAAAATACTGAACCTCTGTTACAAGGACCATAGTCACCTCGAACTTTCCTCATCACCCAAATAGGCAGAGCCTTAAATTGTCTCATTTGTGAATACATGTGAGTTTGATCGAAATATTTTTTGCAACAAATTGTACACACAGCATCCATAAAATGGCCGCACCCTAGTGCTGTCAAAAGAGTTCTCCATAACTGCACTTGTATGTGTGAGGTTCCATTTGATTTTGCTGAAACGTCAAAATCCAAATGCGTTTTGAGTGTTTATTAGCTTGGGGAGCGAAACTGTCAAACGACGCGAATTTGACGGTTGTATATGAACTTTTTCAACTTGAGACAGTCGATGTGGGAGACAGCTGAGAATTGTCAAGTGTTGGCAGCACTTGACTAACAAGACTGATTTGATTGAGTTTTCACGTGATTAGTTAGTTGGGAAAAGAAAGCTGTTGAATATAGGTATTGAAGAGTGCTCTATGTGCTCGTGCTGTGTATTTCAAGTGAAGCAACTCAACGGAAAACTTAGACAGAACAGTATAACTTCAAAATGAGTTCAACTTTAGCATTCATTCCAATATCTTCATCTCGTTTCTGAAGCCCACTTAAGAATCACTTTTAATTCCAGCAGACTAATTGAATGAAAAAAAAAAAGTCTGTTTAAGCCAATATCACCTGCAGGTGAAAAGTTTTAAGAACTCCATGTAATTTGCCTCGACAAAAAGTCCGCTAATCCACTTGAGACATCCGAAGAGATGATAATCATAATTTACAAAGTAATTACTCTCCCACCAAGCGCGTATGCCGTTTCAGAAGTTAATCCTGTTCCATTATTATTCCATTGTTGAGAGAAAAATGTTCATAAGGACCCTCAAACAACTGCTAAACAACAACAGATCACCTTGCAATCGCATTAAGCTTACCTAACAGCGTCTAACTGATTACACTTGCTGTACGGATGGATAATGTGATTCCTGTGCGATACAGGATTTAAGTCCATCGTCATTGTTGCCTGAACAAAGTTCAGGGAATTATCCAGTTACACATACATATACACATTCCCTTCTGCTTGCATTGGAATGGAAACGCACGTTCACTGCCACACGCCCGAGAGGTATTCAAAATGAAATTACAAAAGACGGGAGAAGGATATGCGGGTGGTGGAGGTCAGCCCACTTTATCAACAGCAACAACAACCTCCCCAGCCCCAGTATCGTATGGCAGCAATACGACCTAATTTACTGGCAAATTAATCGACATTAAGTAGTCCCACGCTTTCTCCTGTTTCAGCGGCGACGATGGTGGCGGCGTGCAACAAGGTGTGAAATGTGTGCGGCTGATGGCCGGTAGCAACAACGTACACAAGCACACGTGGACGATGATGATGGTGGTGCAAGGATCCATGACTCAATTCAACCGAGGATTGAGTTAATTTATCGAAACGACCTGTTAAACATTTCATTACACCCACGTAGCATTAGTCCCATTGAATTATGATTACCTTGCCAGAGACTGCAACCAGGATATGGATATATCCTTGCAAAGCAACACTGCAGAGTCAATTTCAAACCACTTTAAGGCTTGCTACTATGTTGTTATACACAAAAAAAAAGAATGATAAGAAAACATGGATTCAACTATCGTCGTCCTTAACTACAGCTGAGTCCTAATAAACGTTAAAAAAAAAAGAAGAAAAGACATTCATGGGAATTTGATGGAATAATTGCAATTGGATCTACATGAACACACACTCACCTGCATCATACTCGGCGAATCGGCGGCGTTGTACTCCTGGTATCCTCGTTGGGCTGTGCATACGAACCGACTGGCGCAGAGTAACGTTATGACCGGGCAGAGCCACGCGGTGGCTTTCATATTTCTGCAAACAAACAAGAAAAATAAAGGACGACTTTATTGGCTTAGCTGCGAGGGTGTCATGTGTGACATAGTCGTTTGTCGACTTGAGCGCGTTCAAGCGCGGGTATCAGTTTAATTAAAACTGACACTTGCGGTTGAATGGACTCGCATACAATTTTATAGAGTGAAACGTGGTTAATGGTTGTCTCGTTGTCCCTGTCGAGGTTATATTGCAGGACCTAATTGAAAAGGATTTTTCTTTCTTTTTAGTTTCATTCATTTCGAAAGAGTACATGTGTTGCGCTAACTACGTTGATGGGCACGTGGATGTCCTTTTTCATCAGAAACTTTGAAGTTAACTCATCTTGCAGAGTAAAATTTTGTTTGTCAAACGTGTAAGTGCATAAGGAGTTCAAAATTTGAAGTTAGTCGAAGGTATTAAGGTAACCATCTAGAAAATGGTAAACGATTTTGTTCCACTGCTTATCGAGGACTACGCAGCATTTAGCTAGTCTGGAAACTTCGGTTGATTTGTTCACAGGATTGTCTAAACTTTGTCCAACAAAAGGACACTAAAACCAATTGATCAACTCCTTAGCCAACAAAAATCGAAGGCTTATCTGTGTTTGTGGATGTATTCAAGGTGCAGGTGGTGGTTAATATTGAGGTACACGAGGTATGGAGGAGTAATTAATTTAACCTGAGAATCCCTGTAAAAGGAAAAGAAATAAGGTTTCTTCGAAAGAGACAATAAATACAGATTTTTCGCATAACTCCACTGGACTTTTGGAGGTGTTGCTTGAGTACTTCAATAATGTGTTCTCGCATTTTAGACACCAGTCAGCCACCGGCTCCAAATGTGACTCAGACTCTGGCCAGAGATTCCTCTGTGTACGAGGACTTCGTACTTACGCCATAGCTTAAGCTTCAAGTCATAGCATCGAATGGAATGTCGATAGGACCAGAATGATATGAAAATTTCGCATTAGTTCCAAGCTCCATTGCGGCTTATAGCAAAAGCCATCCCTTCGAGCAATTGGATGATAAGCACACCGGCGACTTGTGGTTTCAACAGAACGGCGCAACGTCTTGACTAAGGATGACCTTAAAAATTATGGCACAACTTTTAATGTAAGATGCCGCACAGGAGTCACTGAAGAGTTTCTAATCAGACTCGGTGTACACCAGGGAAGGGTCCTCAGTCTTCTGATATTTATTGCAGTCCTTGATTATCCGCTTGAAGTAAAACTGACGGACCCCAAAGTCTTAGTCTTTGCTGATGATGGATATCCGGAATGAGAGAAAGAGAATAAGTAAATATCAAACGTTCCTGCAACGTGCACTGTTTCACATCCTATTCCAGACATTTACTAGATATTCTAGACATTTACTTGACTGGAAAAGTGCTTCCCAAATGTGAGAAGTTTAAATACCTGGGATCAATGGAGTGTAGGCTGGATAAAGTGGCGGGAGAACTCTGCTACACCATCATAACCTTCCCTAAAAAAAGAAGAAGGAAAAAAGAACCCTCTACTGAAGTATTGCAAGCCACTGTATATTGCTTATTATTAATATTTCTTCCTTTCATTAACCTTTAAAAGGAAACCATTTATCACCACTTCCCAGACCTAGAATCCTTGGCAATATTTCGACTTTGAAACTCGTTCTACACATATTTACATTTAAACTCTTATTACCTCCTATTTTGAGAACTCATAAGCTCGTTCATCCTGTGGTCTACTCCTTCAAATTGCGTCTCGTTTGTGGTTGACATTTCAACCAAATCCCTGCTCGACATAGTGTCAAATCATTAGTTATACAAACCCACTTCTCTAGTTTCTTCATATCAGCTTATTAAAACATCCTTTCCTCGACTATTCCTTGTGTTTTCCTAACTTTAAAAGGATCATGTTTAAATTAAACGTAATACGTGCCGCTAATTTTCCTCATGAACTCACGTTAATTAAGAAACCTCAATTTCTCTTTGCATAACTTTTTGCGCACATATACACACATAAGACAAACATCCTCGTAGGCATCCTTCGAACAAATGAAAAACTTTGATGACGAACTTTCATAACCACACACACATTTTTGACGAACTGCTCATATGCTACAAGGATCTGTCTCTCATATCTTTTCAAATTAGATTTAAGCCACATAAATTTTAATCCTTCTTGTCTTATCCTCTTTCCTTGTACAATGAATTTGCTATTTATTTAGTCCTTCCCTGCGAGAAGGAGGTAAACATAATAAATTGTAAGGAGCCATAATTCACAATTTTCCTCTTCAACGCAACAAAAAAAGGACATGCGATATAAACACGAAACAAATTGTGTGGGAGGATAAGCGAAAGGAAAAAAAAAATCATTTCAACATTTGTCCTGAGGGGAAATTACAATCGAATTGAAGGTAAGATCCCAACGAAAAAGGATAATGCAAACGATCCTGATGTCATACAAATCGAATGAAAGTAGAGTCCAGCAAACTTCATTTAATTGCTTTTCGTTTCATTTCGCTCGAGTTTAAATGAAATTCAATTCGATTTGAGAAGGTATCCTTAGGCGAAAGGACGTTAAATATTTTATTACATTAATCAAATATGAAATTCCAATAATTATTTCAATCACAGGAAAGAAAAATCGAATCAAAAACTGATTGCTGTTTCGCCTCCACATAAAGGAGGAACCATCAATCCACAGGATGTCCGAAAACGTATCGCATTCATTTGTCGTTGTCCTTACGCTGACAAAGAATGAGAAAATATTATGATTTCGTTCTTTTTCTGTTGTATCCTTGCTTTAGAAAGCCCTAAAGAGGAGAGAATACAACAATATCTTATCTCTGTTAAGTGAATGCCAAAGGATGCCATAAAAGAAGGACCTTCTTGTTTCTTATTTTTTGGCATGGTGTGAAGTTTCTCACACACTTTTTGCTCTTTATTTTCATCCTGCTTTTGTTGGGGTGAGCAATGGTGGCAGTGTACTCTGTTATTTGTCTTATTTCGATCGGCTCATAACCGTAGGACAGCTTAATATAAAGTGACAGTATCCTGTTCAGGGAGTGTTTTAGTGGCATATTGTTAGGGATGTTATATCCTTTTAATATATATATCAGACATGTTTTGATTAAATGTGAGTAAGAGGAGAGGACGATGGGAGCTGCAATTTTGCGAAGAGGATAATTGTACAAGTGTAGGCAGAAGGTGAATTATTACTTGATTGCTGGTCCAGGGACGAATATACTTTGGGAGGGAAGATTGCAGGAGATTAATGGCCGCTTAGTGATTTATTTTGTTTTTATAAAATTCGATTTTTTTTCGCGCTTTTTCGTTTACCTTTTTGGTTATGAAAACTCAAAAGCGTGACGATATTTTAAAGAGAGTCTTGTTTCCGCATCAAAAAGGTGGGGGATGAGCCTCTTTTTGGAAGTCTGCGCCTACGCGATACTCAACGCATCACATTAATTATAGACGATGATGATTTATGGGCCAACTGTTTTTCGATTTATTTACTTATAAAGGTGGGATTTGAGAGCTGTCTGGAAAGTAAATGGTATAAGCATTCTGTAATGTGGTTTTTGTTGAACGCACTCAATTGATGAGCGCCCTCTGTGTCTCATTAGAGTTATTATGTAATATGTGGAACTGTAGCCGACTTCAGGTTGAATCACTGATCATTATTTAAAAAAAACCTGACAGCGAAGAAGGAAACTGCCTCCAGCAACGAGGAGAATAAATTAAATTGCAAACCAAAGTTATTACACAAAAATGACAGATTGGCCTAAAAAAATTTAAGGATACTCTAAAGTTTAAAAGTAAAAGCCCAGTGCATTCTTGAAGCACACAGAAGAAGATTAACAGGGCGGCAGACGAATATTTCTCAATACGCCAAGAGTATTAAAGCTTTACCGATGTGCAGTTTTGACATTTATTGATTCAACATCTATTCTTATAATTTGTCAAACAGTACTTAACATAAATGTCAAATCCTCGCACAAAACAAACAAAACGTTGTGTTTTTCACAGGTATCGATACCGGGCACAACCTTTTGCGCACCAAAGAAGATGCACCTATGCAAAGAGGCTGTGGCAAGAAAAACAGACACCTTGCTGTGCAAATACCTCGATCTTTGCTTCAGCAGAAGGACGAACGTCGAAGATTTTTTTCGATAACAAGGACCTCATATATCTCAAAACACTTTTGTTTCTTTATCTTTCGATTCCCAAGGATTGGAACACTATGGATCTACTGAAAGACCTGAGTGCGAGCTGCATCCACTTTAATGCACAACCTAACCTAGATGTCAAAGAACTGTCAAAACGACAGCACAGTTTGAGAGCTATGTATACCAATTGCAATCAAAGAAATTAATGCTGAAACGAAATGAAACTGTAAATAAAGATTGCTATTTTGTACCACAAATATTAAACGTATTCCTCTCTCTGAAATTAATTTAAATTTGATCGACAATTCGTTTAATAATTTCTTCCATTTCAAACACAAAACAGTTAATGCTTTTATGAATCTATTTACTTTTAATTATTGCAAAATATCCATTCAATATTAACAGCCAATTTAAACTTAAAGCCCGAAATAGGTATTTTAAATAAGTTTGTGTGACTACGTCAATAAATATATTTAAATTTTATGCATAACATCAAAACATTGACAGCTTTTTAATGCTACAGTATATAAAAAAAATATCATGTTACAATACAATTATCTGTTTTGAATGACGTTATCAGGATTCAATATTCAATTGCGATGTATGATATGTAAAGAATTATTACACGATAAATATTTGCACACGCTTCTGTATCGATACCGAGTTGTTGAATTGTGTACATTTCTATTTGCAGACTGCATAATTTTCTTCCGAAAAAGCAAACGGAATGTATTAAGGGTACGATGACACTCGACGATAAAGGTGTCATATAAGAGGAGGACCTATTCAGGAGGATTCCTTTTTATTTCGAGACAATACTCTGCATATCTGTGCTTTATCGATTTAGGTTGACCTTTTCAGAAAATATTTCATAAAACACCAAACAATTCATGAATTCATTGTTAGATATACAAGGTCTTCGTCTTTTATATTAGAAATGTACAATCATAACATTTCCTGCCGCCTGTCAAAAGTGTCAACACAAACGTTCGATATGATTCTTTTTATCCGACGAAAATTTATTTCGCCCACTTGCAATTGTTTTGTGATAGGAAGTATCTATCCTTATAAAGGTGCTGTCAATGGTCGCTTTTTTGTGTGATTAAAAGAAGAGAATTCAATTCAGTTTATAGGATTTAATCGGAATTTGTTTTAGTTATTAGAATTTGAAGAGTGATTGGGCCTTCAAATTATTCGAAATCTATTTTCTAGGTTTAAGTTTGACTTCCATTTTTAGGCGAGTATTATTACTTAATGGTGGTAAGAATAAAGGTACGTTCACAGCGGAGTGAACCGTTTTCAAGAAAGAGTTTGACACAGTCCTTCGACCTGTTATCAGTTTTTGGGCCTTTAAATTTGAGCTTCATCAATGAAATTTTGTAAATGAGTTCTTTGGAAAAACAAGCAATACAATTTTTAAAGTTTTCAAAATATGCTCACTGACACGCCCACTTTTCGAAAAATTCACTTTTTCCAGTACCTTTATTAAAAGGCCATGTTGACCAGGCCATTATGACTGAAATATAACTTAATTCAAATATCCTCCGCAGCTGCGCTCGGTGGCGCGCTACAGAAACGTCAAAATTTCCATAACTTTGGCGCAGAAATTAGGCTGAATTTGACCAATGCCATTGATTATGTGGGCTAGGTTCATAACCGAAGAACTTAGTCTGTAAATAGCTTTTAAGTGCTTGGTGGAAATAAACACGTTTGCTAGGTTGACAGCTTAGTGCCTTAAAGGAAGAAGACGTCATGAGGATGACGTGCCTTCGAATCCAGTAAACTTGTCTTTTCTTGCTTTGAACAGACTAAGTATTTCAAAAGATCGGCATGCGGGTACTTTTAGAGGGCATCGCAGTACAGCGGTCAATGTGAAGGACTATTTAAAATGGGAATAACCCAAAATCTATCAAACATTCCCTTTGCCCTTCGAATAGGGCATAAAGCTGTATAAACATCAGCAAGAGATTATGTATCTGATTGCTTCCTGAGAAGAATTACTTCTTGTCAATTAAGTTTCACAAGTAAAAGGCCTGCTTTAGTCCTTAAAATTGAAAGACAATTGCCTGTCGTTCACAACATGAATGAGACTAATTCAATCCTGCTGTATCTAAATATTTAAAGTACTTTATTCTGCAAAAGAACATCCTCAAGAAATACATCGAATAGGTATTCGTTGTACTTTTTAAATGTGAATTCGCTTAGTGAGGAGTTAATAAGTCATTTGTCTCACATGTCGGTTGCATGTAGTTGGTTTTCAGAGTTAAGAAAAGTTGCAATCGAAAACCATTCCATCCACTGGCAAAACTTTGTCGGAACAATATCTTTGCCTTAAACATACAATCACAGGGCGATATCAAAACAATACCTTTTAAATGTCCAAAAATCTAAATCAAGCTTAGGTTGTCTGTCTTAAACACGTGAGTACATGCCAGGTGATCCAATGAGTTTTCTGAAAATAATCAACTCAATCCATTGAAGAGCCATGTTCTGTAATATACAAGGCATAATGAGTAGAGAACATTGCTTCCATATTTTATTTAAGGGAGAAATGTTGGACGGGGAAAACGGGTCCAATGGTGTTCTTGAGTTGAGGCTGGGAGATTTGGACTCAGAATGATTTCGGTACTTATCCGTATAACTCCCACTCTATTTCAGTCTGAAATCCATGACATTGAGATCTGCGCTAGACACAATCACCTTAAGGGGATCAAAGGCACAAGAATACATATCTCCTCAGATAGTCAAGCGCACTCAAGGCATCATCGTGTCCAATCTAATGGACTTTAAGTCCATCAAGTGCTGCTACGATGCCCCTTGTAAAGCACAGCAAGGTAAAACTCGACTGGGTCCCTGGACAAAAAAGTGGTTGTGGGAAACGAATCTGCGGATGAGCATGCCAAGGCCCAATGCTGATGCACACCATAAGGAATAGGCGAATTGGCGAAAGAATGCAACCTTGTCTTACCTCACTTTGGACTTCGAATTCATCCAGGCCAAATAAACTCTCTGTTGATACTATCGAATGCATTCTCAAAATCGATGAACAGCTACAAATCGATATTCAACGCACTGCTCGATGATGATCCACAGGGTGTTGATGTGGTCGATAGGATCCAGAATTCAGAACGAAACCACTTAATTACGTTTTATCCTTCGCAGATATTTCATTATACCGGTCCTAATTGCTAAAATTTCCGCTACAAAACAAAGCTCATATTGAAAATCCTTTTCATTAGTTTGGCCTGATCCAAAAGTACCCTCTGCCTACAAAGTATCCATGCATCTAATCCAAAATCCCAATTAAAATCCATTTCCACCAAAATCTACTTCAAACGAATTCTAAGGACCCTTGTTGGCTGCATGAAACTCGCCGAGTGCTAGAAAAAAGGCTTCAATCTGTTTTGACTCATATTTTTTGGAAATTAAGTAGGTTAACATTGTAAAAGTATCTATGCCCTTTTAACTTTTATTCTACGGCTACAACTGAATGAAAATGAAAAAAAAAAGTTTTAATGAATCATACCATACTACACAAATGTCAACATCTGCTGTGAGACAATCAATAAATATATCAATTTATTCCCAACTGAATTCGAAATTGTACAAGTAAGCCGCACGCATTAATTATCGAAATGTTTTCTACAGAACTGGCTGGATTCAAATGCATGAAATTCATTTTGTCATTCAAGCGATGAAATTATATTTCAAATTTATGTATTTTCCTAAAATTTAAATAAAATTTCAGAGCTTTAACTGATTTTGAGGAACCTTTTTTAAAAGACTATGAATTCGTCAACCTCTTGTGACTTTTCGCGGAATGTGCCTCGTATGAAAAATGTATTCCTACGCATTTGTAGGAGTAAAAGCTTGAATTAAGTTGATTTGATTGACACAATACATAAGTCATTACAATTTCTGGTTCCAAAGAAAGTCCTTGTCACCTCAAAGGAGATAGGTAGGTATAAAGCGAACTCATGTATTTGTAATGAAGTACATTTTATAGAATAAAAATGTCCAATAGACAGAGATTCTAGTTAAAAAGTTAAGTTGATGTAATTTGTCAGTACGTCTAGGGTATACTGTGTCAATTCTGGGAAATAATTCCAAAAGGTGTTGTGGAATAATTTAAGAAAAAGAAAATATGTGGCAACACCCACATTGGGACGAGATTATTTCCCAAATTTAGGATAAAGTCCCATAAGGTGGAATGGACTATGTATTGACCTTGCTTAAATGTCATAGACAAACTAATATAGACGGTCGTCTTCGGTTGATTTGACGTTTGGCTAACCTAAGCTGAAAACTACCAGCGAGTTTGTATGTGTTCTGACATTTCCGTCAAAATCAAATCAGAGTTCACGCATACATTCTTAATCGGCAGTAGTTTTTATGCGCGCAGTCATTTTGAAGAGTCGATCTGTATATTTTGTTGTTGTTTATTCAATGACAGTCTGCTGAAAATGTAAGGTATACAAGGAAAAAAAGGAACACCACGTCTTGTCGCGTTCTTATATATGTAGAAAAGGAAATTAAGGCTCCGCATTTTTTAGGCAAGGCGCCGGGCAGGGGCATTTAAATTATAAGTTTGTCTATGTTAAATGTATTCATGCATCCGAATAGGCAGGAAGATGGGTAAGGGACTGAGAAGTATTACGGAAGCCAAATTTTGTTGGACCTAGTAGAGCAGACAAGCCAAAGGTGTGAGACGACACGAAAAGACGAGGTGATGGCTAACATAGAGTAAAACTACAACCGAAGACAAGATAGCAAGAATCATCCTGGAGCGAATCAAAGAACACCTTGAAGACACACTCGACGCGGAACAAGCTGGTTTTCGCTCCGGATCCTTTTGTGTCGACCACATCAACACCCTGCGGATCATCATCGAGCAGGGGGTTGAATATCGATCACCGCTTCACCTGCTGTTTATCGATTTTGAAAAGGTGTTTCAAAGCGTCAATCGGGAATTTATTTGGCGTGCCTTGAGCAGGAGAGGTATTCCCAGATAAATTAATAGCAATTATCAAGGCTACAGCTACAGGGAAAAGGCTGTCTGAGGAATTCGAAGTCCAAAGTGGAGTTCGGCAAAGGCTGCATACTTCCACCAATACTGTTTCTATTGGTGATTAGCGATGTGCTGAATGCGGCCAAATCAAGAGGAAATGGAGGAATTCGATCGACTCTTTCTTCTGAACTCAAACACGTCGACTACGCCGATGATGTATGCCTTCTGTCTCCCAGAATAATGGACCTTCGCCAAATGACAGCAAATGTGGAAAGGGAAGCAGACGTCGCATCGTAAGGGTGGAAATTAACTCGCCAAAAACAGAAATGATCAGTTTGAACTCATCAACTCATATATTGCATTGCTAGATGGTTGAGAGAGTAGAGAGTTTCCAATACCTTGGGAGTATTGGTTCTCTCGATGGCGGAAACAAACTGGGTATAGCCAGCCGAATAGGATATGGTACATAGAGAGTGACTGCCACTATCACGAGGAAGCTACAAACGTGTAAAGGATATTCTGGCCAAAACGTATCTCTAACGAAAAGCTTCACCAGAGAACGGGCCATGAACATATAAGTACAACCAAACGACGACAAAAGGGGCAGTGGTTTGGTGACATTCTCCGAAAGGGTGACAGGTCCATAGCTAACCACGCGATGCAATGGAACCCGCTTACTCAGGATGACAGGATACATGGCACAGAACAGTCGACAAGAATTGGGAAGAGTCGAGCCATATTTGCAGAGGCCCAAGGGAACACAGGACATAGGTAAGTCCGAGTACTGGTTCTAAACATGCCGAATACATAATGACCAATATCTTTTTGTTGACCTAATGTAATTTTTATTTTTCCGTAAGACTAGGAATGACGCCACCAAAAAGTGATTGGTCATCGTTGAAATATACGACCCATCAATCAACGTCTTCCCACGCGGATTCTAAATCCATAAAGATCTAAGAGAACCAATAAATATTGCCAAAAATTTAAATCGACGCATATTTATTGAAAACCCATCAAAGTCACTACCAGCAGAAGACCATTCAACCGCAATCACTCAATAAGCCACCAATAAATAGCATTCCTACTAAGCATTCACTTTATTTAATTGTAACTCATCAATTAAGCGATTTCTATCTAAACTCATAAATAATTAAACCAATTAAACAGATTAATATTTATTCATTGAATGCGACATTTCTTGAGCAATCTTTCACAAAAATCTGGCCATCCTCTAAGTCGTTTCCGATATTTTGACGAATGGTGGGGTTCCTATCATTATATCTCCTATCGCATTGCCAATCAATTTGAATTGAATGCAAACATTTAAGCAGCACATGCTTCCATTGATGTTAACAATTTAATTTTTATCTTTGATCTCATTTAACCGCAAAACGGGAAATTTTCAATTTCGTAATCAGCTCCTTAAAATCATTCAAAGGAATTTCAACTTTTAAATTTCATCTCTCGTTGAGATTGCACGAGTAGATACTATGTACATCCCATGCCCTTAGATATTTAAAAAACCACAAAAATTGTATCTACCTATGTGCGCAACGTACTGCGGTTTATTTAGGTAATTACCTTGTGATGAGCAATTTCAATCACGTTTTTTTCTAATTACATAATGGATTCGGATATTTTTTTTTTATAGACGTACAAGGAATTTCCCTTTGAACTTTCGAAACAAAACAAAAAAGTTATTAGAAGCAGTTTGTGTAGCCACAAATTGTTTGGTGGCTAATTGACTCCTAAAGTGTTTTAATTACAATTTATTTATAGATTCATCATATATTTATAAATCAATTGAAGTGAATCCTTCAAGAAGGGGTGTCACCACAAAAATTTCCCTCTCTACTCGTACAACAATTTTGTTAGCTATTTGAGGACTATTTGAATTTTTTATTTAGATATTTTAGATTCCTACTATTTGTTCTGGTTTTTGTAGGTATCTAAATGTTGAAAGAATGTTTAATAAGCGGGAATTTTTTTTCCTTTTCCGGACATCAAAGGTGTAGAACAGTCAAATAGAAAATACATTCCCTCTATGGACATATGAGATTTGTACCTATTTTATGTTTGCATTTGGAGATGAAAAGGATGCTTGTGTATTTACACAAGATATCCACGCATTTTTCCACGAGAGGAGGTACGTCAAGGGGAAATATTTTACCAGAAAATATTTGGCGAAGAGAAAAAGAAATGCAGCTGAAATTTATAGTTAACTTTGGTTTCGAAAATGTTGGATACTCCTTCAAGAATGGGGAATGGTTTTTGAGATAAGTACATACTTGTACTGCTAAGAGAAAAATTTATAACAAAATAAAAACGAACTGCAACTTCGTTTTGAGATAAGAGGTTTCAAAAAACAAAAAAATATTGCTGAATGTAAGCACACAAAGCAAAGTGGGTGAAGTAAGGTCAAATTTATTGTTTATTATAAAGGTCACTTCAAATATTTATAAGAAAAGTACATACCACCTTCTATACGTCCTTAGCAGGAGAGTTTTTCAACTCACTGACTAAAGGCAGAAGCTTTATGGACTTAGATGAGCTTACGTCCCAAATTCTAGTTTATTTAGTGTATTTTCGTTTATATGCTTCCCTCTTTTGATAGGTTATTAAGTTAGCTTAAGAAATTTAGTTGACTTTTCGTTCTGTTTTGACATAAGATTAGTCAATTATGGTTGAGCCTTAACGTATGTATAGGTGCGCCATCTGTTATGTCGGTATGTCAATACGGAATAACTTTGACGTTTTCCAACCGATTGAGTTAAGTAGACATATTTTTGAAACGTCATGAATCGCTTAACATAAAACAATGAGCCGAATTATTGTCGCTTTACATTGAAAATCTTCGTTCAGTTGTGTTAGCTCAACGTGGATATCGTCGGAAATATCGTGGCCAACAAGCATCGTCTGACAACACTATTCGTTTGTTTTATGTTAAACTTTGTTGAGCACAGGACAATGGGCGATCGTCTACATGCTGTTCATCAATGTCCAAGACTTTCCAATGAACTCATTGAAGCGGTAAGAGAGAGTTGCTGTCTACAAAAAAGTATATATCGGCGTCTTGGACAGAATGTCACAGTAAACAACTATTGAATTGAGGTAGTAAAGGACTGGTAGAGGCGAGCTTCGCAAATGACACCAGTGCGTGGGGAGACCAAACAAGGAATAACTCTTTTCATTCGGTGTTTCTATGGGCTAAGAAGGTAATTAAATAACAAAGCCCTATCTTGAACTATATCTCTTTATAAGACACTTATCATCCCAGTCCTGCTGTATGGCGCAGGAATTCTTGTAGTTAATCTCCCTTTGAATCCTTATGTGATCAGTTTTCGTCAACTTACTGGTAGCCGCCCATCGAGACAGAATGAACGCATGCCTGTAAGCTTAAATGTGTTTCCTATTTTGAACAGGTTTTTGTCTAACACAAGACATATTTGGGGTTTGTCCAACAACTTCAAGACTAGCTGCTAGATACTCATGATAGAGCTAAAATGGATCTACAACATTCGGGCCAACAAAATTAAGATTTAAAAGCTCAACCCAAAACAGAATCCTAGCCCGCTGAAAATTTTAATGGGATTGACATGAACCACACGGCTTCATGGAAGTCGTAAACGATGCCCCTATCAAGATCCATAAAACGTATGATCAAATATGTCTACCGCAAAGGTTCCAATTCAAGAAGGGGGGGAGAGTAACGCATGTACAAATACTCTCCGAAAGTTGCAGCTGACGTTTGTCTCCGAAGCTGCCTTGTACTCCGGATTTAGCCGCAGATAAATAAATCCTTATTTTGCAGTTTTAGACCTCGTGTTTTTATTTTAAGGTTTAAGCTTATTTTTCGTGGTATCTTTTCGTTGGGAACGTTAAAATCAACGAGTAGTGCTTCTGTATATAGCATTGATGTCCTTTTACGTAAGTTTCTATACACACACCTTTCGGTCTATAATCACAAATGGTATTCTATTCATCTAATGGATGAGCCCTATTTTATTAACATCTAAAGTAAAACTTACTATTGACCAAAACCACAATCTGAACCCAAACATTTCATGGTCTGGACAGGAATAGGATGTGGGTCAGATTTCAGACAGTTCAATGTCAGACAATATTTAGAAACTTTGTTTAATTTTGTAATTGTTGTCTTCAGACCACTCACATTGACCGGAGAGAGTAAGTGCTTTAGTTTAACCAAATGGAATTAGAAGTTATCAAAAGGAAAAAGGACCTAACAATGAGACATTTTCTTGTCTAAAAAAAAAAACATGTGGTTATTTATAGAATCAAATTAAGGGATTCATTTCCTGTTGCACATAAACCCCTTTCTATCCGGAACTCGAAAAACCGGCAGTCTTTAGTCGGCAGTTTTTTCCTCTTAAACCTATTTAAATGTCGACTCTAATATCCGGAAAAGACTTCTAATATCCGGACATATGTTGGTGTATACATATCACCCTAACGACATTTATTTTTGTAACAAACAAACATTTAACTGAAAAACATTTATCCTTTAGATTGACATGTTTTGATGTGGTTTTTTATACAAAATATTTTGTTTTGAAGAAACTTTATGTGATTGTTAGTTTATCCACTGGTCAATGTGGTTTTAGTAGGATTAGTGTGTTAAAAATAATATTATGAGGATGAAAAATTTTATTTTGACATTCCATACGAAACTGTTAAGTAGATTTTTATGGAGTGACATTCTATGATGTGGTTAGTTTGTGTCATTAAAAAACTCATCACTTAGATGTGCCATGGTAATAATTAAAGAAATTCTTGTTTGTAAAACAAAAAGTATCACTTTCATGGTGTGTACTCGTACTTTTGACAGACACTTTAACCCCCACTCGTTGAATTTTGAGAATCTCATTGAGTTGTAGTTTTATGCTTTTTTAGGGCACTTAAATGGATGCATTAAATGCTGCCTAATTATATCATGATTTAAACAAAGCATAAACCTTTAATCACGTCATAAAAAGAAGGGTAAAAAGTGAGGCTTGTAAGCCAACCATTAAAATTTAATGAAACACTTCATTCTCTGGTATTTTGGAAAATCAGTAATTAACTGAGGTAATTTAGTAAAGTTTTTGCTGAAAATTTATTAAAATATATAGTTGCCTAGTTTTTGTTATTTTATGTATATGGATTTAGTTAAATGAGTAGTATATATTGATATTACCATTTCGTATTTGGAACGTAGAGTTCCACGCGAAAATCGAGCACTTTTGTTAACAGGTTTCTTTTTTGAATTGGCAGCACTTTTCTAGCGACAGCAAATTTGACAACTGACAAGTTATTTGTGCTCAGTTTGGCTCATTATACACCTACGATAGACGAACTTGCAAATTGTGCAAATTAATGTCGAAATTCGTGGTTCAAGTAACTAAAGCATCCACAGAAACATAAATTTGTTTCGTATACTGGAAGACTGTCTTTTTATTGACCGTCCTTCTGATAGCCAATCACCACTTGAATATTTAGTGTGCCTACAAGAAACTTACGATTATGTTAAATTCGTCTTCTACATGATCAAAAATTACACGACAGTTGTTCATAACATTAAAAGAAGCCAAAACAATACTCTTGTCTGTTTGTCTGAAAGTTTCTCGTCCAAAAACTATTCCACAAATCAAAACAGTGTTATTGCAGTTCTTTTGTTCAGGGTCCAACTTAGAATTTTGTGCTTGATAAAGCCTGTTACAAGTCACTTGAAATAGTCTAACAGAACCCTTAACATCTGGTGTTCTGGAAAGAGTTTATGTCTCCGCTTCTCCTGCAATTTGGCTCAGGGAAGGTATCGAACCTTTACTTGCCGTAAGATGTCAGAGGAAAAATTTGAAGGCAACATTTTTATTTCACCGTGTAATATCGCTTTACACGAATCACTGTCGTTAAGTTTCGTTAACTTCTGTCGGCTTAAGGAAGATGTAAATGAAATAGGACATTTGACAGCTGACACAAACTAAAAGCTACAACAATAGACTTTAGTTGTGAATACGATTTTATCAATATTTAAATTTCAATGATGCGAACAAATAAATGTTTATTTATTTCATATGTTATAAGATGGAATAATTTAGTTTATGTAGGGAAACCTTTTATTTTTTCCTTTTTGGTAGGCTGTGAAGTTTGCTTAAGTGAATTATGAGCACACTAGAGCGGCTGGAATAAATTGAGTGAACTTTTCCTTTCGTTTTGACATAAGGGTAATAATCCCACCGAAGTCTTTTATGGTTGACTTCGACTACTTTTCTTTAATTCACTGCCAACTTTATTTATTTTAAAGTTAATTCTCTCAGAAATCTGTCAGGAATCATAATTTCCATGAATCGAACTTAAAAATGTATTGACATTTTGTTCAATGATTCTGTACTCCACAGTCAAATACAGAAAATTAAGGGTTTTTGCGTTTAATAAGAGTAAATAACGTATTCTTCTTTTTGTTCAATGAGTGTGTACGGCACAGTCCAGCACACGATATTCTGCAGCTATTCATGCGGTAGAACATATTCCTGAGAAATGTCAAAAAATTGAAAATTGAAACAAAATTATTCTAGCAGCTAGATTAGCGAAGTGTTGGAAACGCGCTCATTCGTACACACATTTTTGCCTAGGTGTAACTAGCATCGACTTTAGAGTGACATTGTTAAACGATTTTATCGAACAAACCCAAAGGTTAAAACATTTCAAGAAAAATCTAGTACATTTCAGCTACAATAATACAAATTAAAAATAAAATAAGGCTATGTCGGTTTCTCCATGGAGAGTAAAAATAAAATAAATAAATAACCTGCATTTGGAAGTGTTTTAAATAAAGCCAAACACATCATGATGATACGGAGGAAGAAAGTTGGACTGGACCTATTTCTACTATCTATGTCAGCTGGTACCAAAGGAGCGTTTATCAAATACAATGACCATAATAAGTCCACTATTAGTGCCTCTTAGATCTTTGTTTAAATTTCCTATCGTTGTAACATATGAGCCAGTTTCAAATATTCCACAGGCTGGGTACAACTTATTGCCCCATTAAACTTTGGGCAACCAGCAATCCTGTATAACTTTTATGATTGTGTTCATTGTTGGTTGGGAAATTACTTACAAGGTAGGAGCCTACCAACCATAGTTGCCAACTGAGGCATAATTATGCCTTTGAGGCTTAATTTCGAGACTTTTGTCATAAAATTCACCAACAGTGGTGTTTTGTTGAGCAGTCAAGTGAGAAAGCGAGAAATTCTCAACAAAACGATCGACACTGAAGTCTGGCAACACTGCTCGCCAACTGACAAGCAGGACTGTAATGCTTTCATGAAGTCGTACTAAGCATTCACGTAGATTTGTTTCAATTCAATTACTTCAATAAAGACTTCAGATTGAAAAAAATAAATCAGAATTCATTTTGAAGCCATGACTTTAAGCCATCATTTTTAGCATTCAGAATGATGGAGTCAAAAAGAATCAGGAAAAATCTGGTGAAGAGTTTTTTCCATTTTTTCGAAGAGAACGCGATGCGATAGAACGAGTCTCGGGTCAATGTGTATTGTTTCATACATTCGCATTGGTTGAAACTTTTTTTGACAACTCGCGCTAGACTCGTTTCGCTCTCGCCTCGCTTTATCGCAGCATTGTGAAACGGGCAAATTATTGAGTCTGTCAATTATTTTGACAGATTCAAAACAAACTTCTATTTCAAAATATTTGAAAACATATTTATAGTTAAAAATAAACTGGTACCGAAATTGGATGAGGTTATGGGTGATGGACATAAAGTACGAAAAACAAAAGAAAATATTTTCAAATTACGTAATTCATTTTTAATTTTATAGCTTTGGTACCAAATTTAGCAGAAAAATACTAAATAGAAGAAAAAAAATCTGACAATAGCTCAAAGCCATGTATTTATATGTACATACATATCTATTTATATTTATAATCATGTTATCCACATTTTAATTTTTAGAGCTGACTTTAAGTTTACAGTCAAAGTAAAACTTTAAGGTCATCACAATTAATGTAGACACTGAGAAAAGAATTCCGTTAAGTGGATTTGAGAATATTCTATGAACAAAAAAAAGAAAAAATAAATAAATAAATTATAATAAAACACATTAACTAAAAATGAATAAAATAATTGTCATAATCAAACAAAATATTGCAATCTAACATGAGTTCAAAAAAAATATAAAAACACCTTTGCATAATTATCCTCACCACAGGAAATGTTTTATTTATTCTTTATTCATGTCTTATTATGTGAATGACATGCACATAATTTTTTTTTTTGAATAAGAATCCTTGCAAGAAAAGAAAAGACAAGAGCCTTACAAGGTTTGCAAAGAAATTTAAGTCCTTAGAAAATATGGTCTAAAACAAAACCCAATTTAGGATTATTTTTACCAAAGTTCCTGTTTGCCTATGGCATTGAATTACTACTTAGTTTCAATACAGCACTCCCTTATTTGATAGGTGGACGTTAAACAAATACAAAAGAGGTCCTTAAACTACAGAATTTCATCTGACCAAGACTGGAAAAATTCCACCAAGATTTTAAATAAAAAATTAAACAGTATTGTACTTATCGACTAGAAAAAAGTCCTTGGAGGTATCCTTTTAAACTTGTCAAATTTCGACAACCATTAACCACAATCACTGAAGTTTTAAAACAAAAAAAAATTTACCAATTTACAACGGTTTCAAATGGGTGGGACACGAAAACTTTAAATTTATTTATATTTTTTTTTTTAAAAACTTATTCCCCGATTTATTTCTTGTTATCCTTTTTTTCCTTCAAGCACTTTTTTTTGGTGAGTAAAAAGAACAATTTAATTTATTTGTGTGTAACGAAATTTAATTCAATTGGATCAAGAAGCGGAAATGGAACTTAGTTCCTTCTATGAGCGCAATAAGAACAACAAAAAAAACTATACAAATGTATTCGGTAGTCGGTACTTATAATCACAACCCGGTGTTAACCTCCCGTGGTGAGGCTACAGAATCAACTAAAACCCCCAAAAGCAACACGTTCACTTTGTACTTTGATATTGGATTGGAGTAGCCGACGTTAGTACACGAAATAACCAATGAACCAAACGCGAAATCTAGAGAAATATCCTTTTCGTCCCGAGATGAGTGTGTATAGTACTCGTACGTGCGAATAATTTTCGAACTGTGCTGCTACTGCTTGGGAACGCAACAGGCTAACGACGTGTATACAACTCTGAATTGAAAAGGATCTACAGTTGTTTTTATGGAAATCCTCGTGTTGTGCGGAGCATGCGTCTCACAGTGAAAAAAAAAACACACACACAACAGATGTTGCTGAGGATATTTAAATTTGATGGTGTGTCCTGCAACATGTCCTTTCTTGGAAATTGAAGATGATTTTAAGCACATGTAAATCGAAGGGACATTTTCGATTAAATATCCCTCAGGTGTAATAATGAGTTCAGTGTTTTTTGTTTTTCCTCTCTTGTTGGTATTAATCCTGTGAGTCCTTTTGACACACATCTATTGGCATGTTAAATTGTGTGGAAATATTTTGCTTGTTGCATATTCTTTAATCTATTGTATAATAATGAAAGGGTTTTTGTTTTTTATTATTAATTACATCGAGTTAGAAAGGACATTTTCTTATCTAACAGGACATTTCGCAATTAAATTCAGTCATTGGAATTCAATGGATGATGGTTTCGAAAGATGAACGACGAATAAGTCAGTGGGCGTGCAAAACAGTCTCCAATTAAGGCATTGCGCGCATTGGGTTAGCCAACAAGGACAACAGCAGTGTGTCATCATCGGTGGACGGACGGTGGTGGTGAAGGTGTTGATAAGCGATAATTTCGTCTCGCGGCTATTAATTTCAAATTACAGCAAATGTTCAATTTTGATAAATGTTAATTGTGTCTCCGCCGGATGGATGGATGAATGAAATGTCCTGTTTTCTTATTGCGAAGCGAATGTTGCATGTATCCAAGGATTTTCTTGGCTCGTTCTAGTTTCGCGCAGCAGTAAATTTTACTTGGCTATTATAACACATTATCGGAGATGATGGTGTCAAAAGTTTTGGGTATTTACGTCAAATTGTCGGAGAAGTTAATAAATCCTGGATAAGATGTAAAGGGAGTTGTTGTTGTTGCTGGACTCTGAATGGATGAGGGAGAGGTTGAATAGTTGTTGAAGTGAAGTAGTTTTTGATGTTTTGCACTTAAGGATTTAAAGGAGCAGCGTTGCAGACTTTTGATAGGGTTTAATAGGAAATATAATTTAAATTGCAAAACATGGAGGTTGAATAGGAATTCCAAGACATGTCACGTGGGAGGATTCAGATAAGGTACAGGATATGACAAAAGAAGTCTGTCTCAGGAATGACGACATTTAACAGGTGAAATACTGCAAAAAGCGGACGAAGGAAGGATATTAATCTTTCAGATTGTAGTTGAACATAACTTAAGCAGCAGTAGCTGTGGGATGACATGTTTAATTGCTATGACGTTTGCTGCATGTCGCGAATATTCTGAAGTGATTGCGTTGCTTCTTAGCGAGGAATATTTTTAAAAGGTCCTCTGAGAAAAATGGTTAGAGGTTCATGACGTTATTTGGGTACAGGTCTTCGGAAAAGGAACCAAACGCTGATGGATACCCCTTCCAGTATTCGAAAGAAAACGGTGGAGAAGCGAGAGCAAATATACATCACTTTGAATGTCAAAAATAATTTCAACACCAAAATTAGAGACAGAATCTGTGAGGTCTACCCGCCTAAAGTGTACCAGACAGCGCTGCCGAAGGTATACTACGAAGAGAGTATTTGTACTTACTTCCTTCTCAGTGACTATACTCCCGTACTCCACTCGTCCTTAAATTACTCCTTTTAAAACCATTTAGTACATTGTCAGTCAGTATAATGGGCCATTATACACTGGTACAATTACCCCGGGGTAAAACTGACTTTATAGAAGAGAGAGATGAAGTGTAATGTAAGAAACGGGGTAAAATTTTTATCCAGTGTTGATGCACTTGAATAGAGGGGTTATCAATTTCGATGTGAAAAAAATACTACTCCAATGAATGTCGGTTCATGTATACACAATTTTACCCGCATTATTCATCCAGTATGTAATGGGAGTAAGAAATTCCACAGGTTACCCCAAGGTACAATTGCTCCAGTGCGTGAAGTAAGAAGAAAATAGTACAAACGAGACAGAATAGCACGGTGTTCCCCAAGGCTCCGTACAAGGTCAGACTTCGAATCCCAAGGTTTCCGAAAATAATTGTCTTCACCGACGACATAGTTTTAGTTAATAAGTTTCTTGAAGAGTTGAATGCAATAAGGCTTCCGAAATGGTTCAGAGCCCACTAGTAAGCAAGGGCAGGGTGTTGGTTGGTTAGTTTAAGAGGGTAAGCTTGTGCGCCTTCATTTACACCTCCATTCAGCGTATGTGCTGGGAGGGGATGTAAGTACATATTTTAAAGCGATGGGGAAAACATTCCTATGTTTCTGAGGTGCGTTAAATATGGTATCGCTGTCGCTGAGGACCCCAATATAGTTTGTCTTAACCTCCCTGAAGCTGGACAATGGCAGAAAAACTGCTCTACATCTTCCTCCTCACAGTTGCCTGTAATAAGTCCCACTATCAGACTTAATATCCGACGGAGTATTTTACGCTCGTAGGTGCCCAATATTTGCTCAGCTTTCTTACTTATCGTCCAGCACTCGGCTCCATACAGCAGGACTGGTAAGATGAGCGTTCTGTAGAGCATTAATTTGGTCCGTCGAGTTAGGAGTTTTGAACCCAGTTGTTTCGCCAAACCGAAGTAGCAGCGGTTTGCTAGGGTTATTCTTCGTCGGATCTCTACAAAGGTGTCATTTGTAGGATTAATATTTGTTCCGAGGCAGGTGAACTCCTTAGCTATCAACAGTGACGTTCTGCCCAATGTTTTGGACTTTTGGACTTTTGTTTGTTGATAACATATACTTTGTCTTGTCCTCATTCATTTCAAGACCAACTCGTTTCGCCTGCTCATTAATAGCCGTAAATGCCTCTACGACGGCTTGCCGGGATCTTTCGATGATGTCAATATCGTCTGCGTATCCCAGCAGTTGGACGGATTTGTGAAAGATAGTGCCTTCCGTATTGACACCTGCCCTGCGCACTATCTGTTCCAACACGATATTGAAGAAATCACATGACAGCGCATCTCCTTGCCTGAATCCGGTGCACGTTTGGAAGAGCTCCGAAGAGTTGTTTCCAAATTGCACAGAGCATCGCGTGTTTTCCAGCGTTACGCGACACATCTGGATAAGTTTTGTCGGTATCCCGAATTGGGCCATCGCCTGGTAGAGCTCAAGACGATGAATGCTGTCATAGGCGGCTTTAAAGTCGATGAAAAGGTGGTGGGTTTCGACTTGAAATTCGTTGGTCTTTTCCAAGATTTGTCTGAGTGTGAAAATTTGGTCTATTGTCGATCTGACGGGCTGGAAGCCACACTGGTACGTGCCGATTAGTGTGCTGCAGAAAGGTTTTAGACGTTCACACAATACGTTGGATAGGATCTTATATGCGACATTTAACAGGGATATGCCTCGGTAGTTCTTACAAGACATATGATCGGCTTTTTTGAAGATGGGGCATTTAGAGCTGATACTCCAGTCATCGGGCATGCGTTCCTCCACCCATACTTGATTGATGACTTGATGCATGCACCCTACCAAGACATCACCTCCGTATTTAAAGAGTTCAGCTGGAAGCCCATCAGAGCCAGCAGCTTTGTTGGTCTTCTGAGGACGAAAGAAGCTAAGAAGAAAGTTTGCCGACGGTGATATTCCTAATGAAGGAACAGTGAAGGCAGGAGAGCAAACGAAATGAAGCGCAGTCGGCTGCTAATCCAAGTACGTAAAGTTGAAGTTCCCCATCGCAATGAAATGGGAAGACAGATTCATAGGAACCAGGATTCTCAATACGTAAGAACTCAGAGAGAAGAGTCAATGTAAATTTTCTCAATTGCTCTCAAACATTCCTCAAAGGAAACGACAGACGACACGATAGTGATGGAGTTACATGAACCACAGACGACATCGTTCGTTGCTATAATTTAGACGACAATCTTCGTCATGACGTGATGAGAGCCCAGGGGTTGGAAGGGAGGTAAGTTTAGTGAGTGCAAATCCCACGTTGAGAATGGGCGAATATGAGGACAACGTCGAGGTTGATGAAGCTTTCAAACATAAGCGCCAACCGCCTCTAGAGCTTCAATATTAATTTGTAAAGGAACTAACAAGATCCTGTGGTATCACAATGTGTCTACTCTGATCTTGCTGAATGCTAACCTACCCCGACATTGACACTAAATGCACGTACGGTGGGTTAGGTTGGGTAACGGCAACTCAAACTTATTGTACCCGAGGCATTGAAACGATCTCAATCGGGCCTTACTTTATGTGTTCAATCAAAAGAATGTCTTCATAGCTCATGTCATTGGAAGCATTGCTAAGCATCGACCTCCAAATGCACACAACTGACTTTCTTTATCTCATGGCACTTCCCATTCCCCTTCATCCTCCCAATCGACAAGCCCTTGCCCATTAAATACAACAAGATAGCAAACCATAAACACCATAAGGACATTTAGTCCTCCTTATTCCATACTATCACCCATAATATCGATCACCAATCAAAGTCAAATAATTTCTTATTCACACTGTGTTGCCCAACGACTCGAGTACCCACTATCCTTAGACAGACAACTCAACGGGAACTTCACACATTACACTACTACTTATTATCCCCAACAACGTGTACACATTTCCATAACCATCTGGAAGTGTACATTAGCTTATGTCTTACCACTTTTATGGACTTGCAGCGAATAAAGGCAACTGGCAACTTGCCAGACTTGCCCCAGAATAAAAGTTACTTTTTTCAACTCCCACCCTTAAAGGACCACCCTCCTAGTGTTAGTGATAATTCATGACCAATAAAAGATTCTTCGGTGTTTTCTTTTTCTTTTGTTTCTCAAATCAATTTACTGTTAAGTATTTCTTGTTCAAGCATATCCTGCAACAGCAAAAGAAGGAATTGGTTAGATGAGTTAAGCATTGTTGCCAGGAACTTCTCTTGAAGTAAAATTCATTTCATTCTATCCCAAGGGTTTATGGACTATAATTTTTGGACGCCACTAGGTTATAAAGTGTTTATGGTGTTGATGGATGCAATCAGCTCGTTGTGGTGCTGATGGTGGTAGTCTTCTTTAGAGATGGGGTTAAATGGGATTAACCAAAATAGATTGGTTTTAGACGGAACGATACCTATAATCCTTTATATTGAATACAATTAAGACCAGACAATATTGTTGAGAACGTTTCATTTGAATTTCAAATTTTATGACACTTCACACGAGTGTACTTCTCACACAAGGGTTGACTTTTGTGTTTTGTAAATTGAATCACCTCTTGCTAATCAAGTTATCATAAGTAAATTTTGCGAGAGTGTTCTAAAAATATTATTATTGATTGCATGAAGGACACTCTCTCTCTCTTTCTGTGTGTTCTACAATCATTTGTTGCCTTTAAGTGGCTCAATTGTAAATGCAAATGAAGCAAGTTTGAATAATTTTATTTTCGAGTGATGCCACTTTGATCACTAATGAGTTGTTAAAGCAATCCAAAGTCTATCTCGTTGTAGGTGCGTGATTGTGGCTCGTTTACTAATTTTGAGACTGAAGATTTGAAGGGGATAACTCTTAAAGTACGCAGGTAGAAGGAGGTTCAGCCAGTTAATGTTGATTTTTTTGTAAGTTCAATCGTTAATCAGGCTCTTAATTAGTTTGCAGACACAAGGGGTAGATACTCAAGTATATTTCGAGTTACTCTTAAAATTTCAAATAGCTAATAACAAATTTTTGAGACAAAATTCAGGAACAAAAGCTAGAAGTGTTGACCAGATAGCAATGTCACCTTTTCCAATTGTTATGTTTCAGCAGCTGTCAAGGTGTACAATGACATTCAGCTGTCAAAATAATAAGTAAGATTTGCCATTTCACCAGAATTTCATACCGTTATATGGGCTATATAGGTTAGGTTTGAGTGGCTATCCGTGCTCAGATACAGTTGAGCACTAGCTCACTTAGGCCTATAAGGCCCATTGTGACAGCTGAAGATTTGGACAATCAGCCGAAGTAAGCCCATCAGATCATCAAAGAAATATGACCCCAGATGGAGGTTCCTTTTTGAGGATAGAGCAGGGCAGTTGCAGAGAAGATAAATGATCGTTTCCTCATTCCTACAGCTCCTGCAGAAGTCATTTGGAGGGTGGCCCAGCCATCTAGCGTACAGGCTCAGGTCCCAACGATTCAGAACCAATAGTTCCTTTGAACGTTTCTATGGTTTAGGTAAAGCCAAAGTTCTCTAGAACCAAGAGACAAGTTTGGCATATGCGGTAATCTAGTACCAACTTTGATGTGGTTTTGGACGATTCCAATGATCCGATTGCTGCCTGACTATCTGTGAAAACGTTAATATCGTTAACAGAGCTTCTTTGATTGCCACTATATCCGCCTTAAATACACTAAAATAACCAGGGAGACAAAAGAAGAAGCTTGACAAAAGTAGAGGTCAAATAGCTTGCTTCCATATGCATCTCGAGTGACTCTCGCCAGACTTTGGCCAGGATAAATCAGAGGCAGGACACTAATTATCTTACGTTAAGGGGAGATTACAGAATTATGTATTTGGAAACCATGTTTCTGTCTGTCCCATGGTGATTTTTTTAAATACCTAATCTTTGTGAGCTACATCGTTATGACCAGGTGAACATCATTAAGGAAGTATACAGATATTCTTCTGGTTCCCAAGCAATTAACTATTTAATGACTCAAGGATCAAAGCAAGCCTCTATCTGTGATGCCTTCTAAAAGGGCGACAATAAGGTAGACCTCTTCCTGAATGAATGAATCCTGCATTTGCCCTCATCAGACTACATTAGACTTTAGGTGCTAATACGATGCACATTCTTACTGGATTTCCTTCGAAAACGAAGAAATTTCATCAAAAGTTCATAGGACTAATTGTGTCCGAGTGCTCCAGTGAAACATTTTCTATCTTAACAGCCTGCCGGTTCCTTCAGGCCACAAGGCAACGCAATAAGTAGTGAGGAATTCTGTTTCACATCACAGATCCATTATAGTTGCACTCCTTTTGGTTTCGCATTCTCCTCTATCCATCCGCAATCACATTCCATAGCGATTGCCAATCCCATTTGTATCCTGAATTGCAATTCAAAAATATGCATGTGCTCCATCTAATCTCCTCATCCATGCATCCTCCTGTGAAAAGCTTATCAAACATTCAAATCGAATTCACTCTAACTGAAGTCGATTTCCATTGAAAGGCTCATTTGCCATCCTCTGGTCAGTATCCAAAATTTGCTCATTCGATTTGCGCATTTCGATGAGTTGAACCGCCAGACATTAAACAGCTTTTATTTAGGGATGCAGGCGGATGGAGGTGTTATACCCAAAACGAGATACGCAATCAACTATCGCATTGCAAATAGTATTCGCAGGATTCAAACGATTAGTGGTGACAACTGTGAATCAACACAGCAAAGTCCCATGTGTCTCTTTATCGAGTGACAATCGGCTAATGTGGACTTTAGATTTAAATGCGAAATGCCGTCGCCTCGCCACTATATATCGTCTCCTCTGTTGGATAATGAGGCTTTGTGCGAATTTAATTCACAAGAAATATCAGTCATCGTTTAACCAATTTAACTGCGTAATATTGTGCTTAATCCTTCGTCAATTAGCTTATGGGCTTATGTCCTAGCTCCTGTGAACGGTAGGTATCCCAAAATGTGGTCGAGTTTTAGTGGTTAATTTAAATTACCACATGCACTGCACATGGGTGGTGAGCGGTGTGGGCACTTGTGTAAGCTCTGGGCTCGTGTGCGAGGAATTGTGTAAATGGTTATGTAAATTAAAATGATTATTAATAATACTATCTACTGACTGGATTGATTCACCTGTTTCGAGGTACTTATGTATGATGCAATTTAATGCGATTTAAAGGGAATATTAACTTTAATCGTGTAGCCCAAAGGGAGAATATAATAATCGCAGTGAAGCTCCCACATCATGGAGCTAAGATCTCCACAAGAAACACTTTTACGCTGTACCCAGCTAAACCAAGAAGCTAACTCCAGTAGCTACTTCTAGCTCAGAGCCTGGAAAACTCATAGCAAGCGGATGTTGATGGCTAGATTCCAGAGTAGAGTAGGAAAAATTGCGCAACACCAATCATAGTTATGCTGAGGATTCTGAGGATAAAAAGGACTTTTTTTCTATCCAAATAAGCCGAGTCTGTAACACTTAACATCGCGTCTCCAAGAGACATAAATATCATGAACATTTTCTTAACAAAACATCAATCGATAACGAGTAATGCGTGATCGATATTTGTCATTATTGATCTCGTAATCGAGTATTGACTATCGAAATTTGAAGTGACAGCACACGTTAGGGTACACCTTTGGATTTGACACTGTTGAGCTGTCAATTCGATCAGTGAAACAGAGATATGAGTACGCGATTGCTACTCACTCACTCATTATCGATTGCAATAATTTGGCTCCAATGATGTCTCGTGGAAACGCCGTTTAATGAGATGAGAACATGTGAGGAAAATTCAAAGCATCGGAAGCCCTCAGTGGTAAGTGTTTTGTGAACTTCGACAATACTAACCTTCTAGTCATTGGATGTAAACTGTTTAGACATATACCCGCTACAAGGTTAATTGAATCTTAACTGACAGACAGCGAGCATTTAAAAAGTTCGATCAACTGGCTCTTAGACATTGAAGCGACCGACGTGGAAGAACCGAACACAGTCATTTTTCTCTGCGGGTGTTCCAGATTCATTTCTCAAATTTTAGGTTTGAGGTCTGGAGTAGAGAGCTCCTCTTGGCCGTTGAAGAAGTGTCGCCGCAGGAACGTAAATGTGTTGAGTCCTCAATAGCTTTTCCCTCACCACAATCTTTGCAGAGCTCTCTTCAAACAAGGGTGGAACTGGATTTCTGGTCCTTTCGAACAAGTTCTGACTTTGTGAAACGTGGGCCATAGTTTCTTCGTAAGGGTGCATTCCACCTATTTTCTGCCTCTCGTAGCTTTGTTCGCTGCTTCAATCTACGGCTTGGAAGACATTGCCGCAATTTGATAGCCGAATTGACCGTGTGATTTTTAGCGCTTCGAAGAAAATAAGCTGTCAAACGCACGGCGAAGTGGAGAGTAGCTCTACCTGGGCATTGTAGTAGTTTACACGATATCTGCCTATAACTTGACGTGAACCAACCTTCTCAAGATCATCTTCCACCTATATATAATTGCATTGAGCGTGTTGATCCTATAATTGAACGAAAATTCTGTTCCCTCGCTGTCAAAATCTAAGCACTCTCAAAATTGCATTAAAAATGGCGACTAAATGTCATATCGTTTTCGTCTGGCTCTCACACAATGTAGTCATCCTCAGCTCTCTGCACGGAATGTGCGAATGAAACCGTGGACAAAATTTCGGCTGAGCAAGAACTATTATGATTGCAGTATACAAATTATTTGTATTCGCATGACTAAGTACGACAGCGTCCAGAATCCACAATTAAGGTTCACCCACAATCAACATTGGGACAAATAACTAATAGGTTTATTACGGTAGTGACTAAAACTACGAAAATCTACGAAATTCTACGAAAAATAGCGAATTCTTGTTCCCGTACGTCAAAGTTTCGTAGTTTTTCACAGAAGAGAGAGCTCACGAGAGAGTAAGAAATTTCTCCATGCTGCAAATTTTACTCCAAGAAATTTCTTTGGGCAAAAATATGAGTTCTCTCAAATGGTTGTGTTGTTGATAAGATAATTTAATGTAAATCAATACAAAAAAAGTGAATTCTAAAAAGTGGGCAGAGTTTTTTTTCAACCCGTTCCCCTACTTTCTTGGAGATTTTTCTTTCCCTGAGAGAATTTTACCCCCTCTCTTAGAAATTTGGTAAACTGAGAATTTTAGTGCAGAAAGTAAGGGAACAGACCTAATATCATAAATGAACAAAATGCTTCCATATATTCTGTAAATTCTCTCAGGTGACAGATCCGCTAACAGTGTCAAACGTCAAAAACAGTCCAGTCCGTCAGTGAACACCGTCAATAGAAATACGTCATCTGTCAAATTTACATATGCTACGAGCGTTCTCCTTTAAATGCCAACCATAATTGAATTAAGGCTCTGGACGCTCCCGTACGTAGTCATGCGAATGGACTTTTCGCACAGTTTCGTTAAGTCTTGCTTCCATTCCGTACGGAGCGCTGAGGAGGGCAACATGGTGTGACATACAGTAAAAATGGTCATAAAAAATGTCAAAAGGGATTAAGGATTATCTTGAAGTGCTCCTATAGGGTGCCACAAGTTACCTCCAGCGTATAGGTATTAATAATTTATTCCACACAAATTTCAAAACAGTCAATTGGTAACAAAATTTAGAAGCCTTCCGCCTTCATCAGCAATAAATCATTCGTAATGACAAATTGTTGATTGAAACATTAACACCCCGGCTGTTGTACACTGTCTACTAGTAGAAAATCAATGTTTCGTCTAATTGTTGCCTAGGGACGACTTGCATTACTCACGCCACAATAGAACACTCTCGTCCTAAGTAGATCCTATTAATTCATTGATTATCCTTCGTAGAGGGACCAAAATCTGGTAGGCATTAATTTTTGATGGAAAATCTATAAAAGAACGGAGATCCATTAAAATTGTCTTCGCCCATTATGAGGCAACCTTGACCTTGCTCAGGCGAGTAATAACATAAGCCCCATCTAATTAAGGTAAACTTATTGATGTTCCTTACTTACACATTGTCTATTTTAATTAAGTATTTTCACATTAATCGCATTATGAGATGTGTGCAAATATTCTAGGGTGGCTACAGGATAAGATGGGATCAATAGAGTGAGTAGATAATAAGGAGTACCCAAGTCTACAAATAGATTTTGGGCGGTTTATGCACATGTGCTTAGGAGGTAAGAATTTGTTCGCACCTTTTGTCAAATGGATTTAAATTTAGTAACAAATTAGCAAGATGTTTATAGGATAAGGTACACAGGTACACTGATTCGGCTTAAGGAAGGGATTTATTGGTGCGTGTCTGGTGTAACAATTTTATGTACAGAATTTGGTCAAACTTAATGGAATAATGAGTGTTACTTTACGTGGAAGAATAGTGCAGAAGGGGGATAGTTAAGGATGTGTATTTTTAAAACTTTCAACTCTCGTACTGAAAGGAGTTGACCCTTGGTCACTTAAGGAGTGAGAATCGTGTATCTTGGAGTATGAAGTACAGTGGTGCCAAGACATTTTGAGAGTCTGGGGCCGTTTAGGTTTATGTTTACTCTAGGCAACTTTAAAGCCTTCAAAACACCTAGCCCTGATTGCATCATTCCTCCGGAGGGCCAGTGGTTATTGAGAGTTTCCAACCTTGGCTAAATGCATCTACTTGAGTTTCCGTTCCGTTTCCAGAAGTTTCATTCCGCTTGACATTTAATGCAGTAGTCTGACAGCTAAAACTGCTATAAGACTGACAGAAGGCCGACTGTGATTATCGAACACTTACGGCCACGCCTCCATTCTATCCCAATGGGAGGCTGGAAACTGATCACATGAGCCTGATGCTGACATTCGAAATGAGATTCAATACCACAATTCCTGACAGAATTGACTAGAAGAACTGGAGATGGAGAACTAAGAAAAAAGAGGAGTTGGCGTTCTATACCAAGGTTTTTAAGATGGATCGTATGGGAGCTGCAGTCCTTTAGAATAAACAACGACTGCAGCGTCTTTCAAGCCGAAGTCAGAGCCATCATACAGGCTGCTGAAATTATACGTACCAGTAATGTCGTTAGGAATACGATCATTGTCTATACAGGCAGCCATTAAGGATCTGGACTCTGCTATAATTAGGTCGAGGCTTGTGAGTACCTGCAAATCACTCTTGAACGAGATATCCAAAGTTGGGTACTGCAAAGTCTCTCTCCACAGATTTGGACACAAAGGCAACTCTTACTGCCCAACGTACATTGTCCACAATATTATTGAGTTAGGCTGAGTATGGAAGAAGCTGGCGAAGCAGCTCAAGACACTGTTTTAACCATCAAGAAGGAACAACGAAGACTGCCGAACAAGAAGAGCTTGATGGAAGTGGTGTAAGATCAGGGATCTCTGCCCTATCAGTCTTTCTCTTCCTTTCTTCTTAAGTCCTTAGGAAGATGGCTGAAACTGGGTTTTGCTAAAGATTCTGCCATCGCTTTCCAACAGCCGATCAAAGAACTCGATACGCACAGTGTGACCAATTGGCGAAAATTCCTGAGCTAGCTAGTCAGACTTTTTGAGCAAGACATTGCATATATTTCGTCAAAATTCCTGGTAGACTATAGTTCTTGGAACTAAGTGGAATCGAGGGCCGCGGATTCTTTTTTAAACTTTCAGTTACTGCTCATAGCTTAAACGATATTTATGTCAAATATCCATAAGATTTATACAATAAATATTATCTTGTTCGACTGTCAGGTGATCTATAATTAAGGACGCTTTTGTAGTTTTCTACCTCTCTTAGGTGCCCGAAACGACATAATTTTGAATTGTATAAATGCAAGTATGTCCCTAGTCCATCGTAAATCAATATCCTCAAATTTCACCCAATAAATTCCAAATATTCTTGCCTACGTGCACAAAGTGTTTTTTTAATAATGTATTCCAATCAGAATGTGGTTGTACAATTAAACGCATGTCTGCTCATACAACCTCTTGGTAAACATTTTTAAATTCAAACATACCTTCGGAACGTGTCCTTATTCCGAAAATTCTTCAAAATTTCTCTTTCGTTTGTTTTTCTTCTTTCAATTCATTTGTACTGCTGAATAATCTCAAAGAATCCATGATATTCCAAAACAAAAAATAAATCTTTATTTTTAGAGAATTGTAATTTTCAACGATGTTTCATCCACCAACTAATCCCCTATAGATGTCACTCGTGACGGCCACCATAATTTTCCCCAGTATTTTCAGAGCGCATCCCAAAAATGCTTTTGTTTGTTTGGTTGCAAAAAAATGGCGGATGTGTTGTGTACGACTTTCAACAATTCCCACAATTATTTTGTGAATTATAACAAATAGATTGCAAAAAATATGCAAAAAGTTCCATTAAATAATTAACTTCACCCTTCAAAGTGCTGGTATTCCATAGAATATGCCCAATTCGAAGTGAAATTCATGACGAAAAAATAAAAAAAAAAAGTAAAAACTGAACCGTCGTCATCTCAATTTTTTTTTTGACAAATCAACGAAAGAGCAAAGAGTGCGTGCGTGCAACGAAATCGTGTGTCTTTTTTCGGTTTTTCTCTTCTCCCTTCATTTTTGTGTGAGTTTTCGTGTATATTTTTGAAAAAAAAAGAAGAAATTAAATTCCTACGAAAGATCGCGATTAGATTTTACCCGCCCCAGCGGCAATGAAGTAACTTTTCGCCGGGATTTTAGGGAATAAAACTCGAAAAAAAACGATGTCAGGAGGTGGCCGGGAATCCTCTTCGTCGAATGGTTCGGCTCGTTCGAACAACGGGGTAGCTACTCCGCCGGTCGTGAATGGTCATCGCAGTCGCGGACGGCCCGCTAAGAAACCGGCGACCTGCACTTGGTGTGGCGAAAGCAAACAACCACTGCAGTACGTGCTGCCGACGCAGAACGGCAAGAAGGACTTTTGCTCGGAGCTGTGCATTTCCGAGTTTAGAAAGGCGTACAGCAAAGGCGCTTGCCTACAGTGTGACAACGTGATCAAAGAGAGTGCTCCGAGCAGGGAATTCTGTTCGATGATGTGCATGAACAAGAATCAGAAGAAAAACGGCGGTAAGGTGACAGGTACAGGCGGAGGAGCGCAACACAATAACAACAATCGCGGAGAGCAGGAGCGGAACCATAGCAAAATGAGTCCCGGGTCGTGTACGCCAACCGGACCGTTCCAATATGAGAGTTTTCATGTATTCGATTGGGACGCATACCTGCAGGTGAGTGGGGCAGGCAAATACTGGGTGGGCTTTCAGATTATGATGGGGAATGAGATCTGGGAAGTGACCTTCAATGAAGAGCAAATGGCAAAGATGTTGCGTAGGAGAATAGAGCTTCCTTTTTTCACCGGAGTGAGCTGTGAACGGTGTTCTAACTGCAAAGTGTCAGTTTTACTTGCTTCTAGTGGACAGTTCAATGACCTCTTTCTTCAGATTTCTCTTATAGTGCATGGAATTTGACACGCTTACAAGTAGGTAACCGACTTTCGTTGACAGTATCCCACAAGGAAACGTGCACCTTAATTGCATTTGTTTTTTTCCCAACCCCAGGGGTTGAATTTTATGTTCGACGTCACGTACACTTTTTGAATATTCGTTTCCCTTGCACTGTTCTCCAACTAGTTGATGCTCTTCTAATGGAATATAAGTTTTCTGCTTTGAATTGAGTCAATGAGTGAATATTGCGACTCATTTCCTAATAGTACGTGATCTCTACCTTGTAGCGTCCGACTTCAACCCTCTGCCATTGCATAGTGATGCAACTGATGATGAATGCATATTAACAATCGGTGATGCTGTGATTTAGGGTATATGATTGTCTTGCCTCATGCTTTGATGAGTAGTTATGAGAGATATGGATTACTTTAGTAGGATGACCGAACTATAGTCGATCCCTACTGTTTAGTAAGAGATTCTTCATTGGTAACAAAGTTCTTGTCAGAAAACAAAGTTCTTTCGATATTTGTCCTTTTCATTGCTTGATGGACTCTCATTTTGTTCCAGTACCCTCAAGAGTTTTGTATAATGGCATGCGGAGTGTCTCTTGAAAAACACTCGATGTGAGATAAAGCAACTTCTAGCGTTGCGTGGCTTGTACAGAATGTAGCGCTGTCTTGTTAGAATCACTGCTCATATAAATTGATGTTGTCAAGTCCTGGTCCCAGAAAGTCGGTTAAAACCGCTCAATACAAATCTCAATTTCAAATGATTCATATAATTTACTGCCAATCATGAGTAAGAGCACAAATCGCTGTTATCCTGCAAAGCGGATAAGGCTTATAGGTTTGCCCAAAGTAGACTACGCCTGGCTACAGATGCTGTTATCTGTATATTCAAATCCAGATGTCTATACAATCCTACAAGCTATACAAGCTATAAAAAATTATGTAAGAAGAGTAATAAACTTTGGTACGTGACTTGTGACTGGATCCTATTCGCAAGCGTGCGACATCACTTAACAAAACAAAACACAAGTTTTTACATTGCCGGGCGATCTATTTTATCTTTCTTATGTGCTGCATTGTTGTCTAAAGAAATGAATCGTACCTGCGTTGACCTTCAAAGACTCTATTTGTATAGAAAAGGTCTTACCTGACTTTCTTTTAAGCTGATTCAGCATCATAACCAATTCGAAGGACACTGTATTGCATTTGTTTTTCTAAATACAAGTGAGTTTCCTGCTTATTACCTTTTGCCTTTTATTGTGCTCATGTCACATGTTTGTCTACAAAACAAAACAAAGCACATGTAACTTGATGCTCTCATGGCATAGTTTAAAATAACAATTAATATTACTGTCCTTAAATAGATGACAGTGATCGATTCCTTGTATAGATCCCATTCAACTGTCTTGCGCCTTTAAAAAAATATGGAACTGGTGTCGATTCGTGACTGCAGTAAGAGTAGTAAAAGAGTGCAATCATTGAAGCCAAAGTAAGATATGTGTAAAGAGTGGGCCAAATACAAGTTTCTTTTTAAAATTACAATAAAATTGAATGTATTATGGTTTTATTAGTGAGAACAAACTTTATGGAACTTTATAGAACACAACGTCGTTCAAGTGGCTGCGGCGGCTGGGTTCGCAGTAGCGCATTCTGTCATTCCGATTTTCCCAAGTCCTTGTTGATAATTTCGAGCTGTAGCTCACGGATTGCTTAGATAATATTGGCCTTAAGTGCTTGAATCATTTCGGGATTGTTGGCATGACATCGGTCCTTCACGGTTCCCCACAAAAAAAAGTCCAAAGAGGTCTTATCGCAGCTCTAAGGCGGCCAATTGACATCGCGAAGAGGACTCATAACACGATTTGGGAATTTGGTGCGTAAAAGATCGATTGTGGCATGGCGCGCCATCCTGCATGAACCAGAGGTCGTTCACATCCATGTCTTCAATCTCAGAAAAAACGTCGGTTAAGATGGCTCTGTATTGTCCACTCTTAAATTGAGTTGTTCACTAGTACACCAGTCTCACGAACTTCTTGCACAAACTTGTGTACAGCAGGCGCGCGATGGGTGCTTCATTTCGGCCAAAACTTCTTTTCAAAAAAACGCACTGTTTGGGCTACACAGCACTCATTTTGGAAATAAGTTTTCAATATTTCCCAACGTGGTTCAGACTTAAAACGACTCATTTCGTTCCGCGAAGGTATGTTACTGACTTTCTGGCACGATTCCGAGTGGGAAACAGCTGTCAGTGTCAAAATAACCTATGATTTAAAAAGAATCCGCTAGATGGGCCACCCTGTAGCTCAACCTTAAGAATCTGAACTGTCAAACTCACTGCAAATCCAGTTGACATTTCTGCATCATAATTGGATGTTTACTATGTATATTTTCGTTGGAATTTTTGTACACTTTAGGAATAAGTAACATAATTGAGTTCCTATAAGCTCGAAATTATTCAAAAAGCAAAAAAAGATACTGTGAATTACGAACGAGTACAAAAATCGCATACAACTCCTCCCAGTCAATTTGGACACCATCCATTGAGCTTTCTGGTTTTGAATCACTTTTCACTGAGAGCAATCAAATGCTGAAGCTTTTGCATTTATGTGATCCAGGGATTTTTAAGTCTGCCTTCCTTCTATACTTGTCGAGGAGCGTTGATTGACTGTTTTTTTAGCAGGATAAGATCCCTCCCTTGAACATGACAATATACCAACTGAGTTGCTCCTTCTCAACATAGTTTCTTTGGAGTATCCTCGGATCTTTGAACTTCTAATTCCAGTTTTTCTAAATACAAGGGAGCTCCCGGCTTATTACCTTTTGCCTTTTATTGTGTTCATGTCCCATGTTTGTCTACAAAACAAAACAAAGCACATGTAACTTGATGCTCTCATGGCATAGTTTAAAATAACAATTAACGTTGCTTACTGTCCTTAAATAGATGACAGTGATCGATCGCTTGTATAGATCCAATTCACCTATCTTGGGCCTTAAAAAAAATATGGAACTGGTGTCGATTCGTGACTGCAGTAAGAGTTGTAAAATAATGCAATCTTTGAAGCCAAAGTAAGATATGTGTAAAGGGGGAACGAAATACAAGTTTCTTTTTAAAATTACAATAAAATTGCATGTATTATGGTTTTATTAGTGAGAACAAACTTTATGGAACTTTATAGAACACAACGTCGTTCAAGTGGCTGCGGCGGCTGGGTTCGCATTCTGTCACTCCGATTTTCCCAAGTCCTTGTTGATAATTTCGAGCTGTAGCTCACGGATTGCTTAGATAATATTGGCCTTAAGTGCTTGAATCATTTCGGGATTGTTGGCATAAAATCGGTCCTTCACGGTTCCCCACAAAAAAAAGTCCAAAGAGGTCTTATCGCAGCTCTAATGCCGCCAATTGATATCGCGAAGAGGACTCATAACACGATTTGGGAATTTGGGGCGTAAAAGATCGATTGTGGCATGGCGCGCCATCCTGCATGAACCAGAGGTCGTTCACATCCATGTCTTCAATCTCAGAAAAAACGTCGGTTAAGATGGCTCTGTATTGTCCACTCTTAAATTGAGTTGTTCACTAGTACACCAGTCTCACGAACTTCTTGCACAAACTTGTGTACAGCAGGCGCGCGATGGGTGCTTCATTTCGGCCAAAACTTCTTTTCAAAAAAACGCACTGTTTGGGCTACACAGCACTCATTTTGGAAATAAGTTTTCAATATTTCCCAACGTGGTTCAGACTTAAAACGACTCATTTCGTTCCGCGAAGGTATGTTACTGACTTTCTGGCACGATTCCGAGTGGGAAACAGCTGTCAGTGTCAAAATAACCTATGATTTAAAAAGAATCCGCTAGATGGGCCACCCTGTAGCTCAACCTTAAGAATCTGAACTGTCAAACTCACTGCAAATCCAGTTGACATTTCTGCATCATAATTGGATGTTTACTATGTATATTTTCGTTGGAATTTTTGTACACTTTAGGAATAAGTAACATAATTGAGTTCCTATAAGCTCGAAATTATTCAAAAAGCAAAAAAAGATACTGTGAATTACGAACGAGTACAAAAATCGCATACAACTCCTCCCAGTCAATTTGGACACCATCCATTGAGCTTTCTGGTTTTGAATCACTTTTCACTGAGAGCAATCAAATGCTGAAGCTTTTGCATTTATGTGATCCAGGGATTTTTAAGTCTGCCTTCCTTCTATACTTGTCGAGGAGCGTTGATTGACTTTTTTTTTAGCAGGATAAGATCCCTCCCTTAAACATGACAATATACCAACTGAGTTGCTCCTTCTCAACATATGTAGTTTCTTTGGAGTATCCTCGGATCTTTGAACTTCTAATTCAAATAATCTAGCTCGACAACATTTCACTCTATAGCAAGAAACTGCGATCAACGAAAAAGTTTCCCAAATAATAGCACTTAAACCGTGTTTTCGCAATGACCACTCACACAGAGCAGCAAAACAAATAAATTAATAATTACCCACCAGTAGTTTTTGTCCATTTTAATAAACCATAAATAAACAAATAAATACCTATACTGTGAGCCAGTATTATGGCTCATTACCCAGCTGCATCTGGTATATCCACATTTGTGATACGATTCGTCAGATCTCTCTTTGACTAAAAGTGGTTTCGTGTATTCCGGTTTTAAACGATGGATTCATTCATACATTTCTTGTGGATTTTCATGTTTATGACTACTTGATCCGCATTAACAGTTATTGCTAACTTCTTTGATTCGAAGGTGATTCTTTGCTTTTGAACGAGCAGCAGTGGCGCCTGCGCAAATTAAGTAACAATCTAGTACCAATTAGCGGTTTATATTAAATAAAATGTTGTCTCATAATGTATCCCAATGGAATCCTACACATATTAATACTAATAGGCAGACATATTTACTCTCTTGTATCCCAAGCGAACACTCTATCATCGTAGGTAGTTACAGTCACGCAACGCACCTGAATCTAGTGCCTTTGATGTTTTTTTTTTTTTTAAATATTTACCATACACAAAGGATCATTTATAAATTATAATCCCTTCACTTACATTCCCATCCGTGAAACAATGTTAACAGACAGGGATATCCAGAGTTTTACGATTGGTATCTCCTTCCAAATGAAAGGCATATAAACTCAAGCAGACAAAACGATTCATCATGCAACATATCAAAGGGAGATCTATTATCCTTATTAAAATATCAGTAACGTAAAGATTGTGTAACTTTCATCCCTTGGCTTAGAATACATCAGTGGAAGCGTCACTTTTGATTTGTTGTACGCCACTTTTTTTTTCAATCTCCGTCATGGAAATGGAAATATTGTTACTCTCTGTATCTGCAATTGTTTTGTGTTTTCAAATGAAACATTTGTTTTTGTAATCAGCAGCAAAATTTTGTATTTAATCGATTTAGTTGGACGCCTAACAATTATTAAAAGTGGTCCCCACGAGAGGGGCAAATATAATTTATGAGTGCGCTCTTAAAAAGTGCTTCGCCAGACCATACAGCTCATTTGGAATTGTTTATTTTGTATAATGTAGTCCATGGTGGCAAAATTTAAGTTCATGTTGTCAGGCAAAGGTGGCTTTTATGATTTTATAATTTATTACGCTAAATGAGGCGCACAAGCACGTGAATGCTTATGCCTAATTCGATAACTTCCGCACGAATTCAAAATTTGCCACTGGCTGAAGCCAACCGTGATTGAGTTTAAGTACATCAATTAGAGCAAAACAGATTCAATGCACTCGATAATAAGTGCTGCTTTGTATGGTTACCTTACTTCTAGGGCAAATGGTTTAACTTGGTCATGACTTTGCATATTAAATTAATACGCTTATAGATGGGCTTTACAATTTTCCACGAAGATAAATCGAATTATCGTTATCGATACGATAAAATTGGTGGGAGAGATTATGCTTATTTGTTTTTATTTTTATGCCTGCTATTAGAATTGAAGTGGAACATAGAAATGTGATTTTATCTCTGAAAATACCGAGAGTTCAATATGATTGAATCTGACGGCGAACGCGAGTCTCGAATGACACTTCAATTGCTGTTTATCGATTTTAAAATGGCATTCGATAGTGTCAATCGAGAATTCGTTTGGCATGTCAGGAGGCAGGAGACGTAATTCAGATTATTTAATTGCAATTATTAAGGCTACGTATGAGAGATGGACATGTGCTTATAGGGTAAAGCGAGCTGAGGAATTAGAAATTACACGTGGGGTTCGGAAAGGATGTGCTAAAAACTGTTTGTCTGTTGGGAAAACGGAGGAAGAACTGGAAATAACTCGACTAGGTCTGACTGACTGACAGGATTATGAAGATTCACTAGGTGACAGCAAATATGGAATGGGAAGGGCCGCAATTAACTCGGTACAAAGAAAAATAATTAGGCTTGAAGTTTCAGTTCATATGTGGTGGTTGACAAACAATTGAGAGAGTGGATAGCTTCAAATATCTTAGAACCTTCCTTTCAACCAAGGGCCAGGCAAAACTGAATTAGAATGCAACCAATGCAATCAGTTTAAGCACAAATCCACGACTGTTACGGCACAACGTTGAGTCTATGCTGATCTAGGAATCTGGTGCATGAAGAGTGACAAAGCTTTAGTGTATACATTATATAATGTGCATGATCAACGTTCCCATAGTCCACAAGCAAATTACCTACTCGTCCTCGGACACCACATTTGTTTGCGTATGGCCAGGTTTCTGCTGAACCAGCAAATTCCGATTGTCTGGTCATCGGAAACCCATCATGTGAGTGTGAACATTTTATCTGCTGTTATCTTAAGTATTTTTTGACTTTGTACAAAGAACAGCTTTATCGGAGAACGGGTTCAACCATGCAACTTCACATTTTTCGTCCGTAGGTGACCACGCAATGCGATGCCCATAGAGAGCCAAGGCCTCGCTTCTCATAACTCCACGTGTAAGAGGAGCTCATGACAGTAATACTCTTGGATGTTTGTCAGACGCTCGCGAGTCGTGAAATTGAATTTTGAATTCCACTGACACAAAAAATAGTTTACTCTCGGTTTATCCAAGGCTTGATTGGTTGGTTGGTTGAAACCGGTCCTCGGTGAGAATGCAGTTAGACCAAGAATAGGTCCATTGTGCTGCTGATGTTTAAGGTCGGTGGGTCACCGTCTTACTCTGCTAATTATTTACTCCTTAGTATGAAGGAGACAATCTTAGCCCTTAGGGATCGTTGAGATCTCTTAGATCGTTGAACAGGTATTCACCTAATGTTGGCGAGCACGGGGCATGTGCATATGAGGTGACTGATAGTCTCCTCTCCTTCTTCATCTGTACAGCTTCTGCAGACGTCATTGTTGGGGATGCCCAGTCTTTGGGCATGCCTTCCTATAGCACAGTGACCGACTCCTTCCTCCAACGCTTACTATCACGAAAGCTGGTTCTCATCAGTCAGTAAGACGCTTTGCGTTCAATTTTTGTTGCCACATCGCAGTCAAAGCAGCTGTCAAACATCATCGCATTCTGATTGCAGCAACTCTCTCTCTCCCTCACTCGAGTGTTTCCACTGTGACGTAAAGACACTGTACATCAGCTTGAAGTTGGTTACATTTCTATCGAAATACTATCACTCACCGATATCATAAGCAAAAGGATATTAACGGAATTGCTCCTTTTAATCCCCAAAACATGCAACCATACATGTGTATTTGCCAATAGGATCATATCGTCCCTGCTTTGCAGAATTTATGCAGGAAACCTTACTTAAATCGATTTAAAGTTTGGAAAAATCACCTGCCACTTGGCTGTCTGGTATATTTTTTTTTTTTGTGATTTTTCAGTTAACCTTTCCAACTTTGATTTATCGACCAATGGCTTATGTATCAGAATTTAACAGTTATTTGCTTGCCTCTGACATAAAATCAATTTCAGATTTTTGATGCCGTCATTCAGTATTTGAATGAATTAGTGTCATCTGATTGTATCCTTTCCTTTTGATGTTTATGGCCTCTTTAGGACTGAGACACTTTGAGGCATGTATGAACATTAAACGAATCTACTTGCAAGATGATAGTTGTAGTAAATAAATGTAATTAGCTGATAGAAAAAGATAGAAATGACAAATAAGAAATGTAATCTAATTTGAAAAATTAAATTCTTATTTAATTATTTCGTAACAGCTCAACAGCACCCCTTTCACCTTTGATTCAAATTTTCATTTCAAAACTTGAGTGAGGAGGGCAGAGGCCAATTTGCAATCTACATTTTCATTTATTTTCCCAGAGGGTCGGTTTGCTTCTTCAAAATTTGATGGATTAAGAAATAAAAATACGAGTAAGTCTGAATGGTATTTAAAAGGGATGAGGATTATGCTAGACTTTTATACGATACACTCAGTCACCCGATAGGGTGCCGATTATTTTAAACGATGCATGCATTGTGTACTGTTCTTTCACCTTTTTCATGTTCTGAGTCTTATGTACATTTCATATCTTTATCAAGAGTTGAACATTTTATTCTCGCCAGGATTAAATCGAAAAAAAGTACACAAACCATCAACCGCAACCGATCTTTAATAAACCGGATATGCTTCTATGAATATGTGAACATAGATGAAACGTCAATCTCAACTATGTCGTGTCCATCTCCCATCATGGTCACAGCGTGCTCCTCAAAACACAGTGTGTCCCTCAAAAATACAGGGTAGGCGACCTAGTGGTTTCTTTTGACACTGACAGCTGTTTCCCACTCGGAATCGTGCAAGAAAGTCAGTATCATACCTCCGCGGAACGAAATGAGTCGCTTTAGGCTTCAACAACGTTGGGAATTATGAAAACTTATTTCCAAATTGAGTGCTGAGTAGCCCAAACAGTGCGTTTTTTGAAAAGAAGTTTTGGCCGAAATGATGCACCCACCGCGAGCCTGCTGTATGCAAGTTTGTGTAGAATGGTATGATAGTGGACAATACTCATGGTCCCCGTCGTCGTACAGTGCGCACAGAGCAGAATGTGGCTGCTGTAGCCAAGATTTTGAGACTCAATCGATATTTGGAGCACCAAACTCTCAAATCGTGTTATCAGCCTCGTCTTAGCGATTCAAATTGGCCGCCTCGGAGCTATGATTTGACTCCTTTGGACTTTTTTTTTCTTGAGCCGGAAACGATTTAAGCACTAAAGGCCAATATCATCCACGCAGTCCGTGAGCTACAGCCTCAAACCATCAACAAGGTCTTGGAAGATTGGAGTGACGGAACACGCGAAGCCAGGCGAGGCACCCACTTGAACGACATTGTGTTCCATATTTAATGGGAATGTTTGCTCTTACTAATAAAGCCATAGTACATGGAAAAAAAATCATTCAAATTCATTTTATTGCATTTTTAAAAAGTATCTTGTGTTTGGCCCACCCTGTACTGACATATTAGTGACTAGAGTACTTAACGGAGCTTATAACAAACAGTACTAGGCTGTGACAGATGGACATACGGACGCCATATTAAACCCACAAGTGTTCTGTCTATCTATTTGTAGTTTCGGAGTACTAAAAACAGGAGAATTGAGTATTCAAAAAAGGATTTCCATCACTTCACGAATTCATAAAAATGATTGTAAAATTTGATGAAGTCGGCCCACGAACTACCTCCTTTGTCTCTAATAAGGTTTCCATGATTAGGTTAAGTAACCATTCATAGCTGTATCGCTGTCATTAGGGAGGCCATCAGGTAGACTTGGAGTGTTCCTAATATTTCAAAGTTCGACGAATCTTCAAACAAAATGCACTTCTTCCTCTTTGCACTACTGTTTCTGTATTTAAGTGCAAACTCTAGAAGCGTTTATCAACACTGAGCACGTGGGTGCTTTTATATTTGTGCAATGCCGTTTCCTTATCACTGGTCGAAGTAATTTTGATTAAAATTGATTGAGAACCTACCGCACTTGGAATCAAACCAAAACCACAACCGCCCGATGAGCTTTTAATTAAATCGAGATACATATCAGATAACAGCTATCGGTCATAAATTGTGTGCTAGTTGCCATTTGTTTGTCTGCTTCGATATGGCATGGCGTTTAAACAGAAAAAAAAAAAAAATCTTAACTCAAGACACGCGAATCAATGAATTTTCAATTTTACTTTCTCTTTACAGGAGTCGGGTAGTGAAGCGGCCCCAGCTGAATGCTTCAAACAGGCACGCAATCCACCTGCTAATGACTTCAAAATCGGAATGAAATTGGAAGCCCTCGATCCGCGTAACGTAACGTCTACCTGCATTGCCACAGTTGTTGGTGTATTGGGTTCTCGTTTGCGCCTCCGCCTGGATGGCAGTGATAGCCAGAATGATTTCTGGCGCTTGGTGGACTCGAATGAAATTCATGCGATTGGTCACTGCGAAAAGAACGGTGGTATGTTGCAACCACCGCTAGGATTTCGTATGAATGCCAGCAGTTGGCCTGGATATTTATGCAAAATTCTAAACAATGCAATGGTGGCTCCGGAGGACATCTTCCAGCCGGAGCCAAAAGCGCCGCCAGAGAATCTATTTAAAGTTGGACAAAAGCTAGAGGCAGTCGACAAGAAGAATCCGCAGTTGATTTGTTGTGCAACAGTGAATGCCATCAAGGACGATCAGATCCATGTGACGTTTGATGGTTGGCGTGGTGCGTTCGACTACTGGTGCAGTTATATATCTCGAGATATATTCCCAGCTGGCTGGTGTGCAAGGAGTTGTCACCCAATGCAGCCGCCTGGCAACAAGTGTCGAATGGATTCAAATTCGAGTAAACATCGCAGTCCAAAACAAAGATATACGTTTATACAGGAATCCGATGCAATGGTTCCGGCAACACCAGTGACAGCACACTTCAGAATGAACTGCAAGGGTGGGCCGTTTGTGAATAGCTCGAAACTTCCATCGATGGTTACGGGACCAACCCATCAAACGTTGGCTAAGTTGTGCCTGCAAGAGGTACTCGCCGCCAGTACTGATACATCGCAGTTGTCCAAATTGCTATTCGCATTAGATGGGGATGTCCATATTGTGACCGCTGCAGGGAAGAATTTCACGGTAAGTTTTTCAACTTGGGCGAACGTTTTTCTCTTTAGCTCATAGATTTTGTTTTGATTTCAGGTGAAAATCCCTTCTCAATTGCGCATGAAGGACGATGAGAGCCTAGCAACATTCATCGAAACCCTTTGTTCGACATGCCGAGCATGTCCCAATATGATCTCGCTAGTCGCCGACAATGAGGAATGTGAGAAATGCTCACAGAGCCACAAAAGACGCCATATATCCCAGTCCCCGCCACCTGTTGCCGAAAAAAGAAAACATTCAGAGAAACACCATTCGGAGAAGCATTCGAGTGGTGAAAAACACCACCACCGTCATCATCACACAAGTAATAATTCGTCGAGAAAGGACTCAACGACCTCCACATCATCGACTTCCTCAAATTCCAATTCAACCGTAGCCCCGGTGGTGCCCTCAGTTAAAATCGAAAGTAATTTGACGCGTTCAGCTGAGTTATTGTCACCAACAAACGCTAAATTTCATTCTCCACTAGTTGCCGAAGTGCATCCCGAACAGCAGCAATCTGCTTATAATAACAACAATAAGAGCAGTAAAAATCACACATCAGTTACGACGACTTCGGCGGCGCCTCATGCACCCCAAGCGGGTGGTAATAGTAAAATGTCAATGGCTTCGCCATCGGCAGCATCGATAGCAGCTGTTAGTTCGGCCGTAACACCGACTTCGTCGTCTTCATCTGCCTCGGCAGTGGCTTCCATGAATGTTCTAACATCAGCTGCGATCGCATCTTCAGCTGCATCGACACCCGTTGCTACGACACCATTAAAAACTCAACCCGGAGATTGGTCAATTGAGGAGGTCATCCAGTTTATTGAGACGAATGATATTTCGCTGGCCGTACATGGAGACCTGTTTAGAAAACATGTAAGTTGGAGAAATTTTTCTTTCTTTTCTTTTTATTTTAGTTGATGGTTATGGAGTTAAATTTCTTGACCCGTAAGTTGCTTGGGTTGTTGAGGAAGGTTCGTTCTTTCGCTCTAAATGCTTTGATAAAGGGAATCGCAGTGTTTTGAATGTTTTCACACTGTTAACAGCGTGTAATTGTGTTTCTAAACATCGCTGCAGCTTTCACAGTAGTTTTTAGAATTGCATTGATCCTCTGGAACAGCAACACGCTGTCGTTATGGAAAATTGTGTCTAGGGACTCACCAACTCTTACCAAATTGCCGTGCTTCTCTAATGGTGGGGTAGAAAAAACTCTCCAATTCAAAGAAAACGAAGTGGGGCTAGGATGGGGATACCAAATGAGGTTGCGATAGACAGCGGCAATCGAGCGTTTTTCAATTGTCATAATGGTTTGGATAGGAGTACAGCGTGCGTTTGCTGTCGAAGAAGCGGGTCGCCGACTGCCACGCAGCGTGCTTCACGCGTGCATTTCGTATGTTTCGGTTCCTGACAATACAACGTTGCGCCTTATGATGTTAAACTTTAAATAAACAGGATCTGCAGTAAAAAGTCCTCGATCGTACTTCGACAGTAGTGGAAAACTGTAGCCGCTGTCAGGTCTTCGAATTAGCGTTCTATACACAAACACGGTCGCAGAATACTTCGTCGTGAGCTTAAAATACTTCCCTACAAAATTAGAGTTACGCTTCGAGACCTCTTTTTAAACATTCCCCGCACAGATGTTTTAATGTGCACCGATGAAGCTCATTTCCATCAAGTATTGGTCTCAAAATAATCCCAGTGAACTTCACCAACAACCGCTTTATAGTCCAAAGGTCACAGTTTGGTATGCTGTTTTTTATGTTGGGGCAACGTTGTTGGATTTGCTGGGTAGGTGAAAAGGTGTGGTACGTCGAGATGACCATTGTTAGAATCAGGGACATGTTGCCTAGATTAGGGTCAAGTTGTGCTTTGTAGCTGTTGAGTTTTTGATACCAGCCTGATTGGAGCTAAGCCAGTGTTGTTCTTGTTTGGCGTAGTAGCTGACATTCTTCATTGGCGATTTGTTGGGGGCGACCACTGAAAATTTTGTTTGATTGGCAGTTGGGCAGGGCGTTGGAGACTGCAGATTGGTTTTGTAGGTGGTGTTCTAGGCTTGCAGATGTTTCTTGGTGAAGTTCCTAATGTCATAAGCGACTTGTTTCGATGTTGTGGTAGGTGGCAAGCTAATAAAAATTGCGTAGAAAGCATTGTGCTCTTTGATTGGAAGCATTTTTGTTTCTGATGATGGAGGTAGTCTTCATTTGACGTTAGGTGGCAGCCGGTGATGGTTCGCATGGTTGCATTAGGGCATGCTTGCAGGTTTTTCAAGTTAGAATGACTTAGCTGCGGTGTCCAGATGGGTGCGATGTAGTTGCATTCATTGCTTTGTAGGTGGCGTAGAGCGTTTCTTTGAGAGCGTTTGTCACTAGCTGGCCGCTAGTGATTTGATGACATTGTTGCGTGCTTCACCTTTCCGTATTTGGATTTTGTATTTCTGAATTTCACGTTGGTTTTTCTCCTACAAATGAAGTTCGACTGATTGTAATTATATTTAGAGCCGATGTTGTGCTGTGGAGTTTGCGGTTAGGGGGAGGATGGTGGTGCTCTTATACTTTCCTTAAGTTTGTGTAAAAATGCCTCTTCTTTCTTTAATTAATTATTATTACCAATTATATCCAAATATTACTAACAACTCCTCTTTCTTCCTAGGAAATTGACGGTAAAGCATTGCTACTACTTACATCTGAAATGATGATGAAATATATGGGCCTCAAACTAGGACCAGCCTTAAAAATTTGCAATCTAGTGAATAAAGTTAACGGACGGCGCAACAATGTATCCCTGTAAATACAATATTAGACTAAGCAGTAGGCGAAAACACAAATTTACTTTAACTTTAACAATTTGATGACAAAAAAACAAAACAAAAATTGTAAACTACAAGTTTTACCTGCATAGTAATACCAACCTATAAACCTAGGTAAACGTGGTTATAAAATATATGCTGTAAACAACACAACAAACGACACAAACCAATTGTATTGAAATAATATATAAAAGTTACGAGGTTAGGCATAGTTTTTAGACACACACACCGACTTGTGTAGTACAATCTCAAGTCTACAAAACAAAAAAATATAAAGTTAAATAATTTTGTAAACCAAAATCGATTTCCTTTTATATTTAATTACTATTTACTTTTTATTTGGCTTAATTTGATATATAGTTGTTTAGATATATATATTTTATTTTTTAATTTAATTCTCTTCACTGCTAAGGTTTGTTTCAAAAACAAAAACATGTATTAATAGGATTTTTTTTTTAAAAAAAAAAAAGAAAAAAGAAAATTGTAAAAAAATATAAGCGCGTGTGTACTACTCTTTGGAACAAAGTGAATTAAAAGGATTGAATAAAAAGAAATCAATGTGCACAAGATAATAATAGTATTCTTCTCGTTTTTTTTGTTTTGTTTTAAATTACTCGATCCTTGTGAATTTTTATTTATGTGATAGGAATAGTGTGTTTCTTTGTTTTAAGTTTGTAATAATGTATTTGAAAAATCGTTAGGGTTTTTGTGAAAGGAGGGGATCTTGCAAAAATCGAGACAAATTGTAGATATAAATGATACAGCTTAAGTGTTGTTGTTATATTTTGAAAATACATATCTTGAACAGAAGGATCAATTCAGAATGTTGAATTCACTGAGGTCGATCTGTTAGCGCAAGGAGCTAAACTTAGTTATATTCTTACAAATGTTTTGGTGCGTTTGCTGTCCTGACAGGAGGTCTGTTACCTACAAAACTCGTCAGAAACTCATAAGCATCTTCAATACGACGTGGACCGCGCGCTTTCCAAGGACATCATTGATGCTGGTGCGGTAAATGCATTTTTGAAAATTTCTCAAACTTCTGTTGAGAGTATTGGAGGCCATGCTTTTTAATTCTGACCACAGGCAGTATTCCAGTTCTGGTTAATTTTCTGCTGCACTAAAACAAAGAATACTAAGCTTTGACTAGGCCTTCGTTTTTGCTTTGTACACCAGATCAGAGTCCTGTTAAAGATCTATTCCTCTCCCTTGGAAAACGTATTAGTTAAACCCTTCACAACACCCTTTGAAACAGTTTTAAGACCTTTTCCAGAGAATTGGAGGGATGTGACACTTTGATGAGAGACTCCCCTTCAAAGCATTACGGAATGGGGTTGATGGCCCTAATACACTCTTGGGACAATCTTATATAAGAGGAAAAATTTAGTCATTTTTTTTATAAAAACCTTGTTTCAATGTAAAAATTCTTTCATCCATAAGCAAAATGTTTTCATGTAAATTTTTCGCGTGCCACTGCAAAAGGCGCCTGCATCTTTCGAGCCTTATTTTTTCAGTTTTGCTCAGCTAAAAGATGAAACGTCGATCGACGGTAGGTTTTCATCCCCAATTGGTCTAGAGATGGATCTGGCAAATATATCCAATTTCCTGGCCATAATTTTTTGTTTTCGAAGGCGATTTGGCGTGAATGGCCATATCTTAAGCTGTCCTCTTGACAACCCGTTGAAGCAAGCATTAGTTCGATAAATTAAGATTTTAAACAGTGTAGTTTCAACAAATCTGACCAGCGCTCTTGCTTCATGTATGAATCGCTATTATAGCGATCCGATTTTCATTACCTCTTCACTCCCTCGGAAGGTGAAATCAAACTGATTCTATTGTTTACTGAACAATGCGTGCGATTTGGAAAGAAGTTCTATTAATAACGAAAGTTCTCGACGATGAGCGCTGGAAATAGTGTACCAGAGCTTAGGCAGCACTAGGAATAAAGGATAATTTGAAAATTTGTGGTTGCTCGAAAGTGTTTAGTTAATTCTGTTTACATCTCAAGAGCTCAACATCATTAGATGGCCTACGGTTACTCCTTGTCTGCGTAGACATTGACCAGCAAAATACCACTACCTATGTCCTGGCATAGATTGAGTAGGGTTCAGTCTTCAAGAAGACAGTAGGCGCTGTGCACGTAGTCTAGGTCCAGCTCATTTTCTAAAACCTATCATTTGCAGCAATAAACTTCAGTTATATGCATCATGCAGGCAAAATGTGTGGGATTTTTTTTTGTTTGTTTCTGGAGACAATTAAATCTAACGTAAAGTCCTTCGAGACGAAAGTACAAGCGAATTACTACAACCAATAGTCACCCAATGTTCCCATCAAAGAGAGCATTAGCGACTATCTAAATACCTTCTTTGTTAGATACAATTATCGAACACTAATGTCTGTTATTATTATTAGCGGAACAAGCGAACTATCACCTCACACAATGCGACAAGAATCAAGTACATTGAAATAATTTTAAATAGTAGTCCAAGTTATCAAAGCTGTTAAACGATTTGTTTTGTTCTTTTTTAAGCGATTTGCGAATTAACAACTTATTCCACTTATTTTGTGTCATTTTCTTTGTAAGATCCCGGATTAGGTTTGTTATATAATCTCAGCAATAATAAAATAACAGATAACCTCATCTAAAGACAGGAAAATAAAATAAAAATTTATAGAAAATCGTATAGTATATAACTACTTTCTCGGATCAGGCATTGAATTTTATAAAAGAAAATAAATAAATAAATATACATTAATATTTAAATCGATTCTCAATCTATCACCATTTATAACACTTAATGCAATATATGTAACAATAAGAACATAACCGTTATGATAAATCTCAACAAAATGGGACTATGCCAAAACGAATTAAAGAAATAGAATAGCCAGAACATATAACGAAATCCAATGGAGATGTGTATTTATAAAGGAAGCACCAAGTTCTCTTGTTTTATTTACAATTTAAATGGAAAATATCTATTCACACACCAACATTCGACACATTTTTCACAATACGCATAATTATTATCTTTAAAAGAAGAGTCTTATTACACTATTATTTAGTTTTCATAAAATAAAAAAAATGATAACAACTTGTAATCATAAACTTATTTATAAAAGTATAAATAAAAGAAAGAATTAATATTTAAATAGAACAAAAAAACAAACTATAATATTTAAGCTTGTTAAACATGATTTATTTAAGTAATAATGTATAAATAAAGTATAAAACACAAACACATTGGTACACAATAATATGTATAAATAATTAATAAACAAAAAAAAAAACAAGAACCTCTTTTAGTAATAAAACGCATAAAAGTGTAAAACAAAATCAAACAAAAAAATAAATACATAGGTATAAAAATAAAATCTGCATTTTTTATATGAATTTCAATATGGCGATTGAAAATAATCGGTTACAAAGTAGACAAACAGTCACCCCAATTCTTGAACTCGAATACGACAGTCTCGAATCCGACCAAGTTATTTAAAAGTCGTATATTTGTTCGCAAGATACGACTATGGTTGGTTAAAATACGTTTTTTATCGGATTCGACTGTCGTATTCGAGTTCAAGAATTGAGGTGAGTATTTCTGGTGCGTTGAGTCTGAACATAATTGTTGTTTGCGGGATGAAGACTTAAAGTTCGTTAACAGCTCAGTGACCGGTGAACAAATCTTATTGAGTATAGTTCAAGTCATACAATTGACAATTTTACTATTCTAAAGAGAGAGAGAGAGAGCATGTATTCATAAATGTCAAAAATTAGCGTAAGTACAGGGTGGTTTCTTCTTAAATCATAGGTTATTTTGACACTGGCAGCTGTTTTCCGCTCGAAATCTTGACAGAAAGTCAGTATCAGTTTTAAGTCTTAACCACGTTGGGAAATATTGAAAACTTATTTCCAAAGTGAGTGCTAAGTAGCCCAAACAGTGCGTTTTTTGAAAATAAGTTTTGGCCGAAATGAAGCGCCTACTGTACGCAAGTTTGTGTAAAAAGTTCGTGAGACTGGTATGCTAGTGGACAACACTCATGGTCCCTGTCTTCTTACGGTGCGGACAGACGAGAATGTGGGTGCTGTAGCCGAGAGTGTGAGAAGCTGGGAACAACGTTTCAACAAGAATGCAGGCGTGGATTTGGACGACCTCTGGTTCATGCGCCATGCCACAATCGATCTTTTGCGCACCAAATTCTTAAATGGTGTTATTAGCCGTCTTGGCGATGTCAATTGGCCGCCTCGGAGCTGCGATTTGACCCCTTTGGACATTTTTTTTTGTGGGAAATCGTGAAGGACCGATGTTATTCCCAAAGAACAGAGCTATCTATTCATTTAAATAGAATTTAAATAAGTTTGCACGAAGAAATCAACAATTCGCTGTGATATGAGACGCCTTTAGCACGACCAAAATATTCGTTCGTATTCCCTGTTCGCTGAACTATGAATAGATCTCTGCTAATTTGAGCTTCGGAAACAGGAAAAGGTTCAATATCTCCTATAGACAAACTAAATTAGACAGTCAACTCGCATTTTCAGTTATGATTCCTCTAACGATAAAAAATTGCACACATAACACCAACCAAATGGCTACACCCTTGTGATGTCAATCGAGTCATGCACTTGTATGGGTGAGGTTCCATTTGATTTTGCTGAAACGTCAAAACACAAATGCGTTTTTGGGTGGTTTTTAGCTTGGGGGAGCGAAAATGTCGACACATCTAAGTTGTCACGTGTGTTCTCATTTGTTTCCAGGGATGAATAATTGGGCACAATGGATCCAAACTGTGCGTCTAAGTAAGCAAGTAGTGACTCTGCTAGTCACAAGGAACACATATAATCAAAATTCAAATTTACAAAACTGCTATAAAGGCAGTGGATTTAACTGTCAGACAAAAGGACAATAGGTTAATGTCCAAGCTATCTCGCCGGATAGCTGGTAGAGAAGTGAAAGTAATATCTGAGCCACTGACACTACGTTACCCATTGAACTACTATACCGATAGATACCTGTGATAAGTTTAGTTTCCAACCGAAATTTTATCACTCAAACCATATGTATGCCAGTTAGAACTGTATACCACTTTTAAACGAACGTAATTTGAACTCAAATTTTGAGATTTTAAAGAAGAAGAGTAGGTAGAATATATTTATTCGTCCACTCCTTTCTATAAAAATGAGTCTGATTTCAATGCATCGAAGGAAATACATTACCGCGGTTACGGAAGTGGCGAATATGAAAGTTAGAATCCGGAAGTGCGGATATGCAATCCCAAAGTGCGGGTCCGGCTTAGTAACTGCCATACAAACGTAAAGACACGCCAATCAGGGTAACACCTAGAGTGTAAATGCTTATATTAGTCAATAACCAAATCAATCTGAACAAGGCACATTTTACCCTGATAATAGAACCATCAAAAGCAAGCCACAGTCAACGATGGAGAGCGAAGCAAATATCTTTGTACATATGCATTACTGGATAAATGGAGCGAGAGAGGGGAAGATACAATATCGAGTATCAGGAAGTGCGATTTACAAATAGACCAAGATACGTCGGCAATACTAGTTCGACATCATCAAGTGAAAGGACAGCAAAACGCTTCAGCCAAGAGAACCTTCGAATCACAGCTTCAAAATTCAAGATGACGAAGTGTGATTTCGATTTTTATCGGCGTCTTCAGATTTAGTTCTGTGTCAGTACTCGTTGTTGTTACGTGAACTTGTTGGCTTAAGATGTCCATACTTCAAATGCAGAAGCAAAGTTTTTCAGTAACCATTTCAGTCACAACAGCTGACCGACTGATTCGTCGTAGACTTGGGCCGCCTACACCGAATCGTCTACAGCACCAATTGCCCCAAACAATGACCACAGCGTGCAATGCAACAATGTCTAGAAGATTCGCTAACAGAAGGAGTGAACCTTATAACTGGCGGAGTGACAAAGGCTGCGCGCTCAAAGCTAAGCTTCTCTAGGGGCGACGAAGATTCCAGCAATCTAGCGGAGAAGCAGAAGTTGAAGAATGTTTAACTACCTCAATAACAGCAAGCCAAGATTAATCAAGCCTCGAAGAAGTTGGTAGGCTTTAGCTCAACACAAGTATCCTGCCCAACAATGCTGGGCATTGTTACATTTCTGTATCCCACTCTATGCCAAACCATTCTATTGACTAAAGACAAAAGAAGTAAATTATATGATTTCCAATCCTTTCATTACCCATCGACAAACTCCCTAACCACCCATGTATCTGATTTGACAGTTTCCCTAATGACCCAAACTGGACAATCGTACGAAAAAAAAGGACATTCACCGACCAACGAACCAGAACTGTCAGCAAATGAACAATCTGGCCATTGAAAACTGAAAGCTTTTTGATCAATTCAAAGCACAACCACGTAAGTTAGTTTACCATACGCCCAGGGCCCAGGAGATGCCTCCCACTTTGCTGATTTGGTTGCAATCCAAAGAAAAAAAAAAAAAAGAAAACCTAACAATGCATCCTCTCGACCCATGTCAAGGAGCTGGAGAGATCCCATCATGGAAATTACATTTGTCAATGTGCTACTTGCAAAGTCATTGACTGAGAGTGAAATCCCTCCAAACTCAGCGTCCCATAAACATGTAGGTAGATACAGAGCTATTCTTTTCCGCAGATTGGGTCTGTGGGTTGGGACAGGATTCCTACTCCTTCTCACGTGTGTGTTGTTCCGCATGCGAGCATCAGCGAAATCATGCTCTCCGAATGTGCATGACCAAGCTATTGAATGCTGCAGCACTGCATTCCAAACTGCATGCAACTACTAGGTACTATCTTGCAAGTTGAATCATCTCTCTCACGATGACTATGCTACTGCTGATGATGATGATGATGATGAGGACGATGTTACCTGACCGAATCTATTGTTAGCTACCACACAATAGGAGCCGCTCTACCATGATAAAAATCCCTTTGCTGCCGCATAGCCCCGTTTATATATTGTTGCAGGGAAACAATTGCGGATTCTTCAATCCCGTCTGGGGAGTGAATAGAACTCTGAATGTGAAGTAGTGGTGGTGATGGTGGTTAAATCAGTCGTTACGAGAGGCGAACTGAAAAAGGATTCTTGAATTGTTTTTAGACACAAAAAAAGGAAGCAAAAGCAAAAAAAAAAAAAAAACAAAAAGGATTATAGTTGATGGGTTTTCTATGCGGTGACTGTGTCGTCCTGTGATGATGTCCTCGGTCGGTCTCAATTTTATTTAGTGAAACGTTGAGACTAATAAATTAACCTTTTTTTGTAAATTTTTATTTGTTTTAAGTAATTGCTCTCTTCTTTGGTTTTTATGAGAAATTGCAGTCGTGACCTGTGAAAATGCATTAAGAGTTGGTTGTCTAGACCTTTGGTGCAGAGTCCTTATGATTTGAGTAAGATTCCTAGGGAAAAGTTTATTCTTATCGTAATAGCGGAGGCATTAAGGACGAAGGAGACTTAAAGCAAAATGTCGTGAATAATCAGTGGCTTTCGAACCGAGGCCACCTTTGTTTTAGCTGGAATGCACCCTATCGACATTCTTGCCGATGGAATGTTGAGGATATATAACAGAAGAGCCTTGAGCCATTGCGATCACAAATGAATCAAAATCACGGAAAAAGCAGCGTCAGCTATAACCTAGCAGGCTCATTGGAATAATACAACGGAAGGCAGATGGACACACAAACTTCTTGCGATAATGCAGGACGTGATAAGTCGCAGCCATGGGGACTGTAACTACAACATTAAATCACGGTGATTGCCGCAGCTCACAATCTTGTACCGGATGCCCAAATCAAAATTAAGATACGGAGCATGGAGTATTTTCTTGCTTAAGTTTCATGGAATGGAGGAGTACTCTGCCAATCCATCACTGGCCCTCTATAACATCATTCAGTATAAAAAAATTAGAGGAATTGGGTTATCACAATTTACAGATCTTGTCACTATTTGTATTCACACGTAACGCTAGAGTGGAGCAATAATCGCTTCTTTTTGCTTTCGACATACAATTACTTCACCCCTGCTATCATAAAGTGATTTATTCGCTGTGACTGTGAATGAGAAATCACTTTCGTTTGCTGCGAGCGATTATAAACTAATGGTGATTGTATATAACAGATGGATGGGACATGGAAAGTAGAAGTTGCATTTCACTGTGACCCGTCTGAATTGCTTCATGATTTTATTGATCACTGTGATCTAGTCACTGTAAGTGAGAAATGAATTTGGCTGGCAACGAGCGACGGTGATTCTATGAGAGATGATCGGCAGAAGTTGTTTTAGTGTATTATTTTCCTATATATGGTGTGTGTTATGTTTCCACCTGAGGGATGAATGGTACCCACGCAGGAGATTTGATTTTAATATCAAAATCACAGTTTATTTTCACTGTGATATGTATAGTAGCAGAAAGTACTATAAACATGCGCTTACTCGTTTTCTAAATTCGAGTACGCGCTTCATTAACAGCATTCACCACATCCGCTCATAGAACCTGCAGCCTGATACAAGCAAAGGCAGGACTGTTTGTCCTTTTACGATGCTTGTGGAGAGGACGACGACACTGTGGAACACTTTCTATGATCATAAGATCTCCACAAGCGTCGCAGACAGATGTTTTGGTTAAGACTCTTATGAACGCCAACAATTTGTCTTTTTTGAGGAGAGAGTAAAAATGCAATGGATTTCTCATAAAGGTCTAGGAGCATTTGTCCAGGAGAGACATGTCACGCACAATTGTGTTTTTAAGAAACCCAATCATCAATGGAAGCACTGATCATTGATGGAGGAAGACGCAGGTTTGGGGCCTTACAAATTCTCATCTGACTCTTGTCTAGCAATCTCATCGGATATATGATTTCCCATGATACTAGTGTGACTTGGCACCCATATTCAAGGTTCTAACTTGGAAGTGGTTAAAGTGTTTAGCAAAGCCCTAAGCGCATCTTAAATGTCAGTACACAGTGACACATATCCTGGACACATATCCTGGATTGTTTTTGGAACCATCTGTGAAACTACGATTACAGTCCATTCCTGGCTCAGACTCTGGCCGTAGTCTGATTAACAGGGTCAACTTTATACTTGCGCCGCAGGTGAAGCCTCAGTGTCATATTATAAAATTTCCGTAGAGCAGAGCGTGGTGTACTTGGAATCGGAAAGGCTTCCGTGTATCCGAGACAATCAGCTCTTTGCAGTTTGGAGGAAGAGGCAACCACGTATTTACGAGAAAGACCCATCCGCCAAACAACTGACGCATAACCCAGAAATGGTCTGATCATAGCCCTATAGATTCAGAAGATCATTTTCGGTGCGAAGACCCATGTCTTTCCAAAAGCCCATTTAAACTGTCAAAAAAATTGAGAGCGACTCGGATGGTTTTGACCACAGAGGCTTCTATCCAGGAATACTCCTCGATTTTTGACTTCTTTTGAGAGTGAGATTGTGACGTCTTTTAGTACTGGCTGAGTCAGACTTGTCATGATTCTCCTTATCGTGATTAGAGCATGTTTCCTCTTAAGAACATTAACCGAAAGTCCATTTCTAGTACTCCACTCATCGATCATGTTCAAGGCCACCTGCACATTTGCACAGACAGACATTTCCTAGGCATGTACCAACAGCAAAACGGCGAACTGTCAACAGAGAATCCGCCACCATTCACCATAACAGGGGTGACAATACGACACCCTGTGGACAGCCCTTATTTAGCCCAGACAATACATATTCTTTCCTGTGGAGTGCGCCGCCAACTTGATTTTACACCGCAGTCTCACAGGATTTTCTTCGCTGGTAGGCATGTTGCATTTTCGATAGGAACACTCCGCACGTGAGTCTCAACTCACCTTTTCATACTTTTTCGTAGGATGGGAGGTAGATTAATGGGTCTGAAATTTAAGCGAGTATTGTACTAGATTTTGACAAGAAGTTTTGGATGAAATGCAAGCTTGTGGGAAAACCTAGTGAGATTGGAACGCAAACTGATAAAACACGGCAGCTCTGTCCGATGTGCTGAAAGAATTGCTGCTATTGTGGCTTTTGTACAGCTGTCCAGCATGCCTTCTTTCACATAGCTTCTTGGAAGTACAAGCAGGTCGGTATCCGGCTTCTCAGAAGTCAAAAGGCACTCTTTGATAACATTGTGCGTTCAAATAGTCTGTTCTATGACAGACGTTACACAGACACAGATCCTTAAGCTTTGGACTTATTAATGTTAATTACTACAGATTCCAGGAAATGACGACCTCAACATTACTTGCTTAAAGTGCATTAATCCTTTAAAGGATACCAAAGCATAACATGACTTTGACCACAATTCCATTTGAGTGACAAAGCTAACACCGCAAATATTACGTAAGCCTATGTATTATGTATCTTTGAAAATGTCACTGACACTTCCCAAACAGCACATCAATGGGAGGATGCTGTAATTTGTCAAAATATCCTATGATCGATTGAACTGTCACTAACTGCTTTGTTTACACCCATACATACGAGATAGATAGAGGAACAAAGGACACCACAGAAAAACAAATGCCAACCACACGTGACCGAGTTAGGAGCATGAAACTTTGCAACGAATTGAATTATTATATATAGCCAGCGACAGCGTGATAGAATATTATTAAACTTTGTTAATATTCGCAATTAATATCGCATTGAAGCAGTCACGAGATAATAGCTGAATGCCGAGAAATATGAAATAATTACTCCGATGCTGATTCTCATTAATTTCTCGTTAGCAGATTCCAATTTGTGTTTGGCGGCGACCCCGCAGCGACGTGCACACTGATTACAAATGAGGCCTGGTCGACACTAAAGCCTATAGAATGGAGCACTATCAACGCCACCACCAACATCAGCAGAGCCATCACCACCAACCGACACGGTGTGCTGTGCACCATCATCTTATCGTCCTTTATGTGCTGCTGACACATTTTCGCAAGTGATTTGATATCCTTACACGTAGGGTGTGTGTTAAGGTGGTAACTGTTTTTGCTGACGATACAAGTCGTGGGTTTTTTTCTTATAATTTTTTGGTAAGGCAATGTCGATTGTCCTTTTTTTTTTGCCCTGGCGCGGAATGATACCAAGAGTTCATTAAGGGGGGACGCGGTTAAATGGTTTTAGTTGCTAGCTTTTACCTTTGGAGAATATTTTGGGTGTTTATCTAAAAATTAAGGACACAATTACCTCGGGTTGGTAGTAAATAGAATATGAAATGGGATTGGTTGTACTGTTTTTCATAAAAATGGCCAGGACGTGACTTGCATATAAGGAAGGATGCTTATCGTTTGCTGATGGTTCTTATCAATCGATATGGGCTCTTGAGCTCAAATGAGAATTGAAACCAATGGGGCTATTTACTTTTTACAGTAAATTGACTTTATTCTCTGGGGTTATGGTTGTAGAATGGGGGGAGTTACCCAGCTATCAGAGGGAAAAGATATAGTTAGGAGCATCATAGTATGCTATCTCTTGTTTGCAGATCTTTTTAGGAAAACGTTTGAGGAATGGGCAGAGTTTACATTTGAATTGGAGCGACCTATATTCAGGAACTTCTTTCAAATATCAACTAGCTGAACCGGGCCCCGTTTTACCAATCAACAGTCGGTTACCACACTTTTATGTCTTGCGCGTTGACAAATTAATGTCAATCGATTTTCTGGAATTTTCCTAAACCTGAAATACAGCAATACGAACAAAACAAAAAAAGAATCATGACAATCGGACCAGCGGTTATCGAGTTAAAACGTCATTGAGTTTCACCCTGAAGGAATTACCCCAGTAAAGTGTCAGTAGTCCTAATTGAAGTGTAACCAACTTCAGACTTTTAAATGTTAAATCGAAATGTCAAATGCTCGTTTACATTTATTTGTCATTTAATTATCTGTCAAACGCTAGCTTCTATTAAACGAATGGATGACAGTTCTTCACCTCGAGGAGAATATTCCAATGCAGATGACAAATGATGAACCTTTCCGGGACTAAGAAGTAATTATCAAAGTAGAAAGGCGTTGCCTCGCTAAAGATTAATTTTTCGAACACCTTACTGGCATAATGCAGCAGTTAACCGTCTAATTAGGTTAAGTTACACTAGGCTATGAGATACGTAATAGAAAGAAATGTTATCACGTTCAATTGGAGACTCTAAAAGTAACTTACCTTTGGTAGTGGAAGCTTACATCTTGTGGTCGGTGTACATTTGAACCTATTGGTGATTTTACCGTATTTAAGTAAGCCTATCTATATGTATATTCGTGACTCTGCTACCTCTACAGTGGTAGAGAACAGAATGTGCCCTAGAATTCATAGGCGTTGTTCTTCTAGGGTGGGGCAGTGGTATAGCATGTGTTGGATTGACCTTGATTCTTCTTTGTTTCCGCACTTTTTTCCAATAACCTTTATGCTATTGATCTCAACAACATCTGAATTCAATTCTCTCGGAGAAGTGAATGGTTTCAAGAGTTATTTCTACTTACAGCAGGCTAAGGACTAAAATCCTTTCCACAAATCAATACTTTAAGTCAATAACTGTAGAAGGCGGACAAACGATTAATGTGACGTCTATATTCCTCCTAAGTGTATACATCTCCCAAGAAAATGGAGGCAGGACCTAAGGCTACGTTAGCTCATTTCAATGTTGAAGACTACTGAGCTGCGTGCGGTGAGATCTTCTTGTCAAAGCACATATATTTCTTCGAGGAGTATGCTGAGAGATGTCTGGTTCCCAAAGCCTTAAGTTGCAGGATCCTAGATCCTAGATCCCAGATAAGCTATTACTGAAGCTGGGAGAACCGGTAGTGCAGTCTCACCTTTGATGGAAAGAAGGATTCCAAGCACCAGCAATCAATTTACTACCAGGCGGGAGACTTCTTGCTGCTGGAAAACGAAATTTCTGGCAAAGATGAGCCCCGGAAGCTGATCACGTAGTCATTGCCAAATAGTCTGTATGCAGCGACACTAACGGAAGATGCACACAGTAATGGTTTCGAACCGAACTGGTGTAAATTTTCGGAGGAAAGGTTCTCGGGAGATAATTTAGGACAGAAACACTCACCGATAAGTTGCAGCATTATCAATATTCCTAACGAAGGACGCACAGAGTTTAAATAAAATTAGCACTTCGAGTAGCAACTTGTTCATTTCCTCTCTCCACTCAGACACATCTTCGAATTCATAAAGCATGATTCAAACCTATATAGTTCCTTCCAAGTTTGTTCTCCTTCTTGAAGGTATATTTCAACCCTGAAAAACCATCATCTTCAGTTGGAAGATTTTTAAAGAAATGCGAGTTCAATTAGTCAAAAGCTTCCCCATCACTCCTCCATGTAAATCAATTTGGTCTAATGTCAGTTAAAAAAAATTCTTAGCTATCCTTTCGATAATCGTTTTTGAAGGAAGTTTGCTTTTTACAACCTTTACTTGCCCATAGCCTTCGAGCAAGCAGCCATCTTACTGAGTGGCATTTTAATTAACATATTTCAAAATCCACCATCGGATGTCCTTGGAATAAACCTCAAAAATTTAAATCAACTCCTCGCCATAAGTATGCCAATCTTCTGAAAGTTTATTAGCCCGCCAGGCTCCACCATCACGTATAGCTCTTACTTTAACCCATAAATTAAAATTACACATTCTGTGTCACCAAATATTTCCTCAAATTATATGAACGACCAAACTCGAGGGCAAAGCAAAGGAAAGAAAGGAAAAAGGAATAGGAAAAGGAAAATCGAAAACCCCTACTTCCCGTCCGTTTGGCTGCTAATGAAAGTAAAACCCAAGGATACTCAAATTAAATCCTTCAACCCACAACCTAATTGAGTTTAAGGACTCACCGATTTATTTCGTTGAAGAGACTCGGCTATACATACTCGATGAAACGTATCAAAACTGAAATACCAGGATGAATTGGGTTTCCATTCGACATACTAGAGGGTGTTGTGCTGCTAATACCACATTGATGACTAGCATAGACCATGAAGGATCTACTATACAAGAGGAGCCACTGTCAAAGGTCAGAACAACTACAACAACTGTGAATCTCTTACTTTTTTTTTTTTTGTGTTTTTTTCTCATTTTCTTCGATGTCTTGGCCATCATTGGACTAATGAATTTTTTCGGCTTTGCCTTTTGTGGCCTCATTTGGGATGATGAGAATGGTGTTATCGGCAGGACGAAGGATGTGCGAAAAAAAAAAATGAACTAAATGTGTAAATGAAAATGGGGAAAACTAAATGAAGCATCGATCCGAGTTCCGGTCCATCGGAGGAGGCTATATGGCTATGTGTGTGTTTCTGGAGGATGTAAGACAGGACAAAGGCAGCAGTTTGGAGGCCATAGCAAATCGAATCGAATACGAATTATGGAAATTTCGTTAAACGTCTTCCGTAAACATATTTTCGTTTGTGTGATGGCATCAGAGAGATTTCAAGGACAATTACATGGCACATGGTGAGCAAGCGAATGGTCAAGTTATTCTGATGGTCTTTTCGTTTTAATTGATTTTGGGGAGATCTAATAGAATATCGGAAGAAGAGAGACTGGGACAGTGATTAGATGAGAATCTTGGAGTGGAGTGGTGGTATGAATAGTAGTAGATGAATTGTGGTAATATTAAAGTACAGCTAGTAGCTGGTGATATCGGCATGCACAAATCCCAAATCAAAATAACTGATACTAAGTTCGATGCTCTTACAAGTACCAGTTGCAGTATGGGAACTTAAAAATTCAAGAACTCTTGGCATTTTTTCCAGGCCACACTTAGAACTCCTAATTGATTCCTATACCGGGCTCAAAAGCTTCTCAGGACAGGAAATTCCTCTGGGTTCTCGTACATTGCTGGTTAAGGCTTCCATTATCGATTGGGTATATTATGTCCATAACCAGTTGAAATGTCTGCTCGTCAAACGTACGGCGCGTGGATTAGAGGTGACGCAGAGAAGGAATCCAATCTTGACAGAACTCGAGGAGCTAGTAAGAATCTATAAGTAAAGAGAGAAGCACTTCCACAGCAGAGATCAATCAGGTAAGACGCAACTTTCACTAGGCAAGTCAGTCGAATCCTGAATATCGCATTCACCACGATTGCAGTCAGTGACATAGATTTGATATGGTACCTCAAAAAAGGAATCAAAATTAAATTCTAATGTTGACCAGTCCCACAGAAGAACCAGTAAGATAATAGAAGGAAAGGTTCTACCATCTATTATTCTTCTTAAAGTGCTCTCGACCCTTGTTTGCTTTCTCGGCTGTCTCGGGCACTCGGCTTCCAGTTGCGAAGACCAAGTTGTATGGCATCGGCGATAACTTGGTTTTTGTACCGGACGTTCAGCCTTCTTCGCCGTCTTGAACATGGAGGCTGTGATTCGAAGATCCTCGTGCCTGGACTCTTTTTGGCCATTCGGTCGATGTGGCTGAGGTAATGCAATCGCGTGTCATTTGTAGGATTCATATTAGTTCCTAGATAAGTGAACTCATCTTCACTTCAACATCAACTCATTTCGCTTGCTCCTCAATTGCTGCCGTATTTGTTTCCAAATTGCACAGAGCATCGCTTTTTTCCACTCATTTGGATAAGTTTCGATGTTTAAGGTGGGTGCATCCATCTTACTTTGGGGAACCATTTACTCCTTGGTATGAAGGAGCCAATCTTAGCCGTTCAGTCGTTGCTGAGATCGTTGAATTGTAAATTCACCTAATGGGGCCTTTCTAATGTGACTTATAGTCTCTCCTTCTTCTTACTATTTTGAGGATGGTTCCTCTCTTGCGTCCGATGGACCTGTTTTTATTTAGCATGGGCCAAAACAGCCTTGCAATGTTACAATGGTCGAGCTGTTACCATCGATGGTGTTTAGCATAAGATGTTGGCGCCTCGATGTCGGCGAGGCTTATGATTTTTAGACCGGGGCTCATCAGCTCCACACTTCATTGGTTATTACTGCCAGCTACTTGGCTTTCCAATAAAACTTTCCGATGTTGTTGCGCTCGCGAAATTGCTTGGTATCCTTGAGCTGGGAAACAGCGTGGTCCCTTTTCTTTTAGGGAGGATTCTCTTCTCTTCCCTTCTTTTTGTCTGGTACTTCTCTCTGTTGCTTCTATACGTGAACCAAATTTTAATGGTTTTACAATAAGGTACGTGAGCCACCTTTTTACTTATTGTCCTCAAGGATATCAAGGCTTAGGTGGGTTCAAGACTTTGTAGTACATTGATTATGGCCCATCTTGCATAGAAGCCGCGCAGCCAGCCAAGGGTGATAAAAGACGTTCAAGCGGAAACTGAGTACTTAAGAGGATTATATAGGTATATTCTGGGGTTTGGGTGAGATGATTTTGTCTGAATGGATGGTGGGGTTTTCAATAAGATTGAAGGCAGATCATTGTCCTATCGATCGAATACAAAGCAAGCTGCAACCTTTCAGTTATTTTACTCAAGTGTACTTGTTCGAAGCCTGACTCCAAGTTCCTCTGGATGACGAGAGTCTGCAGTTGAAGGAAGAGTTTGTATTAAAGAGAGTCTGCATAGAACACCGTTTATATAACATCTTTTATGGGTCTAAAAAAAATGCACAGCTGTTTAAAATTATTTCGAAAGAGAGCACAAAACGGTCACGTAAAATGCTGCAGCAATTTGCTATAAAATTTAAATATACTACGAAAAATGTACATCTAATTAATTCTGCAGAAATTCTTCGGAATGAAATGCAAGCCATGAAAGGATGCAAAATCAAATAAAACAGAGAAAAGCAAATAAGATGATAAAACATGGTAGTCTTCTTCTTCCTTTATTAAGCAGAAAAAAAAAATGCTGGTAAAGACGAAAAGAAGAAGACAGAAGCAAACAAATTTAAGGACACCCATGATCCACTGGTGCGATAGTACTCCATTTTTATCTCATGTTCAGCAAAGTGTCTGTCCCAAAACCACAACCTAAATGCGAAAAATACCAGCGAGTAATTGAGTTGGAACAACTGCCACTACTACGTTTACCAATCGAGTCCTGTGCAGCTACATAGCTCCTTCTAACTTCTTTTTCATCATCATCATCAGTGCATCCTCCAAACTAAAGGGGGAATGGTGAAAAATTCTGGTGAACCGCAATTTCCGGCGGCATACCACTCAATCAGTAAATGAGGAGGAGTTCTGGTGGTGTAGCTGGAAACAAGTAGAAAATGTTGCATTAAGATCCTTGATGAGTTTATCTCGTCCAACTAAAACGATGTACAAGCGGTGGGAGGGAAATTTTATGCCAAGTAAATGTGTACAAAGTATAAGAGGTTGATGTTTTTTTTAATCGATTTAGATGAAGTAGTAAGTTAAGGATTTGGTTTTTCCAATTAACACTATCGATTGGCTTAAATCAGTTTCAGGGTATAGTGTAAAGTTAAGGAAAAATTCAGCAATTGAATTAAGGATCTAGATGCTGCTGTACGTAGTCATGCGAGTAAACATAATTTATATACTACATCCATAATGACTTTTCGCTCAATTTGGTTGAGTTTTGGTTCACTTTTGCTTCGATACGTCATTTGGGCAACTAAGATTGCTGCTTTAGACTTTGTTATTAGTTCTTTGCGGAATCCCTAGATGTCAACACAAGCGCTTACTGACACGCCCACTATTAGAAAAAAAATCCTCTTCTTAAGACCTTTTTATAAGAAATTTGAACTCTAACCTCGTAACGAGATAAATATTGGAGGGAGAAGCATGCATTGGGGAAGTTCTTTCTTGAAATTTCGTGTCCAAAACACAAATGTGCCGTCTTCGGCAGTCCTTTCTGTCCTTTGTTAACTTAAGAGTGCGTTAGTATGGGGTCAAAAACAGCTTCCGCGAGGTACCTTCGAAGACACCGCCGCCGGCTCTCTGAAAACTGGCGGTACTAACTCATAGATGATGGCAGACATTATCGCTGACTGGTGAACTAGGAACGGGTTTTGCTAAGGTCTCGAACCGAGGATTTTGCTACAGTCTTGAACCGAGTACTTCTTGACTTTACAGATTGAAGGAACCCAGAACTTGAACATGATTTTGTACTTTAAAACCTGGACATACTGGGAGTAAGAGTGACATGGTAGTAAGGCGTATCAATCTGCTATTGGACTGCCACTGTAAATACCTACAACATGCAGAGGCGGTAGGGAATAGGATTTCAATAGACGGATTCCGGACTAGTGCTCTTGTCACTTACTGTCGTTCAGAGGTCTAACGACACGAAAACGCCCAGGTTCAGCAGCGATCGATCTGGGGATCTAAAAGTGCCCTAAGAGGTCTTGGACCCATCTGAAAATAATTATCAGCTCATTGACAATGGGCTGCCTAGAGAATCTGAGGAAGCAGCAAGTAGGTGGTACAGAAGAATCGTTGATAGCATGACCGAAAAGCTGATAGGTGGCTGCGGCTGCATTAGATGCTCACTCAGATGGGTCTTTGGTTGTTTTGGAAAAGGATCAGTCAGACATGATCCTCCAGTAATAACGACATCATTACAGCGACTCAAATACTGAAAAACAATAAGACGATCCGGTTTCTGCTCTGGATTCTTTTATGTCGATCACATAAAAACCCTGCGGATCATCATCGAGTAGAGCATTGAATATCGATTGCTACTTGACTTCAAAGAGCATTCCAGATAAATGAATAGTCCACATGTCATAATTTGAACAGAGGAATGTTGTCTGAGAAATCCCTAGCCCAAAGTGGAGCTCGGCAAGGCTGCATTCTTTCACCAATATTGTTTGTACTGGATCAAACCAGGATCAAATCCCAAGGTATGTTCAAAAGCTTGCACATAATGCACCATAGGGCTTCTTGATTCAGTTGTGTATGTCAGCCTTCCACCTTAATTGCATTCGTTTTAACATCGGCACTTTTAGGCTCCATCTTTTATTATAATCGTGCGAAAGAATACCCTTTTACTGCTGTGCACGACAAGCGCGTAAATAAAATTGAAATAGAAAAAGCGAGCAATAATGTTGCCAATATTGTTCTCCATAGGTAGTGTCCAAATTGACTGGGGAGAGTTGTATGTCATTTTTTGCATTCGTTCATAATTCACAGTATATTTTTCGCGATACTGTTGGAAAACCCTAAGGGCGAATTTCGGAATTAAATACCATTACCCATTTAAATGGAAATATGCAATACTTTATGAAATTTAATCTTAAAGCATTTCACTTAAACGCCTGCTTTATTGCAAATAAATAAATAAAAAACTCATTGAGATCACAGTCGATTGCATGTGACTCCACCATGTGTCAACAAGGATGCCAAAGCCAATGGACCATTGTATAAATTTCATCAACATCCAGGACTATTCACGTAATCATTCGCCACCATTCATTTAACACAAACAGTAATCAACAGACGACGAGCGAAACAAATCACTTTATTCTCAGAAGCAAATATCCATCATTCATCGAAATGCCGTTTTTTTGTTGTCCCTGTTGTTGCCGCTGTGCCGTTTTATTTACATAAGCCTGCACTGCTGCGGACCGGACCGGAAAAAAAACGAAGTAATTCACAATTTACCGTCATAGACAATTGCCCAGGAATTACATGTTACGTCCCTCTATAATTTTTTTTTTTTTGTTTTTTGTTAGGACATGCCTTCCGCAATTGAATGACACATACAAAGGATTCGAGGTTTGAAAACAAGAAAACAAAAGAACACAGCAAATATAAAAATAAATTCCAAGCTAAATCCGCCCCTCTACAGTTTTTCCATTTGAATTAATTCGTAAATTATTCGTCAAAGTCCTTGGTGTGTATACACACCAGCAGCATGTAATATCGTTTCGTCATTTACCTACCAAATAATGTTTATTTCTTTTTATTTCCTCCACCCATTGAATTTGTTTCTATTTCGTCGATTTTATATAAACAAATTTGTTTCGTCCGCCACGCTAAAATGTGACAATGTATTGGGATTCACCAAAAATGTCCTTTTTAAATGAATAATTGTGTATGTACGCCATCCGCATCCGTTGTCCTGCAGAAAAAACTCTGTGGATTCAAAAAAAAAAAAATAATAAATTGTATTGAAAAAAAAGGACGATGAAAAAAGCAACGTTCACTGAATTTTTCATTTACCGTTTCGCTTTTGCCAAGAGAAAATAGATAAACACGAATAAGGCTAAATTAAAAAATTGTTTCGTCCTTTGTTTGATCGCTCTAAAATCTCATCTTATTTTGTAGAGAAAACTTCTCTCCTTTCTCTATGTTTTGCTTTCGTCCAGAAAAGAAAAACTAATGCAAATATATCCTTCCTTATCCTGCAAAGTGTGTGTGCGTGTGTGTATTTTAAGTGGAAGCTGGTGCAATACCCATTCCATGCTCATTAAGTCTTAACATAGGTAACTTTTAGGGGTATCCTTGTCGTATGTTTTTCGTAAACTCATTACTTTTAAACGCCCGGGAATAAAGGTGGTCCTTTAAGCTCTACTCTCTCTCTCCTTGTTGTAAGTATATCCTTTTTGTGTAGGAAAAAATAATCCTGTTCATAGCGTTTATGGTAGTTTTAGACCACTATGTATGTAAATTTGATTTTATACAGTTCCTCCAAATGTTTGTTTGTTTAGGATTAAAGATGTTTTCATAAAAACAAGATTATAACGGTTACTTTTAATGTGTGAAGTTTACACATAGAATCTTTTATGTTATTGATGTTGATATCAACAAACTAAAAAACCAAAAAAACTGAAAAAAAGGATAAAGTTTGTGTTCGGAGAGTAGGGAGATCATCAAGATTTGAGTTTTTCGATAAAAACGGATTGAAACAGTATCTCGGATGGGTAGAGCTCCACTCACAGGATTTGGGGTCCTTTGCGAGCGAATCATTTGCATAATATTATGATAAAGTGAAAAGATAAAAATTGTTCGGAGTGTGTTTAACCACTTGTGTGCTGGATGTCTGGAGATGGTTAACGAATATTTAATAATCTTATTTTTTTATTGCTAAGTACACAGATTATACGTTTAGATTAAGTGACTTAAAGGGTGACTTATGAAGCTTTAAATCGGGATTTCTGTTATAACCCTTTTTATGTAGATTATATAAAGTGAATGGTGATGGAGTGGAAGGTTCTGAGGGTAAATGTATGAAACCTAATGAATGGGTTTTATCTTTTTTCTTTCGAATTGGCAACACTTGCTCCACCGACAGTCAATTTGACATCTGACAGGTGATTTGCGCTCAGTTTAGTTTGACATTTCGCCATGAGTGAACATATGGCAGAACAACGTTTGCAAACTGCGCGAATACACATAATGGGCCATCACACACTACGGTGCAATTACCACCGGGGTAAAACAGAGTGACAGGGAGATGAAATGTGAAGAAATGGGGTAAAATCTTCATCCAGTAGAGTTTGGCAGAAAAGCAATTTATTTGAATTTACAAAGCTCACAAATTGGATGATGAACCAGCTATGGTACCGTGTTCTCCAAGCATATATCAACGGAACCCAACGTTTTCTTTTGGTCTTTATTTGACAACTACCACATAATGACGTTTCGCAGATTTTCGTAGGAAAAGTGGGCGAGTACATACTATTTTTGAAATTTAGACAATTCTCTCTTGATTTACGTTATTCATTTCCCAACGGATCTCTTTTGACAGACTGTCATTCAATAATAACAGCAAAAGGTATAGAGTGACTCTACAAAATGGCTGCGTTAGCTTCCATTTGATTTTGACGGAAATGTTCGAATACATCAAAAGTCGCTGGTAGCTTGGGGAAGCCAAATGTCAAATAGATCGAAAATGTTTATTCGTTTATGTCTATGGGTTGGAGCGAGTAAATTATGACGCCTTTCATTCCTAGAGTCTTAACTTGGAAAATGTCCACGATCCTGGACTTTTCGATGAAATATTCTCGCACATTTCAAGAGTAAAAACATTAAGCCAAATAAGTCTGCTACAACCTCATTTTCATCCTCATTTATTTTACGTAAATGCCTAGCTTCAACGAGTCCTTTACCTACTTTGAGCCCTTGGCATAAAACATTCCCACTACAGAGAGTTCCTTGAAGAGCCAAAGTAACTTATTTTCTTAATATTTTTTTTGTTTGCATTGATAACAGAAAAGGATATTAAGCAATAAACTACATTAAGATGACTACATCCCTTGAAGAAGAACTTTCCCATCTCTTGTACCACATTCGCTTAATCAACTCTCACAGAAGCGTCCCACATATCTATGTCCTTACATCTTATATCTTCGTTCTCCATCTTTCGCATAAACTACGTAACAAATTCCATTTACACACAAACTCTTCTTCTCCGACGAGGAGCAAATAATAAAATATCTCCTCGAGGACGCAGTTGCATCTATAAAAAAAAAAGAAGAAGCCTCCTTAGTGGATTAGTAGACGACAGAGGAAAGGATGCATTTCCCCTATACACCAAGCAATTGTGTGAACGAAGAATGCAGAAAAAAAACTCGAGGATTAAGAAGTCTCATGATTCCATTCAAAGGAACCAGCAACACAATTGAATTCCGACATAGTTTAATGTTTCCCGGCTCTCATCTCTCTGGATGGAGGACGAGGAAGAAAGGCTCCACTCACACACATAGTTGTACACCAAATGAATGAATGAATTCCAAACGACAAGGTGTTCACCATAAGTCGCTCGAGCTGGGTGGAGGAAATGGAAGAAGAATTCTCCAAAGCACCCCCGCGCATCCAGCGAGTCAGTCAATGTGTGTGTGGACGATCGAATTCTTTAACGTGTCAACGAACCAAGTTAGAAGGACTTGTGATGTTGCTGATTCATTCGGTATTCTCTCCACATGGAAGCTCATTCGATATTCAATGGAATTTTTCGTATATCCTTCTTCCTGAGTGCGAGTCTCTCCGTTATTGTGTCTGTGTCTCTGTGTGTGAGCGGAAGTAGTTTCATTGCATTTGCAGCATTTTTATTACGCAGTTGATTGCTTCATTTGGGAATTCCTGAATGATACTCCGCTTGAAGCTCTTCGCCTCCCTTGGCGCTAGCTAACCGAATCGTTCCCGGTTGCCTTTCTCATTTGTTTATATGATTAGGATTACCGGATTTTATGATTCATTTTGTGTGTTCATATGGTGCGGTTAATGTTATCTTTATACTAAGGGAGCAAGTCAAGGATGCCACTTAAGGAAGGGATTTCTGTTGATATTTTCGAGTTTGGCATGAGTTTAACCCTTTGTTGTGGAAGGATTTGCAATTTAGTCACAAGCACAAGCAATACGGAGAGGATTTGGGAATAGAATTCAACAGGTTGCGTCAATTTTTGAAGTTAAGTGCATTTAAATTAGTTTTGCGGTTAGGTAAACGATTTCAACTGACTTCGAGTGCAACGGAACTGGATTTGAAGATAAATTGGAAGAGTTTGCCTCTATCTAAGGCATAAGGCGTCTAAACCGCAATTCCAATCAAAAGTCCTACTTTTATTGAACGACCCATCTGAATCAGAGAACTGAGAAAGGTGCAGTGATAAGCATGCTAGTCCTCCAGAGAGACCACAGGAACCATCTCGACCGCAATACTTAAAGTAAAGCAATCGGGCGCGATATTAAAAACGATTCAGCCTCTTGCCACATGGGTCATTACAAGATCATGTAAGCTCTCCTAAAAGTCAACATTGATTCCTTGACTTCAGCCTAAAAGTAAGTCTAACATTTTTAGATAGAAGAGCCACTTCATCCAAAGGGTTGACAGCTACCTCCGAAAAAAAACGCAGACCACTCTAGTGAGTCGCAGGACAAACTGGATTCACACCGAAGACAAAGGTAAATGAATGAAGAAAGAGTAATGAAGAAGACGAGTTAGTCTAGAACTGTCTAGAACTCTGTTCGTCCTTCACTGGAATGCAAATGACAAACAGACATTATTTGATGTCTTCAGAAAGCTCTGGATAAAATACGACAAAGTGAAAGTAAATGGACGGATGGACGAATGGAGGAAGGAGGGATAGACGGATAGACGGATGCAGGAATGAAAGAATGGAGGAATGGATGAGTGGACGAGTGGACGAGTAGACGGGTAGTGGACGAGTAGACGAGTAGTGGACGAGTAGACGAGTAGTGGACGAGTAGACGAGTAGTGGACGAGTAGACGAGTAGTGGACGAGTAGACGAGTAGTGGACGAGTAGACGAGTAGTGGACGAGTAGACGAGTAGTGGACGAGTAGACGAGTAGTGGACGAGTAGACGAGTAGTGGACGAGTAGACGAGTAGTGGACGAGTAGACGAGTAGTGGACGAGTAGACGAGTAGTGGACGAGTAGACGAGTAGTGGACGAGTAGTGGACGAGTAGACGAGTAGTGGACGAGTAGACGAGTAGTGGAGAGTTTTGCTTCTGGGGAAAGGACCTGACGGACTAAACCAAACTGTATTTACCTAAGAAAGCGCTAACCTTACCTAACATAAAAGGTAGGGTTATCAGGCTTCTTCATCTTAAGAACACTTTCAGAGGCTTCATGATGCCATAAGCTATGCTTTTTACTCCTGTAAGCTAAATTTGTGTATTCTTATAAGTCTGTAGAGCAGCTCTTGCGTGTAACCTAGTTCTCCTATCTGGAAGGATTTCTTGAGAGTCCAAGGATTGAAAAATACTCGTACAATCTGTTGTTCAATTTATTCACGAATTGAAACATAATAAATGTCTAGACGTTCAACATTAATCCATAGAACGTCAAATTGAAAACGAGGAATCAAAACGAACGATACGCCACATTTCCAATTATCCTTCTGCTTGCAATAACACCGTCATATAAACACGAATAATATCTTCCTTACTCGTCCATAAAATTTATTCCCTCCAACGGAGAAGAAACATCCATAAGCACACACACACACACACACACAACCGTAGAGAAGAGACAACACTTTATTCCTTGACGACTTAAGATTGCATAAAACTCCTTTTTTCTTTCCTTTTTCATTTAATGTGGTTTTATGTGACACCATTTTCTGGCAAAAGTGCGAAAGCAATCCTTACCACCCGCTGCTTTCAGCACTGAAACAATAAGAAAAGCATTCTGCTGAACCGTTGACATTGCATTTCCAATGCAAACCATCCTGTCGACGGCCGGGCCGTGCACACACCGTTAAACATAAACCCCATCCTTCCAGTCAGAAATCAAATTGAAATTTCCAACAAAAACAAAACGAAACAAGGACACAATCCTGTCCTGCTGCTGTACTCTCAGCCATACTTCATATCGCATTTATATCTCGAGCAATAATGAAAGCCACAGCGCCAACGAGAGAAAGCCTGATGGCCTCCTGATACAATGCACCATGCGGCTGGTTGCTCCTTTGCTTTTCTCGCCACCACCGCAGTGTTTTTGTGGCGCAAGGAGGAGCGGCGGAAATTATCGTGGCCGCATAACTTCAGGTGTAGTGTCGTGGTTCACCAGTGGGTGGCTAAATTTTTATGGCAACAAGCTGGTACTGTTTTGCGGTGCTAAATGGAATATAAAATTTCAACTAGGTCCTGGATTTACTGCCACCGTTGTTTTTTTTGTCGGTTCTTTGGTGAGAAAGAAGGACCTGTTGATTGCGGTGTGAAAATTTAATTACGAACTCCTGTCTATTGTTCGCACGTTAGTCATTTCACTTGACAGGTTTATATGGCAGTCTTGGTCCTTGCAATGTATATGATTGGACATTAATCTGGTAACCAATTCACCACAGGTGGTCGAAATGAGACTAGTCCACCTTTAATTGCAAGAACTTTAGTTTTAATGACCAATTTACCTGCGAAGAGTATCTGAAAACCAAAGACAGATGGCTGAATTGGAAAACTTTTCGAAACCCCATTAACCCAAAGAGGTTGCTTTGGCTTTCGTTTTACTCCGTTTCTCAATTTTGAAACTTTTGCAGGACGATAATTTCACGGCAGTTAACTCAGCGATGAAGTGATGAAATATTCATAACTGAGCAACACGTGTACAGCCTTTATCCACTGCTGGCTTTGGAGAGATTGATTTGAATTTTCAGCGAAACATCCTTGAAGGGATTTAATCTACATAATGCGCGGAAATGAATTTAAAGTGAGTTGCATGTAATGCAAACTTTAAGGGGACACTCAAGAGAGTCCTTACACTAAATTGTTATTCTGATTTTGGAAATGGGCAGTGACAGAGGACGGAACTAGTTGTGTTATAAAATACAGGTGAGGTCATCCTCATTCGCTCAGGCATGTCACGTTAGTCATAGCGATAGACTTCTAGCACTTTCCACTTTTCGCAGAGGGCTAGGACCTTTCAATTGTTAACACTTACCTTGTAGAGATTTCGCCGAACTTGTTGCGGATTGTTTGACCTGGTTACATTATTATATCTGGTGATTTATGATTTATGAGGACTGCAAGGGATTACTAGTTGCCTTCCATAATTCGGCTTATAACTCGTCCTTTTGAGCATCTATAAATGGCAGGTGACTTCTTTTGGTTTTGCACATATCTTCTTGATAGAAAGACGGTGATAGTGCGGGACGTGAGGATGTTGTTGTTTAGAGATTGTATTAGCTCCTCTTCCAGATAGACATTTTATCTATTGGTTGGTACATTTTATAAGCCTTTAAACTAGAGTCAGCTCTCTCTGGTTAGGGATACCTTTACTATACTAACGACTTGAAAATAGCTAGGGTTATATTCTATCATTTGCTTCCATTCAGCAAAAATAACGTTGTTCGGTCTTGCTCAACTGACTATTGCACTTGTACCAAATGCTTATATAGGCGCAACCGTTCAGTGAAAAGTGCTGGTCTAGTACAGCATCCTTAGTCGTTTTTAAAGAACACATGCCTCTAAGAATCACTTCAAAAGCGGCAAAGGATCTTATGTCTCACATACTATGGCTGAATATATACAAACTTATGGCAGCTGGACAAGTCTTTAAACTGATCACTCGCTTATTCTTAATCAACTGCTGCAGCTCTTATCCAACTAAAACTGTGGGACACACATTCCCTCCAGGAAAGGTTGGGAGAGTAATAAGGCGCTTTGTAAGGGATCCGTCTGCTACTACACAGGCGGATATGAAACAGAAACTGAAGTGAGTAGAGATGTATCCTCTCTAGATCTAAGCTGTAAGATCTCCTTCCGTCTCTGTGATATGAAACTTACAAGAAATATTACGATCTTTACAGTCAAGCTGTGATCACGTCCTTGGATTTAAACACCTTCGATTTCAAAACTGCCCTCAATTGCCACCTATCTCTCAATGACATGGCAGAACCATTCAAAATTTACCTCATTTGTGTGCTCAGCCATTATGACAGTCTAAGTAATTGTGCCTCATTCAGTCGACTCTACCGAAAAATTGAAATCTCAACATGCCTCTCAAATGCGATCTAAGCGCCTTAGGTGGATCTCAAACGCTGCAATAGCTTAATAAGATTGAAAAGATCTTACTCGGTGTCATCACGGGACACTGAATCATTGAGAGGTAAGTCCTTTGAAGCTACATAAATAAAAAGAAGAAGACTGTTCCTTACCTTGTATTTACACGCCAAGCGCCATCACTACAAAGGAAGCTATACCTAAGAGTATTCTCTTCTTCGAAAACTTGGACGAAACTTGATATCGAAATCGGTCGTCTTCAGCGCTTCATAATAAACTAAAGGTTAGGATGAGGATACGTTACTCTTCGGAATCACAATGGACATTGTGATGTGGGATCCTTTAAAAGAATGAACTGAGCCCGTACTCAGTATTTCCACGTACTGAACCCACGTCCTCTACTACTCCTGATCCTCGCGGCAGTGCCGTCTAGCATTTCATCGCGAAAGGGCTTATGTACTCGGCTCGTTTGTGCATTTCATTGCTCCTTCATGATAGTAGGAGGTAGTAGTTTCACTTACTGCTTCCCAAGCTTCTTGTGCGCTGAGCATCGGCGTGATGATGTTCTCTGGGCCTAAGTCCACACAGAGTCTTTTAGCTAACATGCTACGGCCTTTATGACACATGTTCCACGTTTCCCCCTGCTTCTATCCACATTGGACAATAAGAATTGTCTTCATGTCCAAATCTGTAGAAATATGCTTTGACACATCCATGACCTGTGAGTATCTGCGTCAGATTCGAAGGTTTTTTTTTGGGATCAATCTCTGCGTCCACCTATTTATGTGAGAAGGGTTCCATTTATCTTGTCATTCTTCCAAATTTGTTCTCGTTGCTGTTGGCATCGATGTTCTTTTGGGACGATATTTCCGTGCGAGTTCTTTAACGAAGAGGTCTATGGCATCATTCTAACCATCACGAGTCGTGTAGGATTGTTCGGGAGGCGCTCCATCCTCTTAGTTTATTGATTCGGTAAACTGCTCCTCTGTTTCTACTGTATGACTTGATGCTCATTGCCCCAGAGCGTTGATCATCACCGAGGTCGCAATTCTTGCCAAGAGTAGTCTTTCCTTTTGTTTAATTAACTCAATATATGGTATGATCCTTGCTAGGACAGACGATGTTCTCGCTGCATTCTCAGCTGCATGTTGTAGATCTTGCTCAAGATTGCAATGTTCTGACAATATTGGTCTCTCTTACAGTCTCCCTTACCGGTCTGTTACAGATAAGTACAATCCTCTGCTGTCTCGATGATCAGAATGGTTTTTTTTGCCCAAGTTTTTCTGGACTCGTTCTAACCTAACCTACAACCTGAAATAAGTTGTAAATTTCCCAAAATAACTTTGTATGGCTTCTGTTTTGCTAATATGTTTAAATTACCATCCATTCTTTTTTAATTTCCATCAATTTAAACAAAAAACATTTTGCCAATAGCAATCCACCCCTCGGGCAATAGTGCAGCCCCTGGATAGGAATTTCCAGAATTTAATTTAAATTTTTGATATATATTTTTGGAAATTTAAAACTTAATAAATTCCATGGTAATTGAGTTTTTTTTTCGCCCCCCAAATACCTACATCAGGATAGAAATGATAAATCATTATCTGCAATTGACGCGTTTCACGGGCCGCCGGATAATCATAATGAAATTGAAGCACCCCCACCCCCCGGGCAGCGAATAAAATCACTTTCAATTAAAATTTGTTCGCAGACACCCCTCGATGAGGAGCAGGATCCGCGTAGGCTTTTGCTTTAAAAATGTTGGGCGGAAAAAATTTCCCCAAAAAATTCCTCAAAGTCCATCAAGGAAGCAACAAACAGGAGCAGCTGCGGGGATGGGGGGCGGAAAATCATAAAAGAGTTAAACTTTTCGTTCTATTCTCAACTTGAAATCGGAAAAGTTTTTTCCAAGTTTTTCTTTCCTGTCCTATAATCTTCTCAATCAACATTTTCATATTTTATTGAGCCGAGGCGAGGGTTGGAAATTTTATAAATAATATTCTCTCAACGTTAGCAGTTTATTCTTTCGATTATTGTTTGTAAGGAAAAGTTTATTCAGCGTAAATTCATTTTTATTGGCAATTTATTGGCTACAAAAGTCAGTCCCACTTCTGACACCGCGTCGGGTGTTGGGATTATTGCTGGATTAGCAATAATGAAGAAAGATTCCAAAGGCAGATGGTCTGCTGGTTTAACCTATATTTATGATTAACTGTGGGGGGTGAAAAGTTCACAACCAATTGTTGACCAACTGAATGGGTCCTTAAGTCATTATTGCCCCGGAGTATCTTTTTACCCTGCTCATCAGCATTGCTTTGAAAGGTGGGAGGGTGTTGAGTGCGGTCAAAGACCATTGACACTCGGAAGTGACACCCTTCTGTGTCCCTTTTGTTCTGCTCACCCTGGTGGAGAGCACCGTCGAGTTGCAAATGGGTTCTTGAAGCTTTTAAAAAAGTAATTAAGCTTTTACTGTAGGTAATGGGTCCTTGTGAAGATTTCATCTTTTCGGGTCATCGAGGGTGTTGCTTGGATTAAATAAATTATCGATTCAGCAGTGACAAAGCAACGAACATAAGTTGATTGGTTGCTTTTTGATTGGTAGGTGACGTGGTTCAGGAGCTAGTTCCTTGGACAACTGTGCACGACTCTACCTCTTCCGAGCGGCAAAACAGACATTCAAAAGTATTACAGTCATGAGAAAGCCTCTTCAAAAATCCCTTCACCTTTCAAATACCGCATAAGACAGAATATCCCTTCTGTACGTTCAGAAATGTATACCTTGCACAACACGTACAGTTGTGAGTATCTAGGCCTGATTTATTTGCAGCTACAAGGTTTTCCAATAAGGATTTCCGAACTTTGACAGGTTATTCGGGCTATACGTTGAAGCTTCATCTGTCAAATTGGCTGTCATTTATTAAGTTAGTCTTGGCAAATCATGAAGAGTAATAGAGTTTAATAACATGGTTTAAATTGTTATGTGAAAGTGGATATTGCTGTTCGAGCAACTTCGCCCACTTTACAGCCTTCCGAGAGGATTATTTCTGGATAAATGGGTTCGTCTACAAGCCAAGTTGTCGAATTTGGGACCACCAAAGTGCAATGCATCCAGTGAAAGTCACTGTTTGGTGTGGATTTTGGACTAACGGCATCGTCGGTCCATACGTCAACGGTGAGCACTATCTGTCAATGATAACCAATATTTTTTGGCCCCAATTCGATGATATGGACAGCGATAATATGTCGGTACTATGTGTCAGACAGTCCGTTCCACAATAGACATTTTGAATGAGCGATTTCCGAACATGGTTATCGCACACGGAAGAGATGTGAATAGGCCGCCGAGATCGTGCGATTTGACCCCGTTGGACTTCTTCTTGTGTAGTTTTCTTAAGTCATTGGCCCATTCCAATAAATCATCAACCACCACTGTCCTTAAAGCCAACATAATCAATGCCATTGGTCAAATTCAGCCTGATTTATGTGTGAGAGTTATGGAAAATTGGACGTTTCGGATGTGTGCCATCCAGTGAAACCATTTTAGACATTTGAATGATGTTATACTTTACACGTAATGGCATACATACGCCTTCCAAATAAATAAAAAAAATTAATGATATTCCACTCACAGTTTGTTTTATTTAAATTTATAAATAAGAAGCTTTTAATGGAACACCCTTTAATTGATACATCTCGAACGATACCAACACTGAGTTATACTGTCTAACACCACTGAACGAGATTTCACAATTTTGCTGTTGTGAATGAAACATAAAAACCGTATTCACTTGGGAATGCATTTATTGAATTCATCGAATCGAGTGTATTTTTAGTGTTCCGGACCTTAAAAGGTAAGACGGAACACTTATGGGTTTGATACGGTGTCTGTCTGTCCGTCTGTCCGTCTGTCCGTCTGTCCGTCTGTCCGTCTGTCCGTCTGTCCGTCAGTCTGTCACAGCCCTGTAACTTTTGAACCGTTAGACATAGAGAGCTGAAACTTTCGCTATGTATACATTATGTGGAAGCCTGCACAAGATGGCGGCAATGAATTTCATTTTGGGAGCCCTTTTTTGGGCACCTTGTATGAAGGGCAAAAAAAAAATATTTTATTCCCCATCATGTGGCATATCAAATTAAAGAGAATTTTGCAAGGGCTCTATATATGTAAAAAATATTTTTTTCTGACAAAATTTGTTGAACAAAAAAGCTTGCCAAACATTTGAAAAATGTTGTCCCCCCCCCCCCCTAGCGGCCAGACCATAAATGCTAAAAATATGAAAAAAATTGGAGATACGTAGAATTTTGTGTAGATTGTGAAATAAGTACGAAAATTTCTGTATCTTATATATTTTCTGAGAAAAATTAAAAAAATGAGGTATCTGGTAGCCCACTGTATCTCCCCCAGTTTTCATGTTATCCAAATAATTTTTACAGTAGGTCATTTCGATACTACGATTTGCTCAAATTTCAAGTTTCATCCAAATCCGTCAAGTAGTTCTCGATTTTAGAAGAGCGGATGGACTTCCCTATATTCTCTTCTCTTGATGCTACCTCATTCGATTTCGATTTTTCAAAAACAAAGTCATTTGCACGAATGGATCGTATATGTTAGCTCTATGCTGCTATTGAAAGCTAAAAAAGTTTAAAAAACTATAATTTTTTTTAACTTTGGTTTTTTTTCAAAAATATTTTTTTTTTAAATTTTTGAAACTTTAAATGCTGTATTCCTTCGCATGTCAAGCATTGCCAATGTTTTTTTTTACTTAAACCATTTAATAAGCAAAGTACCGTCACATGCATTTATATCCAAAACCTTGGTACGCCTAAACTAACTGAAAAATGAAATTTTATCAAAATCGTTGAAACCATTTTCGCTACGTGAAGGAACTCTAAGAGTAGGGCTACAACAAAATTTTCAATGTTCCCTTTAGGGGCCATGCAATAGCTCCCTAACATGAAGTTTGAAATAAATTGATTCACTCGTCATACAGACAGACAAACAGAATCCGCAGACACACTATAACGAGCTTTTTTAACAACGTAATTTCAGAATTGACTAATATCTCCAGTTCCAATTCTTGCACGAATTCAATACATGCTTTATATCGAAAGTGCAGGTTAAAATGGAATGAAATCTCAGCACAGTATTTCTAGCACATACCTACGTACTTGCCCAAATTTTAATTATTGATTGCATTTTTGAGTGGTGAGCTAAACAAAAACAAAGAGAGCCCAAATGGTTTTAAACTCATTTGATTGACTATTCATTTGTACCAATCAAGTGAGGGAATGAAATTATTTAAATTTATTATTAATCATCAGGGGTGGATAATTTAACATTTTTATTTAATGCCAGCTATTGCCAGGACTTCGTTGGTATGGGCTTTAGGTTAGGCGTGTTCAATGGTGTACGATAGATGTCGTTCTCGGTTCGACAATAGATGGTGCTAATGGCACAAACACAAGGTCTTTCAAGCACAATGATGAAAAGTATTATGATCCTGCTGAGGTTTGTGCCTTAGCCAAGAATATGGGGTGGGTTTTCTCTGTGTCTGTATTGGAACCTATGAATAGGTGCTGATCTTCATTCTTTTTAGATAGACAGTCTTAAGTTTATCGCCTGGAACTGTTAACCGCTTTGTAGTTCTGTTGAAACGCGCCTTGAGGTATATGCCTGTTGTCATTGGCCAAGTTGTGAAAGGCCAAAGTAGTTTAGAATGATGGAAGCTAGTATCGAGCGAGCTGTCAATGATTGCTTGGGCTTTTTCTATCTAATTCATTGGCCATACGATATAAAGCTTGAAGCGTAAGTACTCTGCGACATATGAGATAATAATGTGCTGGAATTCATGGTCTTGGGATCAAATAGAGTTTCTTTTCTATACTCACTGTCTTCAGCTGCTTATAGTTGATGGGATGGCATTGATGGTTGCTTGATAGTCAACACATCATTGATGTCAATGTGTTCTTTGCATTTTAGGAAGGCTTACTCAAGGCAAGGCAAAGCAAGTTCTTTCGAGCAGAACTTGAGATTAAGGCCGAAAGCTTTGCAATGGGGTGTTAGGCTCTCCGAAGTACCTTCGATTTCTGACTATTTGGTGATGGTGGATTTTCCATAGATGAGCCAGCCAACGGTGAGAAGATTCTTAGCTTCAGAATCCTTGCTGAAGTTGTCGAGAGTCCGAACATGACCCCAAGAGTAGTTTCTGACGTCCTTAATAGCGCTGGTCACAAATGGTGTTCTGATTGTAAGCTTATATACAGCAAATCAGTAGACGAACTGTACGTGAGGATAAGTCATAAGCTAGGGCAGTTTGAGCAGAGTCTTTTGGGTTTCGGTAAGTAGGGTCTTGTAAGAGTAAAGGTAAAGAAATCAGTTCAACAGATTATTTCTGATTCAGTTGCGGTTATAGATGTCTGAAGGTATTGTGGATGCGGGTATACCCGCCCCATATTTGGCTTTTTGAACTTAAGTGTTGGTGAGCAATTTCGTGAATTCATCCTTGTGGCCTAGAGCTAGAACCCAACAGAGGTGAATACAACTCCATGAGAGCATCAATTGAACACGGTCTGTTGTGATGGACCTTATAGCCTTGACGGCCACTAATATGCTTTAGAGATACAGAGCTATCTGTAGTGCTTTTATTTCCACCTGCAATATGGTTAGACAATATGATAATCCACTTTGCGTCTTCCTGAGATAAGTAGATTGGACTGCCATCCATCTTCGAAAGGTCTCAAAGGTCAGCAGTCAAAAGCAAGCCAAGGAGAAGGCAGAAAACCATTGCAAGTATCACGCTAAAAGATCGACAACTTTAAGAGTCTATCGACGCACAAGTTGTGCATGACTGCTAATGAATTAAGTGCATTGAGCTATCAGGGATACCAACACTGTATTGTCCATTTTAATAGAATATCCTAGTCTTCCTTAGAAAACCGAGTAGGAGCTTTAATGACGAAAAGTTTTAGCCAGGACAATCGTTAAACTAAATGACATCTAACTCAATCACATTGAGGTGTTCACCTTGAGAATAAGTGATCTGGGATTAAGTGGGACAGTAAGCTACTGATTCTATCTGCAGATCATGATACAGAAGTTGTTGTTTGTGCACTGAGAGACTCCTTGGAACGCAACACAGGAAGCTACTGATTCTTTTCATTGCTCGTGGATTACTTACTTACCCTGTAAGTCCTGTATCCCCTTCCTAGGGCATCTACAACGCCTACGCGCCTTGCGCTCTCCGCAACTCTTTCTCAGTTGCCGTGCCTCCTTCCTCACTGTTGTGGACCACGTACTCCTAGGACCGCCGCGTATCTGCTTGAATAGCTATGAACCTGTCACCCTTTCGGAGAGTGTGACCAATCTACTGAGAAAGCCGTTCGTTAGAGATTCCTCGCGGAATTATGTTGCGCACTCTCTAAACACTATGTAATTGGACCATTATGTCTTAATATACTCAAAACCTCTCCCTATCTAGTACCATCAAACAGAAGTTGGATCTAGGGAAGTCCTTGTGTGAAAAATATCCCCTAGATCTCACTATTAATGTCCTGTATATTATAATGAACACTTAGATGGCAATCTCTATATGATGTTGATGTTGCATTCCAAATTTCTCCACTTAACACATCGCCCAACATAAGTCATATCAACAACATCGTTTTTCTGCTCCTTGAACTGCCCGCAGGGATTCAAGTATATCCACCTCGTCATCGACAATATATTTCCTTTTTTCTGTGCTTTTCAACTCTCCAAACAGTAAGTCCTTCCAACATCATCATTATTTTGATTGCAAGCCATCGTTCACCTTTATCCTTGAACGAATGTACCTTCAAGGAAATTTCACAGATTACAAGGCATTATTCAGCCAAAAAGGATTACGGGCCTGTACTGTAAATTATAACTTGTGTGACGTGTGCATTGTGGTTGTGTGTGTCGGGGCAAGATAATTTGATTGTTCGCCTTAAGGGTGTTCAAATAGACTTCCATAGTTGTCCTTGTCACTTTACAATGAATAGCTATTTCAGGACTTAAAGCCAAACAAAGGATTTCCTCTTTAAAGCTGATTTCTACTTTATTCTGAGTCCAAGTGGACCGCATGTTCTTGGTCATTTATTTGCTGGATTATATCTTTCGTCACGATTTCGCAGTAGACACGCATTTGTCCGTGAGAACTGATGTGCGTGCGTGTGTATTTATTTATTATCCTCAGAGATTTTTTGACTAAGTAAAAGTTTGTGACCCAAAAATAACAACAACTCTGTTCGTATAGAATCCGTCAAGAACTAATTAATATGCTTCACGGCATATCTGTGTGTTTAATGAGTGGGAGGCGAGGAGATACATCCAAACATTCTTCTTCTCGTCTGTCATTCACAAAATATCCTAATGTTTCATGTTACATGTACATTCGTGGGAAATAATTAATCAAATCAATTTTTCTTTTTTTTTTTTTTGTGGAAAAGGATCTGACGCACTTAATTTGCACGCCAAAAAGATATTCATTCGCTGTCAGCAGATTTTCTTTTTAAAGCAATTAACTTTCTTTTTTGGAGAATTATGAATCTGCGCTTTTGTTTTGAAAGGTAATATCTCAAGGAGGGTATGTAGTTCTGGGAAATTAAAATTTAAATTAACACACGCGTGTCGGTGTTCTCGAAAGAAGTTTGAAAGGAACTCCTCTCAGGTTAAGGCAATTTTTAAATGTTTTCAAGCATATTTTTTGGAATATCTACTTTTATGTAGAGATTGATTAATTTAAGCAGTTGATTGGAGGAAATACTATTACTGAAGTTAAGGCACCCATAATATGTCCACCTTCAGAATGAGATGCCATTTTACATGAACCTAGAAATGTTTCCAAAGGTGCATCAAGGCACCAATATGCATTGCCAGGAGGATTGTACAACATGGCCAACCGCAGGTGTTTGGCTTACCGCAGGGATCGAGACGGGGCCATTGTAGTGCTCCGTCATAACCCTATTTAACCCTACATTAACCCAAGGCACCAATGTTCACTGCCCAGAAAGATATTCCAAAGAGAATCTCCCCTTTTCAACTTCCTTCTCCGTGTAGGAACGTCTGTTTCTGTAAAGTGTTCTTGTCTTCCTAGCTGTAGATGGGCTTCTTGATCTTATGTAAAGCAGTTAGCGCTGCTGTCAACTTGGAATTGACATTTCGTTTCAATTTCTCCTTGTTTCAGTTGACATTTCTCTATCTGTCACCGTTGCAATTAAGCTCTTAAGTTCTTCACATATAGTCGAACGTCTGTTTCTGTAACACTATAGGTTTAAAGTGTTTTTGTCTTCCTAGCTGTAGATGGGCTTCTTGATCTTATGTAAAGCAGTTAGCGCTGCTGTCAACTTGACATTTCGTTTCAATTTCTCCTTGTTTCAGTTGACATTTCTATATCTGTCACCGTTGCAATTAAGCTCTTAAGTTCTTCAAATCTATTCGATTGATCTACTACCTTTTGTGACGGCAAGTGTGTCTCTCTAATGTTGTTACCTTCGTCGGAATGGACATCTAGTACATGCATTTTCTTCCTGCCCAATGTGGCATCGCTTCCAAGACTTTTTGCATAATCTTTAGATTTACTTTTACCAAGGATTCCATCCATGTTTACAGCCTTTACGCTGCATGCTTCAATAATCCTCGCCAAAATGGATATGAAACTCATAAACTCAATATTAAATGCATATCATCGGCGAATGTTCACGTATGAATGCAATTTCATTAAATGTCTTCATTTCAAGAAAGACAAACGAACGTCATCTCGCAAGAAGGACATCAAACGACAATTTCATCTCTCTACACGAGTAGGTACTGCTGTCACATATGGTGAAGCAAGCAAAACAAGTGCACCAGATGAAAGCGATACATTGAATCCAAACCAGTCATTCATTCAAATACACAAGACGACAGAGCATGCCCATCGAGTGATGACACGGAAGATATTAAAAGTCAAACCGTTGCTACTACTCCCACCAGGCACCAGCCAGCCAGCGCCTCCTTTGACTCAAAGGGATGCGAAACGAATACACTATCCTTTTGCGAGCTGCTCATAATTTTATGTTGCATTTGAGCGGGTCTTTTTTTTTTCTTTCTTCTGATGGCAGTGAGCCAAAGATATTTTTACCCAAAAAAAAAGTAAAACTTTTTTCTTTTTTGTCACATCTCCAAGTGGAAGAGGAGAATCCTTTTGAAATGCAAAGAACCGGCAAAGGAAGGCGACACTAGCATTAGGAGTAACTTCTTCAAGACAATGCAAGACAAAAGGAATTGGGCTGGTGCAGTCTCAAAACTTTGTATGTGAATATCCTGCCAGTAGGCGATGATGATGATGATGATGATGATGCACAGGATATGCCAAGTCATTCGCTGCCCCATTGTGCTCAGTCGTCCTGCACTCTCATTCATTTCTATTAAACCGATAACAAAGTGTCACAGTATATTACAGGCTATGCCAGCTATAAGTAATAATTAAAGGGCTATTATCCTTGCGGATCCTTGGTCTCTTTTAGTTTTACTATTCCACCGCCGATGCCATTGATGATGCCGATGATGTGCATTCGCAATTTCCAATAGAATACTTCGTTTTTTTTGTCCTTTTCATCGTCCTTTTTGCGATATTTCCAATTCAAATTCCCATCGTAATGCCTCATTCTTTCGAACTCATAGCAGCAATCCATCCAGTGTCCTAGTTTTTCTTTTTCTTCTTCTGTACGTGTGTTTGCGAAAAAGTGTGTATGTGTGTAGGAGGAGGGAATTGCATTAGATTGCGAGAAGAAAATGAGGAAAAACCGTAACTTGAATGCCATGCCAGTAGAATAAAAGAAGAACGCATTCCATTTTAACGAGACGAACGAATCGAACACAAACGAAGCTATGAGTTAGTAATGGAAAACAACGAACAGCAGGAGCCGGGTAGGGGAAATGTTATACTACTGGTATATTGGAGAACGAACCCACATTTTACTTTAATCCAATTTAAGGAATTCCTGGAAATTCTTTCAGGAAACTTTAGCTCATGCTGGCGCGAAGCTACTATGAAAGCAAGAGAGGCCAAAAAGGACGATTGAAGGATGAGGGGTGGAAGACAAACGATGAATCAATAAATGACTAGATTGCTGGTGCTGCACATAAATTAAAATTCCTTTGGCGGGCAGGAATGGGAGGCGAGCTCTTAATAATTGAAGGATAAGAAATCAATCGATGCTAACGGGAAATATGCGGGGATGACGGAGGATATGACGTATGCATTAGTGTGGATATGTATACGAAGCAGATGGATGGGTGAATATTGTTTAGATGATTGCTTCATTTTGTGCAACAAAGTTGTAGTTTGACCAGAAATTTAGTTAATTTTCTTTAAGCGCGTTCCCAATACTTCGCTAATATAGCTGCTAGAATACTTTTGCACCGGGATGACAGATTTCGTTCTAGAGGCCGCTGAAATCGTTAGCATGAAATCTGTCATCCCGTTGCAAAAGTATTATAGATTAGCGAAGTGTTGGGAGCACGTTCATTCAGCATACGATAGCTAATGTCATAATTTAACGAAAATTCTGCTCGCGAGCTGTCAAAATGTAAGCGCACCCGGTATTGGGTTAAGGAAACATGGCCATACGTTATATCACTTACGAATGTGCCGCTCACTACGTATGGAGCCAAGAGTGAACGAAAACTCGGCGAAACTGAGCGGAAAGTCAACGTTCTAAGCATTATTTCAAATATGGTTGAGCCTCAATTGTTAAAGATTTTTGAGAGTTTTTAAGCTTGGCTCAAAACTTGTCGCCCGAGGTTTTTTATCTGACATTCTTTTATGAATTAAAAATTCTGGTTCTGCTTTTGGATAATATCTTACTTGATACTTTAAATTTTGTTCCATTAAGTCGAGAAAATGGTTCCAGCTTGGTGGCCGCCGTCAAAATTGATGACCATTCGGACATCGTAACGATTCTTCCGCGTTTTTTAGGAGTATAGCGAATTCTGTCTTGTTGACATGTATTTGATGTATCTGTCTACTACACAAATGTCAAAGGTAGAATTGACATTTGCCGCCATTTGCAAAAATTATAACAGCAGCCAATAGGGAGATGACTTTTGGGACACCTTGTATTTTTTTAAGTTCGCGTTAAATTCTTCGGCGGGACGGAATTTATGTTACAATATTCTGCAGGCTTCAAAAATGTGAGTCGGTATTTGAAGACTTTTAAGTTCAAAGGATATTAATGGGTGAGCATGGTGAGACTCCATCAGGGTTCACCAAACCGCTTGTCTGCCTCAAGATCGGTCTGCAAACACCACCTTTAAAGGGTATTCCCACGCGAACTTTATTAACTAAATCAACCAGCTTTAATTCCATATCCCTTGGAAAAATGCTTCAATTTAGCAGTCCAAAAGAGACAGAAGAATACACACACTAACTAAGTTAATACTCTGCTCCTTTAGACTTTTTTTTTTTTTTTTGAAGAAAAGAAGTTGGTACACAAATTAATGCTGCTCGTTTGCATATCCTTTTGCGATGTGGAAAACGAACTGCGGACACAATCTTTAGCATTCAATGTCTTCAAGATAATGACCTGCTTATGACAAGTGCAGAGTACGTAATAAATAGCTTTGGCAGTGTTCCCAGTAGTTTCCTGGGCAACATGCAATCGACCCGATCCTCTCTGACGTCGACCCCTAGAAGGAGGATACGGGATGCTTTCTTTCAACAATAGCTCTGAACGGAATCTTGTTGACAAGAGTCTTTTGCCTGAATTCTACTCAAGATGGCGGCTGTGGCTATGTTATTTCATTTCAATGTCCGCCCACAGTCCCCCATTATGGTGGAAGGGATTGTCCTGATGCAAGATTTTATCCCTTTTTTTTTTGTGTAAAAACATATAAAATGCAATTGCTGCATAAAATAAGAAGGAATTAAGCCGTGGAAGGATGTCGTATTCCTTTTTGCTCTCGGAGAGGTACAAACTTTGCCATTTGCAAAACATACTGGTACATCCTCTCTTTAGTTCTTTTTCATGTGCAGGACAATTGGACAGATATCGCATATCCTTCCAGCAAATTGCGCTAAATTCTCAGGGTAAACTTTAGTTTTTATGAATTTCTTTTTTTCCTACTTTCTGTTCGCCTTTTCCTTTTTGGTTTTTATTGGATAAAAAAAACTTTACACTTGTGTGATGGCTGTTCAAAAGTTGCACTAAGTACGAACGACGACGACAACTTGCAACCAAAAATACAAAAAAAAAAAAACAAACTTAGGAGGATAAAAACGTAGCCCCTGGCCACATGGAGTATTGCGCTAAACTTTAGTGGCCAGTGTAATGGAATTACATTTTTGTCGGCTAATTTTTAACGTTTAAAGGGAAAAGTTTGTTCGCACGGAATGACAAGGAAATGGGATTTTCTTTTGGGGGATAAGTTTTGTGGAATTGCTAACTAGAAGCTGTTAGGGAAGTTCTCTTCTTTTTTTTTGTGACAATGGTATGGCGAGTAATTGTTTTTATTAAGGTTTCCGAGACATTATGGGTTGCAGTCGTATCTGGTTGACAAATTTGTAACTTCGTCTGACCAAAATACTATGAGGACAAGCTGCAGAAGCGAGCTTTGTTTTGCACAGCACGAAAGGAACATTCATTCAAAATGTGTTGCATTGTTTGACATGGTACACCATATTCACATTCTAAGACAAAGCCGTGCATGTCATATAGAGATTCAAACAATAAACCTCATTTATAGGTTTCCCTAACTATATCTTGATTTAAGGGACATTATGTGGTACTACCCTTCATGAGGTTTTATCCACAGCAACTAGGAATATTCACTAGACCCAACCAATACCCGTCGTTACCACAGAAGATGTCTAACATAAGTCACCGATTGGGAGACTGTCCCTGTACATTGACAACAATGCCAACGCTTACTGGCAATCTAGAGAGGACTGTGCAACTTCTACTGCTTTTTATCCTTAGTGACAATGGATCAACCTTCTAGCTGTACTTCGTGGTATCCTTACGTATGGTTAGGTTGGATAGATGGGTACCTTGTGACAAGAAAGTCACTGCCCACTTAGACCAAGAATTCGAGTCTATTGTGCCCAATTGTTTAACCCTGTGAACGCTGTAAAGAAAGTCCGCTGTTAGAACCACCTAGATAGTAATACGAATCTCACGAGGTCCATCAGCTCAACGTTGCCTAAGTCCTCCAGCTCCGAGAAGAAATGACTGCCAAGAGTTCTCTTTCTTCTGGCGCGGATAAGGCAGGACAGTCACAGAGCAGGTATTGAACATCAAGAACTCCAAGTACCACCTTGTTGGGAGCTTTAAAATGTATCTGAGCTCTCTCCAACTCATTCCTGAGAGCTTGATTCCTCTTCGACTGTTTTGCGCCCCTTATGTCTAGGGCATAACGCAGTTCTACTTCTCTGAATGAGCTCATTGCACTGCTTGGTGTTTTTCGTATTTTTGGGCCTAAGGATGTGTCTAACCAACTGCCACTTCCTCCTGCGTACAGGAACATTTATAGATTTACGGCCTCTTCTCATGTAAAGCTCTTCGTTGCAGATATGGTTCGACCAAAACATCCTCAAGATGATTCCAAATAATGTATTTACTAAGTGTGTTAATGGTGTCCACCTTCAAGTGTCGCAGTTTCTGCTTCTCCAGATATTGTAAATCATTTGAACACATCCTTAGCCTTTTTGTTCAGTTCCGTGCATAACCAAACAAACAAACAGGCGTCTTTACATGCCCCTGCCATATGAATAAATGAGAACGAAAGTGTGAAGAAGACGTAACTATGAATATGGCGGGGTGTTCCTTTTCTTTCCTTCTGCACACCACATTTTCAAAATCTACAGAACGACTCTACAAAATGGCTGGACTCGTTAAATTCGCCGGAAACGTCACAATACATTCAAGAACGGTGGAACTTGGCGGAGCAAAACGTAAAATGGACCGAAGGCAACCGTCTAGCTGTGTTTGTTTGTCTATGACGTGGTGTCACCGTGGTTAGCAGATAATATTCGATGGACTGTCAGTTTCTGGTCTGACATTTGTCTCTTGCTGCAATTGTCACTCTCTTTTAATTACTTTGTACTCCTACATTCGTATAACTGAAATAGTAATCTGTGTAAGAACCCACTCTAAAATCTACTGAATGCTATCTAGCTGGCATTCTATCAAAACTGACAGAGGGTTTTCTTTGACCTATTGTTGGAAACAGAAAAGAAAAAAAATGTTACCCCTTCGTTACACTCTCAACTATTTTTGCCTTATATTTTCGGTAAACAAATTACAAATCTTACTTTTTTATTTTGTCAATTTAACACCTCCAGTCATGTCTCTCGGCAAAGTGTCAAAACACCTGCCACAAGTTGATGTCGAAACGAAAGTCTCATAAAAAATTCCAACCACATTTCTGGATAAAAGTCACAGCAAAGAAAAACAAAAAGACCACATAAACGTCAACAACCAAGCATAAAGTACAACCACCTGTCTGTCTCTATGTCTCTCGTATATATACTATGCCTTGTCCTTAATGAAGTGCGCGCAACCTAGGTAACAGGTGCTTCTCCAGATAAACTTCTCGCTCTAGATTCTTTTGCCTCGAATAATTCGCAACCGAGGCGTCAGAAAGAAAAACAAACAACTACCTGCCGAAGCCTAAAATGCGCTGGCTTTGGTAGAAATGCCAGAAGGACCACCATCCAGCGGCTGTAATCCAATTGAAGTGTGGAAAACCACCGATTGCCATATGATTCCATTGGTAAACAAGTGTGCCTTATCCGCACATGCTCACTGTGCGATGGCTTTTATCCTAGAAGCTCAACGGCGAGTATCTATAAAATGAAGTAACATTCGTCGGTTGAGTTTCAGTTGATAATTCCTCCTCAACCCAAACGGAAAGTAAGGACGACGAACGCAAGTATCCTTTGAGAGAAGGTGAATGCCTTCGCAAGAGTGCGCGTTGATAAGAGCACAGATAGTGAGACAGTAAATAGAATTGTGAGACTCCCCCTTCCTTCTTCGATACTCCCCGAGCCTGGGGCTATTTGGATTTAATTGCGTTTCTTTCGCGAACTTGTGTGTGTGTGTGTGTTACTGAAATAAAGAAAGGATTCACTCGGTTGTCTGTTCCCGCGGCGATTACCAGTTAATTGTGAGCGTGCACGTGCACAAAGCGGCACTTCTACGGATCTTACCTCTCGGTCGGTTTGACGATCTGATTGAAGTGTGTGCGTGCTTTGTGTCCTTTCGGAATATATCCTTAATTCTTTCGACGACGGTTTTTGTGTGTACTTTTGCCTTTGACCTGACTGTGGACTGCATTTAATTTTAAATTTTTTTTTCGGTGAATTATTTGTGGTTGGAGTCTCCCCGTAACGAGTGCAAATTTGACGGATACTCCACCACCAACGAGGACGACGGAGTACTTTAATGAAGTTCTCTGACGGTGCGGTGTAAATGAATATTAATTGTTTTTGTTGACAGCCAAAGTGTGGAGTACTATACAAATACAAATACAAAATACAAACAAGAGAAAAGGGATAATTGATTGCAGACATTTTGGGATTTTCTGGTGTTGAAACGGGAGCGATTGTGTGCGGAAATTTTTGAAGGATGATGACTAAATAAAATGTAAGTACTCGCTAGAGTCTGGGGCAAAATACTGGGATGTTAAATATTTCCATTTGATCAGACAAGGGAATTGAATTTGTTTTCTGTTTACGTTTTGTCAATAAGTCCTTTTGCTTGTTCACAAAGGACTGATGGGGCTTTTGAGTTTCGTCACCGATTGATGGTGTAGGTATCGTGCTATTTACAAAAGACAAAATAATTGTGTGTATTGGTGAAATTGGCCTTGTATTTACATTTGTCTGAAAGTGTGACTATTAGTTTGTCTAGCCATCAGATTGGCTTGTGTAGGCAAGGTAGTAGGCATCTCTGTTTACCGAGGGTAAACAAAAGACTTTGAAAGTCTACTGATTTAAGCAGAGACATCTTGTCTGTTGTTTGTACTACATTTGGGGGACAGAGCAAAGTAGGTAGATTGAAGTTAAATTTATCGTCATTTGTTGACAGCTGCTAGCAAAAGATACACAAAATTTGAAGTGTGGGTGCCTACCTATACTTTGAAAAGACTTTTCTTTACTTTGCAACACTCAACACGCCGTAGATGGTGGGTCGATTAATCTTGTAAGATGAAAGAAGGGGTTAAATCGATATCTTCAAAGTAATTTTTCACCAAGAGTGTAATCGACGGCGCGTACTGTGCTTTCATCCACGAACCACGAGGCTTGTAATTTTGACTTTGGTGGTGTCACAGTTATCTCCTACCTCCTATCCTAGTCAGGATAAAGCGTCGTCGTCGGGTAGGTTTGCATGAAAAAGTGCTTGTCAATTTGTCGTAGGGGATGTTCCAAAAAAAAAAAAAAAAGAATCCTTTAAGGAGATTTAACGACTGGTGGTTGTATATTGTGACTTGATGAAATTATAAGTATTCATTGTAAATTGTAAACAAGACGTTAGCCTAGAATAGAATATCCACCTTTAGTTCAGTTCATTAAAAGAGATAACAAAATTCGATCTGATTTCTTGCCACTGTTAAATTCATTACTTTACAACGAATTCGTAAATAGAACTCAACTATTTGACAGTACAATACATTACAAGTTTCGATAGTGAATACTCGATTACAAGAAAGGTAATGCGATCGATAACCTATGCTGTCACTTTGAATTTCGATGTTACAAATTCGATTACTAGAACGGTAATGCCAAACCCTCACATTTTGATGACGAGTTACTCGTTGCTCTATGTTTTTCGCTCTCTGCTAAGTTTCGTTCATAACTACATCATAGATTGCATCCTCTTAGAGCTACAAATCAAGAGAAACTTGTTCCGTGGTTCTATATCCCTAAGGAACTTATTTTAATGACTCGTTGATGGAACTTTGAAAACAGTTTTAGAGAGATGAAATTAGTCCTTTGAATGAGATGGCGTAGAACTATTAGCTTCGCAAGAAGTAGTCCTAGGGTGGAGAGAAAAGCACATCTCTATGCTGTTGATGGAGGTTTGAGATGTTATAGAACTTGTCTTCTGATATTGGTTATTTGAATAGGACGTGTACAGCAATGTTAGGAATATTCACCAAAGAAAAATAATGTAAATTATATTTTAAAACAATAAAGAGTAGAAGAGAAGTCCAAACAAGTAAGTAAGAAACACCAGACTCTCGGTTCTCCTTGTCATTTCAAAAAGCAACAGGAACTGCCTGAGTGTGCTCAGTGATCTGTCAAAAATTAGTAGCTAATTTAGTGCTGCCAAATTTGGGTTGCCAGATTGGAATAGTCTTATACAGAACGAAAGGATTTCACTTTATATGGATGTAACTACCCCATGGAGGTGTTTTTGTAGGAAAAAAGGATAGACGAAACATTAAAGTCGTTGTGTTGGGCTTAAGGCAACCTTTTTCCCATACCATCAACGTTTTTTGACCAATGATATCCTCAGCTTCTTGTTGTGAACGTTTTCCAGACAGAAGTTCGTACTGTCCATGAGATTAGTCGCCTACTCAAGCAAATCTCTAGAATCGTAAGCACCACAGCCAGGTTATGAAGGCTAATGTTGCATGCCACTAATCATTAAAGATAGTAGCTCAGTGACTACAACTAGTGAGGCGGGGATCTGCCCCTGATGTGTCAGAGACACCCAAAACACTGCTCGTTTGACAGCGACACCAACAGTTGGGAGTGCGTCTATTTGGGAGCTCGTGTGTCAGTGAACTTAATTGCATCACTTTGTGCGCAGCTTAAATTGTGTATCAGGATAAGTAGCAGTTTAGGTCAGCTAAAAGTAGCTGTAGAGGAGAGTAGATACTCTGGTCCCATGAAGCAAGACCATAGTGTACTAGCTGTCAGTAGCTTGAGTCATCATAGATCTACCTAGCTTGGACTTGGACACAGAACCTCTCATTCAATGACTCTAAGCCCACAGCACGTCAGCACACAAATGTGCAATGAAGAGGCGGAGTACCTGGTGAAGGAGAGGTCAACTTGGAAGTTATCTGGTCTGGAATTATTGCTCTTATTGGCAGAAGAGTGGTAGAGCACCCGATTAAGGACTGAGTTTCGGTGGAATGCTAGAGAAGGTGATCAACCGGTGCTCCTAGTCTGCATCCTAAATTCAACACCCAAGCAGCAATAATCTCAAGTTATCTATAGTAATTTAAAATTTACATAAATTTATATCGTTTTTGAAGTGACTGACCCCACAACCACCAATGTTGGTGCTTAAAATATTCCCAGCAATTAAAAAACCGAAATAAAATTCCACAGTCCCAGACATAGCAATGATGATAATGATGATGATTTTTATCAGCTTTAACAGTAAAAAAAAGGGAATACTTTTGCCATTACATTTTCACAGTAAAAATTTATCCTTGATAAACTACCTAGCCATTAATTTCGTAAAGCCCTTAAGTATCCCTCAAACAACACACAACAATTCTCTTTCTGTAATTTGTAAGTTTTAAGCTTGCCCATCAGCGAAATTCCCTCCTCTCATTTCTCAGTAAAAGAATCCACAAAGAGGATACTTTTCGCCCATAAAATCCACAACATTCAGAACCGAAAAAAAAAGCTAGCTACTTGAAATGGAAAAAAAGAAAGAAATATTATTATCCTAATTCCTTGCGCGGCGCCATACCTGAAGAATAAACTTTTAAAGGATTAACATAATTACCAAATAAAATTTCAGATCGCACTTAACCAAACCGAAAAAGGTTCATTCTGTCAGAAATCCCTGGTCCTTATTTCCCAGAAAAAAAAAAAAAAAAAAAATAGAAACCCGAGTAAAACTATAAAATTTGCTGGATAAACAGTTTAAAGTCTCCTTTAAAACTCCTACAAACTGTGTTGTGTCGGGTAAAGTTAATCATTTGGAAGGATCTTCCTCTCGCTTCCTCTCCCTCTCTCTTGCGCGCGCTAGGCTCACAATAACGGTTTTAATGAATTTACATATATAATTAAAATTTATTACATCTCACCTGCAATTAAACGAACACTTAATGATACACTAGATCCTTTTAATTCAACTACTCTCGAAAGGCGCACGTACACATCAACCACTGGCGGCGTGTATGTGTTGTTTAATATCCTGCAGATGGGATATAGGGATATTCGTCGTATGTGACGGTGAAAATTAACGTGCGGTAGATTTATGCGGGAATTCTTCCCCTAAATTTACCACCCAGTGATTATATGAGTTTAACTTGCTTTTTATTGCCGTAACTTAAGACGAAGGATTCAGGGATTAAAGGTGGTTCCTATCTGTCTCTCTCTTCTTCTTTGTGCGTGTGTAGGTTGGAATTTTTTATGCAATTATCATCATGACGAACAGAATATAAAATTTACAAAAAAAAAAAAAGAAAAGGAAAATCGTAAAACTTTGTAGAGAGAATCTTAATGTTTGCTTAAGAGTCAATCCCTCACCATTTGACGATGTTTAAGGACTCTCGAAGGACCTAGAAAGTTTTCTCTTGATAAGAATTCATTTTGTAAGTAATTCCATCTAATAACAGAGTCGAAAGTAATCCCCCGACGGCAGGTTAAAGAGTGGAAACGAAAAATATACCACCACCCTGCGCCACTATTAGCATTGTGTGGTGAGAGATATTCTCGTCAAGGACACTGCCAAATAACCATTTTTTGTTTTCTCCAAGATAGACAGAGAGAGAGAGAGAGAGAGAGAGTGCACACATCCACAATAAGATAAGAAAAAAATTGTTGCGTTGGTCTCAGAGAAGCCGAGACGTGTGTCTCGGTAGGGGTGATTATCCTTCAGCTCTATAGAGAGGTTTTGAGTGTCGGACGAATGTCCTTTTGGGGATATATTTTGTTCCACCAAGGTTTCGCTCCAAGGAAGAAAACAAGCAATGAATTTCCAGTTCTATACTATGAATTGCTCAAGTAGTCTGGGATGGATGGAGAGACAAACAATAGGAACGCTCGGACGGAGTAGGCGTCAGGGATGGCACTGAAAGGATGTATAATAAACATTCCTTCGGCTAGTGTATTTGTCAACGGGCAAATTTAAATATCCTCTAGAGGAACAACCTGCTACAATTTTAACGGTTTGTATGTGTTTGTTCCTTTCTTTCGAGTTTGTTTTTTTTTTCTGTTGCGATGGAGAAGGCACTTAAAAGGGCATTTGAACAGTGTTGACGAAGAATAAGGAGTCTGGGTTGTGTATTGTGTGTGTCTAAGGGGAGTGGGAGGATTAATTTTAATTTGAAAACCGGTTGGTACTCGCAAACCAACAAAAAAAAAAGACGAATATAGTCTCTAATTTTAGACTAAGGATGATTAAGGATGAGGAGGTGGAACAAAAAACAAAAAAAAAAAGAAAGCCTCTGAAGGATTTGGGATAAAGTAAATTTATTTAAAACAATATCTTATTTAAAGATGGCAAATATTTGTACGGTCTTACCATTGATGGTGGTATTTTATTAAAAAGTTGACTGGGATTTATACCCACTTAATGGAAAGGCAATCAAAAGTAATCCATAGGGCGTATTAGATGAGGAATTTAAAATTTGTTAATTACGTTAGTCCTTGAGGTAATCTAGTGGTTTCAGGGAGTTTAGGGCCTGACTTCTTTTTAGAATATGTAGATTTGTTCGCCTTATATGCCGCTCTATATGTAGAGTTTATTCACTGTCAGCAGCTGGTTACCGTGGTTCGGTGATTAGTGTGTTGGACTGGGGTGTATAAGTTTCCGGGTTCGAATTCTAGGGAACAGCAGAAGGGGTCAAGCCCACTTGAGAGCCTCTGACAAACATTCACTGTCAATAGTACTCTTGGTCCTTTGTATACAGCTTAAAACTGTAGGTTCTTTGGTGTAGAAACGTATACCTACCGATCACAACATGTATAGGTTTGAGTCTTGGCCCCTATGTGCTTGTAATATAAGTATAAGCCTTCCTTATGGTAATCATTTTCAGTCTGGCAATATGGTCTACAACCAAACCAAAGCCAACATTACTGAGCATAGACTTGTAGGTACTAAAGAGCATATTATTGAAGACGATCTGAGAGGCGATCTCGCCTTTGCCTGTATTAATCAAGGATCACCCGTACTAAAACTTGTTGCCTATCAAGCACTCTAGTACTGAGTATTCTGTGAACAGCTAACCTTAGTGGTGGCTAGCATTGGCTTGAAGGCATTTTCTATGGTTCCACCTACATGCAACTGCTTTAAGACACTTGGTCGGAGTGTGAGTAACCTTCTTTGCGATGAGATTGTTTGTCTTAACAAACTCCAAGGAAGTGCCGAATAACAGAGGATGAGATCTAAGTTTTGAGTAAGTCTGAACACTCCTGACTTAGGGAACGCAGATCGCTGGATTTCCGGTAAGCACATTAGTGTTGGCGATTTCTGTGATTAGAGCCTTGTTACAGTCCACCTTCCAGTTGTCAGCATAGACCAGATCTATCTCATACTGAAGACATACAACTTTTAAAGACTAAAGCACCAGCAAGCTGTAGGGCCTATAGTGATATTTAACTTAAGAGTATAGCACCCCTCAGTTCCGAGCAATACTTAAAACATTGGCTAGTGCATCAGACTACTGCGTGAAAGGTTCGACAGAACCAACCAACAACTGTCTGATAGAAGGTCATAAATGTCATGGAGAAGCTTCTAAACTCCTTTTGACTTTTGGATACTGTAGGGTAAATAGTCAACTTAAATTAATTGGATCAATCGAATTTCCTAGTTAGACGCACCAGTTACTTCTTAATACTTCTAAGCTAAGGCCCCTTGAAATGGTCCCCTTGAACTACTTGGAAGGTTCGTAGCAGAGAACAGCATGAATTTATTGTACGAATCATTATTGTATGAATAATGTAGGAAACGATAACGAAGTTCACTATTCGAAACGAATCATCATGGAATTGGTATTCATGAATCTTTGAGTTGGTAGTAGGCTCCCATACAAAGGTAGTGAAATGTACAACTGATCTAGTAGAACGTAGAAAACCTAGAACACTACAGGTTGAAAGAAACAAATGACTAAAGGGAAGCAATAAAATGTAAGCCCAACGAATACTTCTTGTGAATGAATGTGTGTGAATACGTGAAAAGCAGTGAATACATATTTCGAATAGCTCATAAAACGAGCTACTTGCTGCAGGTCTCTGCTTCGTACGCATTCTAGACTGCTTATCTACTCATTTCGAGAAGACTGATGACGCATCCTTTTGGACGATAATGTCATTGCAATTATTACAGATTCCTAAGAGAACACTCACTTAAAATGTATATAGATAAGTTGAGTTTATAGGTAAGTACGCAAGTCCTTAAGTAGCAGCTTGGTAGTTTTGGATTATGAAAATCGTTTTTCACAACATCTTAAATCCAGACTTCAGTTGGCTCAGTTAACAAATTTGAAGGAAGTTTTTTAGTGAGTAGTCACGGAAAATTGTTGTTTAAATTTTCTACTGCTCCTCTTCTTCTCCTCGTAGGACCGTAGTCAGGTCCTATTTTTATCCTATTTCTCAACTTTCGAGTAGAAACAATGTGCATCTATAGACATACTTTTTGGGACCTTCTTAGGTAGGTGCCCATTTGGACAATTCCCAGTAAGCTAAAGCTAGTAGGCCCTGCGCGCTTACGTTTTTTAAGCTGCCGTAACCGTCTGTCGTAACGTCACTAATCCTATCGGCCGTTGTGAAACTACAGACCGTTGATTAACAAGTTGAACCTATAGCCTGTCTCATTCACAATGCCAGAAGGCACAATGATGCTTTTGTTCATTATTAAATGGAAATAAAAGTCAACAGTCACTACATCTAAAAGCAATCCTGCTATTTATTTTCAAGGATCATGTCTATAAAATGTCTATTAAAGAAAATTAAGACTTTTGATGGAAGCATAATCTTTATGGCGGTTTAAATTTACACATCATTAGACTGACGTACATTATTTCTCCATCCATCAATGTGGTTACAATCATGTTTTCTTTCTCATAGATAAAGATAGAGATAGAGATAGAGATAGAGATAGAGATAGAGATAGAGATAGAGATAGAGATAGAGATAGAGATAGAGATAGAGATAGAGATGGAGATAGAGATAGAGATAGAGATAATGACAAGGTTTTTTAGCGTACACTCAATTATAAAAATACAAAATTTACTTTAATCCATTATCATCCTCTCCATCAGCTTAAATTCAAAGACTGTTGTTCCATTCCCATTTGTACTTAATAATCGATGTATGATACTTCTTGCCATTACGCTCCTTCATTCTCCCTCGGGAAATGGCTCTTGAAACAAAGTGCACCCCCCTCCTACAGACATACATAATCACAGAAAGAATACACATCTATCCCATGTGTGTACGCTACAAATTAACCGTATCCCCATATCTACCAACTGTATGTAGCAAGAGAGAGCACCATTAACATCCATTAAAACCACCGATCAATTAAAAAAGTCTGTTCAACCACTTACCAGTTCAAGACACCATAACATTCAGTCTGGCATAACCTCACAATGTCCTTTAATTTTGTTCTTCTTCTTTGGAAAATAAAGTCCCTACCCAGCCCAGACAATGTCATATTGCCTTTCACTTATCACATAAGTGTGTCGTTAGCTTTTCCTTCTTAATTGTGCTCTCAACAGAAACACAGAGTATAAAATTCGAGCAGCAAAAAGTCCTTTGATAACGATAAAGGGCACATCATGCTCCAGGAGATGCACGTTATATGAAATTGTTTTTCAAAACGAAATTATCCGTGTGTGAGTAATCCTTTATCTACTTTAATTTTTTTTTTTTTTTTATGTAAAGCGCCCTAAAAACAAATTTAGGCACTTGAGATTTTTGTCTGTGGCAACAAGTGGAAGACGGTGAAGGATCTTTCAACAGAGACAATCTTCTCACTCAACCCACTCATAAGAAGTGGCTGTATTTTTTTCAATTTAATTGAATTGCGTCATTAATATCCTTTCCTTATCGTAGAACATAATTCGCAGATGTTTTTTGTTTCTTTTGCATCTAAACTAATCCTTGTAATTACAGTGTGCATCTTGTCTATTCGAAAGACGCCACTCATCTCAAAGCACGCACACAGATCCTTGCAGCTTATTTCCCGTAATTCACTTTAAATCAGTTTTCAATTAGCAAGGATACTGATACAAAACTCCGACAATGGTCTTGTGTCCTTTTTCTCTGTCTTTTCTGCCTTCTCTCCCCGCATTTGGTTTTCCAGATTCGGAAATTTCGCAATAAGAAGAGGATTCTCAATTCTCTTCACCGCACACAGATAGACAGAAGGAACCAGGATTATATGATGGATTAGTTCCTCATCGAATCAGAGGAAATAAATTTCATTTAAGGATTAACGAGAGAGAATTTTCAATGAAACTTTTCATAAAATTTCGGTTGTAAATCTGAAAATTCTGTTGGAATCCTTATGAATTATTATTGCCAGCAACTACCCCGTCAAACAGATGCCGGCTAAATGGCTAAAGTTTCATCGCAGAGGGGAACACACCCCCGATGAGCCTTCGATTAGGGGTGGTGGTGGTGTCCTGTATGTGAAAAGTTATATCCACCATACATTCGCACGTGCTGGAGTTTGGTTTTTACTCCCGCAAATAGTTTTCATTTCAAATGGGGGGGATATCCTTTCGATGTAGCATATGGCTTGTACACAATCGATTCAGCTGAAGAATAATGGACAAAGTCCTAGAGATCGGCGGGGGTGGAACTTGTAAGGAACTTTTTCCACTTTTCTCACTTTTTTTTCCCCAATCGAATGGAAATATTTTAATGTCGCACAAATAGTTTTCTTTTTCCCATTACACTCCCGATGGGATTCGTCATAGCACACTTTTTTCCATGGCACTTCGTTCGATTGAAGGATTGCGAAGTCTCATATAACGAAGTGATTTTTGTACGAGTGCAGTTTGAAGGACTTATTTCGCTCCTTAAGGGGGATATTTCTTTCTTATATTTTCATATGGAAATTTTCCCATTACCGGAGGTCTACAGACGAAGAATGCAATTTTTGAGAAAGCAAACAGAATGCGGTTTCGGAAGCAAGGATTCGGTCTGGGAATTGGGTCAGAGGTGCGCAACCGATGCGATGTGATTTCCTTTTTATGCATATGGAAAAATTAAATCGAAATTGAAATTCTAAAAATATGGATTTTAAGTGCAGAGCACAGAGAGTGTATGTATCGCACTGGGGGAAAAGAAAAGTAAAAGTGTGTGCACGACTTGATCGTTGGGGGAACTCAGGTGGAATTTTGTTAAGTAGTTTGGTTCATTGTTGCATGCATTTTACTTAATATAAGTACCTATCCTCAAGTGGAAGATAGTTAGAAAGTTCTTATGTTAGAGGCAAACGTGCTTTAGATATTATTTAAGAGGAATTTTGCTGGCAAGATTAAAAGGACGACTTAATTAATACGACTTCTTCATGAATACGAAAGATGTTGAATTATTTAGGATATAATGTCTGGATGTGTCACGGAACTACGAAGGAGATTTTAGTTCTAGGAATATAGCTACCTTATTTGTTGGTTCTACTTTCATCTTTATTTTAATTGGATAAGATATTTCTTTGGGTCTAAGGAGGTGATAATTCCTAGAAACTTCCTTTGAGAGGAGTCAATTACTGTCCACCAAATGAAACCGGCCCCCATTTAGAGGCGGCATATGTAAGTAGCTCCTTTCTGTTACCATATGTCCGCATTCATCAACATCATTGCCAATTCCCCGCTCGTGGATATCCCTCTCGACCTCTAACTCATCAGGCAAATGTCAGAATAGAATCAAACATCTGTTTGTAGGCTTACCAATGGGACACTGCTGGCACGGCAACAATGAGACGTCTTGGAACCTGGCAGGAAGACATGCGCACTATATGGCCTAACCATCGTAGCATAATTCATTCTATTTGGAGAAGTGCCTTCTTCTCGGGTTTTTCAAATGTTCCCTACCAGGAATAGCAACACCAAGAAAGAATCTCATTTCGGGTGACCTGATTCTTCGATCTCTACCTTTGGAATCGACTGACACTTCGAATTAGGCATTCGATAAAGCTGTTGCATACATCTAGGTGTTAACGCAGTTTCTTGACAACTCATTCAGTGTTTTTGACTAGGTAGATGTCGCTGTACAGTTCGTAAAGTTTGTCGTTGAATTTTCTCTTCCAAGACCCTACAAAGAATTTGTCTCTCGAAGCGACCAAGGATATCCTCATCCGCTTTCAATAAAGTCCAAGTTTCAGGGCCGTAAATCAGGACTGGAATGATCAGAGCTTTATACAGGGCCTCCCTAGATAGGGCTTTACTGTTGAATTTCCTTATCAGCCAAAAAGCAGAGGATGGCAAGGGTTAATCTTCAGTTGGTTTCTGCGCTGAGTCAAAAGTAAATAAAGTCCTGTAGTTATAGCTACCCACTGTGACGTTTTGTCCAATGTTTTGTCCAGCATGTACTTGGTCTTTTCCTCGTTTATCGGTAAGCCCATTTTGGCCGCTTCTGCTTCAATGCTTGAAAATGCATCGGTGACAGCCAGCATCCTGCACAGATGAACAAGTTGACAGTGATGTCAAAACTAGACATACGTTTTTATAGTTCTCTATAGATTCTATCATAAGCGTTTTTGAAGACGTCTTTAGGTTTTAGTCCGATGTCTCGTCTGGACTTAAGATCTACGAACTTTTAAGCCGTTCCGCCCAACGAGGCAGCTGAAGAATGGGAAGGATATAGTCGCCAGTATGATTACAGCTCCATAAGTCTGTCAAGATTTCCCATAGCAAATAAATTCGAGCTAAACCTTTGGCCTCAAATTGACTGGGTATTAAAGATAAGCGGAGTCCTAGACGATATAAGAATATAGGCTCCTAGTCACCATATATCTTTCAATGTGATATTCAAAATCACAGTGGCACTAAACCACATCTTTCGGCATAGGACAAACTTTTAATAAAGGAAACCTTTCCTATCGCTATCGTTACCTATCTCAGTAAAGCATACAGTTTTTTGGATCGAAATTGCTTTCGAAAACAAAGCTAGTTATAGGAGGTTAACGAATTCTGTTTCGACATCTCTTGAAGGACATGCTCGCGTAGTAGCTTAAGAGCAATTTACCCAAAAGTCCTACTGCACATTCCAAGGAAAAACCCTCCCACCCTCAACTAGAAGCAACACATTTCGCATTGCTGTTGTTCTAATTTCTTTTCCTTCCTTACACAGCCGAAACAATCAAAGTCATTCATTCAGTGTACGTGATGTTTCACCCATTTGTATTTTCATTACAAAACCAAACCTTTTATCGGAATACGAAACGCAATATACCTGAACTACATCCTGAGCATCTGGTCGATATTGAGTTCCCTTGATTGACTCTTTATGGTGGCTTTCAGGACAAGGGCAGCAGCACGTGCACCTCTCCAAGCAAAACAACCAAAAGATGTGTACGACTATGTATAGAGGAAAAACCAAAAGGACCTTATGTCCTGGAAAACATTATAGACCTGTCGTTGTGCAGTAACAATATATCGAGCTGTCTGGTTCCTTAACTAAAATTAAAATCGACGCCCTTAGCCAAATACGAAAACAGAGAGTAAAATTGCTTCGTGTCGTCCTGTGAGTAACTGCACGAGAGTTGAAGTAGTTTTCGGGCAAAAGACATGGCACTGAATTCAATTTTGGAACACAATTTGTGTTCTGTACTTCCTTTTCAAACGTTAAGTGAAGTTAATTTAGTTCTAGGAGCTGGAAATAACCTGTCATGTGAAAGCGTTTCGTTGATTTGAACAAAGGGAAAAGGAATAAATGTCCTTGCTCTGTCTTTTAGCTCAGAAATAATCTAAAAATTTCTAAAGATACCGTTACATCATGTCATCGTATAAAAAGAAAAATCGATAGATCACGTTCGACTTTCGTTTGTATATTTAAATGCCACCAGTCAAGGTCCACCACGTGACTTAACTTTTCAAATTGAAAATTTTCTTCACTGTTGAACTCATCCCTCGTTCGTTCCACGTGTTCTCCTCAAATGCCAGATTAATTTCATATCTTTTAGATACATTTATTCCTTTTTTACTTATCTTCAGAGGAACTGGTTGAGTGGGTAGTGAGCAAGGAGATTTAGATGTAGTATTCGAGATAAAGGTTGACATTTGAACTCCTTGCGCAGTAGTCCAACGCACTATCGCTACGGCACCCACGGTCTCAGGTTTAGAGCAATGTTAACCGAATTTCTGTGGCCAGAGCTGGACAACATCGATAGATCCGAGCTTTGGTTTCAACAAGACAGCGTTACATGTAAACAAGCAACGCAAAGCTCGAAGTCGTGAAGAAGAAATTTTACGACTGCGTCTTTTCACAGCAAGCGTTCATGAACTGGCCGCCGCAATTCTCTAGATTATTTTCTCAGGGACCACGTCAAGTCCATAGTCTAAGCCAAAAAGCGACCACTTTTGACGAGCTCGAGGCCAACATTAGAGATTCTATTGCCGGAATAACGTCATACATATTGAACCAAGTCATTCAAAATTGAATCGACCGCTTGAAGCACTGCCAGCGAAGTTGAGGCCGCTATATGAATGTTGTACTATTTCAGACAAAATGGCATAAATGTGGCTTTAAAATAAAGCCTTGATCAGTTGTATACGTTACACATTTGCTATTCTATTTAATTTATTTTTCCTATCGTTCTTTATAAATCCCACAAACAACAGCTTTTTGGAGATCCTTTGCTTTGACAAAAAAGTTGGGCTCAAAACGCCTAGCTCAACGAATCAAATTAATGCTCTATAGAACGCTGATCTCACCAGTCCTGCCGAGTAGAGAGCGATAAGTTAGAAAGCCGAGCAATTATTGGGCACTTTTGAGCTAAAAATTGGAAGAAATGGAGGAGAAGATGTAAATGCAGTCCAATAAGGCAAGATCGGCTACATCAAGCAAATATAAACAGCGAAGAGGATTTTTGAATTACAGCCTCCCCGTGCGAGACGTCGAAGAAGAGGAAGGTACAAATACGGCGGACGCCAGAAAACTTGGATTTTAAAACTTTAAGCAGCTTGCTCGGGACTACAAAGGATGGAAAGCAGCCGTGACTCAGTCAGAGGCTCTTCAAGGCTCGAAGATCTTCTTCTCTTTTCCTCTTTATACCTCCTTATGTACATATGTGTGAATGTGTTGAGTTCTAGTGACAGATATGATGACTGAAGCCGTTCAATGCTAAACTATAAATCCCCTCTATGAAAAGGCACGCAACTGCAAAGAAGCACCAATGAGTTGTCGCTCCAAAAATTCACTAAGTTCCATAAAGGAAAGCAATTCATCCTCTGCTCATGTCATCACAGTCGTTTTCCATAAAAAAAGATGGTATGTATTGGCAAACTCCTGCTGACAGCAAGCCTATCAAAATTACCATCATACTACATGTAACGAGGGTACTCCACCACGCAACACAATAGCATTCAACAAAAATAGGATAAAATTCCATTGGCACACTCTAAGCTCACATCGCGAAGCAGAAAACCCTTTCAACGACCGAATCACTTTCAATATTTTCGAAAGAACCTAACTGTACGGCATATCGAATTCAATTCACTTAAAATTCCACAAGCCTCCATTCAAATGATGATTTCCACCAGATTCCACGTAACATCTGTCGATTGTATTCCAAATCGCACAGACAGGCAAAACCGAAGAAAAAAAAAAACATTTTTGAATTGAAAACCTATTTCACACTTATTGATCGGATTGGAAAGTTTCGGAATGCCTGCACCAAAAACCCACTCCCCACCTTGAGCATAGAAGAGCGAAAGTAAAATTATGAATGAACGATTTTTGAAAGACATAAACGAAGAACAAAGGCAAACTTTCAAAGTCATTGACGGAAGAAAGTCCTTAAAAAAAACCGCTCCCTCCGAGATGCGAGAGGAAGAAAAATAAAACTTTTTCTGATTTGATTTTGACTTTGAAATTAAACAATGAGTCAGGAGGTTACCCGAAGGTGATGGGAGTCTGTCTATAGAACTTTAAGTGGACGACCAGGACCAAGTGACCGCCCATCGCCCACACAAAAGGCAGCTTCCTCTGGTATTTACCACAATGGATCTCGTAAATCCTCGTGAAAAAAAAAAACCGGAAAAAATCTCTCAACCGGGAATACCATCGAAGAATTCGAATTCGAATCGAAAAATGAATGAAACAGCAAGTTTCAATTGGTGAAGGACCTTCTCTCTTTTTCTTATTTTTTCTGTCGGGTTTGGGGTTTTATGTCCCGATTATTATTTGCCTCCCAATAAACGAAAGTTGTAAACGATCAGAGAGAAGAGTTGGGAGGTCGACTCAACGACGTCGGGGTTAATTTTGATATTCAAATGGAAGATGGGTTGTGCTGTGCGCCTACGTAGATTCATATAAAGCATTTCCGTTCTTTGGGGTCCCCAAAAGGGTTGCTGATGAGTTATGGTTATGGTTATTCGGTTATTTTTCGTCGGATTCGACTGTAGTACAAAAGCATATTGGTGCCACCGGACGGAGTTTGGGTGAGGAATTTTAAAATATTTACAAGCGCAAATTGGGAGTAATTGAATATTTTCTTTTCAATTTTTTTTTTTTTTTGTATTTTTTTTTTTTGCTTACGGAAATTTATTGTTAGTCCTGGGAATACACACAAATGGCACATGGGGGAGATTTTTATTTTATTTATTACTTTTTTATAAATTTTTGCTGCTTTCTGTAGAAAGAATAAATGTATATTGTATTTAAAAGAGCGTAAGGAATTTTGCTGAGAGGGTTGTTTGTAAAATTGAATGTATAACTCATTTTGGTCATGGATATGATGGCGATCCAGATGTTCAAGGGTTGATGGGCGAAAATAGTACGATAACTTAGAATATCGAGAGGAGTTTTGTTGGTGAGAAGCAAGATGAAAAGTAAATAGCTGATTAGGTCCTTAATCCTAGCAGAAGCTTAAGGCGAGAGGAAGAATCTTATTTCAGCCTTAAGCTTTACATAATATTTTCTGATTCTGATTCTTTCTGAGAAAAAAAAAGATCGTTTTTGGTGCAGTGGATCATCTCCAACGAACCATTGGAACGATGAGAGAACGAGCCATGAATCTGTAGGCACTACCATCGACGTAAGTGCCAGTGGATTGGCACACTCTCCGAAAAGGTGACAGGTCGATAGCTAGCCAAGCGATGCAATGGAACCTGCTACGTGGCGTAGAACAGTTGAGAAGGAAGCACGGCAACTGGGAAAGAGTTGTAGAGAGCTGAGTCATATTTCCAGCAATCACACACGATGGGCGTTGTAGAGGCCCTAGGACCCACAAGAAGGGGATACAGGACATAAGAAGAACTGAGTCCAAAATGCTAGAAGGAAACCTAAAGCCTAAATCATGTCGCCCAAGTGTTTGATTGTCGTGCAGAAATTGAGTAGGTCCTTCGGTTGGTTGCATGAACCTTGTTCTTCCAGACTACTAAAGAAAAAAATTGTTTCAAGAAATACCCTCGCATTCGCACAATATGTGCAGTGTTTTTCAGGCTGCGGAACTACTTGAAATGGGATCTATATCCAACATCCAATTGACAGTAAGGCGGCGCTCGAAGTGCTAGAGTCTTTAGTCATCAAATCTCAAGGCATTAAGGCAGGCAGAATCTCGTAAAGTTATGATGGGTGCCTGGACACTGTGATATTGAAGAAAATGAATGCGCCAATAGCTTTCCAACTCCCATCAGGGAACGTCATCAACAACAACAGGGTCGGTACCTCTGTGTGTTCCAAGGGACGTAGGGTATCTAGAGCCTTTCGACCAAATATAAAAGATCATCAGCCTAGGAAGATCACAAATTAGGACTATGATTGGGGTCCTCCCTGCACATTGTCTTCAGCGAGTGCCTTTTCTCTCGCCAGTAGGTTAGTGGATATTTGTAGGTATTGTGAAGATGTACACGCCTCAGAGGGCCTTAAGTCTTTTGAGTTTTACACCTTCATCATCATCATTGTGCCAGTCTTCCCTGATGGGATACACTATTTCGTACCGAGAATCTATAGAAGACGACAAAACACAAAATATCATCAGATTTCTTCTGAGTTTCGAGAAACGTGTTCCTAAGAATGGAGCTATGCCCTAAGCTACTACCCTTAAAGAATCCTATGTTTGTTAGTCGGAGCGCACTTCTTCTTGCCCATAGTTGTATTTGAAAGTCAAGCGGAACACATCATCCGCTGCGGTGGGCGTAAAGTGCCCATGATAGCAATACTCGCTGATCTCTTATTGGTGGCGGCTATACTAGAGCTCCAACTATCGTAACGTATAACCAGTGCATCATGACTGCTTTAAGAACCCACTTATTCAATGCTGTTCCCATACGGATGAAAAGGTCATTTTATGTCTTGCGAACCCTTTCCTTCGTGCTCAGTTTCCAACCAAGATATTTAGCCTTATCGGCAAGGGATAGTTCCACACCATCAAGCCTAGGTAGCATGAAGGGTCGTATCTTCCTTTTGTTGCACTGGTTCTCTTTCCAGATTGAGGAGTGGATAAGAAGGAGTGGCATATTCTGAACCGATATTTGATGCTTCGGTGCAAGTATTTCAATCTTTTTGGTCAGTGTCCCACAGAATTCAAGAAGATGCTTCAAAGTCTCAAACAGAACAAATGTTAAGCATATCTATGGTAGGAGGATTCTGCATTTGATGCCAAGACTAGACCATAGACTAGGTTAGGGTCGACATACCTTGACTATAGAACCAAGAAGAAGCCCTTTTCAATTGTTCTCTTAGGACAGATGTTCTTTCGATGACCACTACAAATAGCTCCAAGGGAGATCAACTAATCCATTTAGGAAGAACTTTCTGCATAAAGTTTCTAGTTCTGTTCATTGTGCTTGCACATACGTAGATCCCAATAAGGAAGCTAAACATCAATAAGGAGAAGACATCATTTCTAAGTTTTGACAGACCTTCACGTCACGAGATTTATTTTATGATGCATCGCTCTCCCATCCGAACTTTTCATTCTGCATCAACTTGATAGATATTTAAGTCGCAACAACGTCAACATGTCAGAAACTATGTAACTTGAAAATAGTTCCCAATCTCACTGTCAGTCTGGTAATAAAGAAGGACGTTATTGTGCCATGAAATGCGGATTCCTAAGGACATCAAACTAAAGCACAACTGATGCGAATGGTGTGAAAACTGAAAACATTATGAGTCAATGCATGAAAGCAATTAACACAATTCCCCGTCTATATTTAGTCATGGAATCAGAACACAGAACTGCTTAAGCCAGACGTCGGCACACTTTCAAGAAGAAAAACTAGTCTCCATCAAGGACGCATTCTGGGATGGCTCCTTCCTTTTTCATTAAACTTTTTAGACTCTTTTAAGCAAGCATACATAATGAAGTCTAAGGGTCCTCTCCAAAAAGGATACCAACCAGTATACAAGATATTTTTAATTAAAGTAAAGCTAAACACCTCTGCTAATGGTTACCCACAACCGGGTTCTTCATTCTCGTCTAATTTGATGCTCCATTTGAGAAATTCAATTATTTGCAACCACCATTCTGCCAGCGAACGACTGAATGAACGAAAACACACGTTAACATTCGAATCTATCCCAAAAAAAAAAAAAGAAACCAAAACGCCTCATCTAATTTGGAAAATGTAATTCCCCATGTATGCGACGAGGACGAAGAGTGCACAGGATACACCGGATACACAGTCTTTTTCCACACCTCACATGTGGATGAAAAGAAAATTGGAATACTGTCCTGTGTCACATGTATTCAACTTTTACTCTCTTGCTCTGTAACAAATAAACCAAAAAAAAAAAAAAACAAAAAAAAAGGAAGTAAACCAGGACCAACCAAACACTAACCGGTAACCCGTTAACGAGCGCTAGCTTTTCATTTAATTACTTAGTCGAATAAAAACAGGATAGCAGGAGAAGCCGAGCTACAGGATGGATTCATTCGTCCCGATTTTCATTCACTTCATCCATCCACCACCACCACCACCACGAGGACAACAAATTAAGATTGCATTTTAATGAAATGGAAGATAAGGGCACTGGAATGACTGACATGCTCTGCTTGTGGGTGGAAATGTGCTGGAAAAAGGGGGGCGCCAAATCAGTGAAGAGCACCAAACTAGGGGTAGTAACTAGTAATGTTTAAATTTTCCTCCTCCTGTTTGTCGAGATGACAGTCTGTCACTGTAAAGAGAAGTTTAATTAAGGACAGGAAGGACGAGCGAAAAGTGAAAGAAAAAAATAGCAAAAATAGAAAGAAGGGAGAAACTACAAGTGAAAAGCATTTGGCACTCGGAGAACGAGGGCAGCTCAGTTGGATCAATTTCATTATCCTCGAATAGTGCTCGTATAATTGGCAGTGGACTTTGTTGTTGCTATTTAATTTTACTGGCCGACAGTGAGTTAAATGAGCGACGCGCAGCTTATTCTTGTTGTTTTGGGGGGGGAACTTTATGGAGATTAAGTTAAATCCGGGAACCGGTAGTCGTATTTTAGATTTTGCTAATTTTTTTCTGCTTTTAACTGAGCTATCATTAGTTTTTTTCAGTAAATGGAGTGACGGTTATTTAAATGAAATGGGGAGTAGCTATATCGATGTCAGAGTTAATCCGAAGGATCTTAGGGGATCTGTCTTCTAATGATATGCATGAGTTCTTGTTGAAGAAACAGTTTAACGTTAATCACTCGTTTGAGGAAGGGATAACTCGCGCAGTGGCTAAAATGGAACGCTGAAGGAGTGGCACAATAGTCATGGAAAAAGCCTCGAATTATTCAGCTTATTAACGAGCTAAAACTGACTTCGAAAACGAGAATTAAGATTATGACTTTTAACTAAGGAGAACATAACATATAAAGAACATATGAAAGAACTGAACAAGGTACCGCAGCTAACAAAGATGAGGGTAACAAGACACACAACTGACAAAGCCTGAGAATGTCTGCAACGTCTATGGGTTCCCTGCGGGTATTCAACTAGATCGGGTCTTATGAGGAAGACAAATCAAAGACGAAGAAGACCTCGAATAGAACTGGAATGGAAAAACCCATGAACTTTGATCTGGAAAGGGGTCCTTGTTCGATTGGTGTACTCCAGCAGAGGGCGAACAAAGGTTGACGAACCCAAAACTACAAACAAGAATTGAAGCTGGATGACAATAGACGAAGCCATGAGTCGCTAATTGGGCCCTAGAAGAGTTGGCCGGATATACGAGTTTCTGCCAATAAAAATCATCTTCTCGAACGAAGCCCATTTTAGGCTCAGCGGCTATGTGACAAAAAAAACTTGAGCGAACACAATCCGCATGTGTTCCACCAAGCATCAATGCATCCACAATGTTGCGATACCAACAAGACGGCGCTACATGCCATTGAAAGGACGCAAAACTCAAAGTTTGGAAGACGAAATTTGGCCCATGGTGAGCGTTCATCAATTGAAGGCCGTGATCAAGCAATTTGAGATCACTGGATTACGTCAAAGCCAAAATTCGAGACTCTATTGGCAGAATAACGCCGTGCATATTGCACCGAGTTGTCAAAAGTTTGACGGACCGTTTGAAGCCCTGCTATCAAAACCAAGGCGGCTATTTTAATGATGTGTTATTTTACACATAATGGCATGAATGTACCTTAAAAATAGAGCTACAATCAATTTTAGATCTCATACCGTTGTTGCTTAAATGAAATTTGTTTTCCTGTTGTTCTTATCTGGTCACTTTATATTCAATACATTTTTCGCTGTAGATGGTATCCAAATTAGCTGAGAAGAAATGTATGTAACCATCGCATTCGTTTATAATTCACAGTATTCTTTGAATATTATATAATTTTGTTCCCATGAATATTGAATCGTTGTAGGGTGGACTTAAACATCCAATCAATCATTTAATGACCCAATAACCACATCGTGACAGCCCTATCAGCTCTTTAATGATTCTATAACCGGTTCTGGTGACGCAACTAGCAGCTACATCTTCTGTTTACGTCACCAGAGCATTGATGTAATAGACCACGATGCACTTCTCTCGTGCTGTATAAGGATTCTAGCCTGGTCCTCTATGCCTAATCCTCCTCTAGGCATTTTTAAGGACTTGTACTCAACCGACTCTTCAGCGCCCGATCTGAAAACGAGCCGTACAACATACTTATAGTCTTGTAAGCTGGAGGGTACTGAGGTGCTGATCCTTTTCACTTCACGTGAGGGATAGTCTCTCAGTTCTTAATGTATGTGGGTATTTCTGTGTCCTTAGATCGTCGAAGACCTGAAGTAGTTAGTTGATTTTAGACAATTTGTAAGCCCTAGGGCTTTTGTGAACCAAAAAGAAATCTAGGACCCAAATTTTTGATTGAAGTCTTCCAGACATTCTAAATCCAATTTGATAATTGCATTTTAAGTCAAAGGATCTTATAACATTTCCCTGTGAAGTCATATACCAACACTCATTTTCATTTTTACAAACAGAAGCAAACTAAAACTGTGTAGGTACTTCCAATCTGTTTGCAAAGACCAAAGGAAACTATTGGGAGGAACTTATGTACCCTTCAATAGATCATACAAGTAGACTATGTGTCCAACCTGAATATCCGAATTCGTCCTTTCCCAAAACCGGACGGAAGGGAGCCCCTTTCCCACCTCTTTCACTCCTATTGACACAGCAACATCAAAGCAAAACCAACAAGTAGAAGTTAATGAAATTTCCTTATTTGCTAGCATACCTTGCAACTAAAAATATTCCTTCAACCACTAGCCCAAAATGTTGGCCATCTTTTAAGCACACACAATATCCCTGTGTGTATATTTGAGTAAGCAGGAAGACCAAATTACTGTCCTCGTTCCATCTTCGTCCTATCAACGTTTCACCACATGCGACAATTGTCTGTGGAAAGTATTTTTTTTTTCTGTTTTTTTATTAAAAGTCAACAAATTTCAATCCTCTTAAACGAAAATCAACAGAGCCATAGACCCCAACGAGTACGTCCCCTAAAATCCAATATTACCCAAAGAGGGATCAAAAAAAAAAAAAAGAAGGAAGGACGAAAAAAATAAATACCTACTCAAGTTGGGTTGGAGGGGGGGTAACATTTTATCTTGGTTGTCGTGCTGGCAGATTTGAAAAATCGCTGCCGCCGCAGCAACAGAAATAATTCCGCATTCTGACTTCTTAATTGCTATCCCTGACTTTATATAACCTCGAAGCTATGCTCGGCTAGGAGCAAAGTCTCAGCTTATCCAGCGTGATATTCATTTGCAATCCTTTTAACCTTATGTGTGTGTGTGTGTGTGTAAGGAGGACCACCAGCAGCAACAACAAAAACTGTAATAAAAATGCAGACTAGAGCTTCAATCAGATATTCTTCTCCTAGGAAACAAAGAGCTATGAAAAAGGATACACTGATTCTTTTGGCGCTCCTGCTCTATTCAGCGATGAATTTCCATTCTCATCGTCTCCATTCCCGGTGTTTTGTTCACAATTGCCAATAAATTCCCAGAAGGACGTATGAAATCCCTTTCTGGATTCGTTTTTTCCTTCTTCTCTCCAGGTCTTTTTCTCTCTCATTTTTTTTTTCATACTCCATACATCCGTCGCAAACTGCCCACTTTGATCCTGTGCTGGCTTTTTTTTCTGCTCTCTGGTTATAGAGTAAGAACGAAAGAGGATTCATGATTACGATCTGGTGCCATAGGTGTAGCCACCATGTCAAATTGGATACTGTAGGTTTGCCATGCTCCTGCTCCCCCCACACACAGCATACATATACATCTCATTTGGTTCAGTGTCCTGTTTAACGTCCTCTGGTTAGATGAGGTTTCATTCGATTTCTTCGCATTTTTTTCCCCTGTTTGTGTACCTATCTCCTTGTGTGTTTGAGTTTCGGTAGGGATTGCAGTTTTATTAAAGACACATCGAGAGAGAGAGCCGAGCATTTCAATTTGAATCCCTTTTGTTTATGATTTTGTTTTATTGAAATCCTCCAAGCGAAAAGGGTGTCTTTAAACAAGGAAAAGGACTCGAGTTTAGTTGGATTTAAATTGATAGACGGGAACGTCTTAGGTATCATTTGGAAGCCAGTATTAGGCACCTGATGCTGGTTCCAGAGGCAAACATACTATACCTTTTTGACTTTGGATACATTGGATTCGGAAGATTAGTTTGCACCGTCATCCACTATCCCATCCTTTTGGTAGTTTTCATTTTATTTATTAAGGATGAAGCGTATTCGCATTTCGATTGATTGATGAAGTAAGCATGGGGAATTAGGTATAAGAATTGCTCGATATCCCTCAACAGTCGAGAGGGATATTTGCATAACAGCTGGCTATTCATTAGTTTTATTGAAAAGATGAATCAATGGATCCTTTTTGAAAGGATAGACTCGGACTTTGAGGCAGATCCCCCAGAGGCAGATTATAAATTAATATACATAATCCGGGGTTAGTTTGGGGGATTCATTTGAAAACAGTAAATGGCTTTTGGGGATAAACGGTTCATAGAATGTAATAGTATGTCTTTAACCGGTAGAGTAATCAATTAAAATTTAATTGAGAAGTACTTTAGAGGTTTTGACTGCTGTCAAGGGTAGGTATATATTGTTAATTAAAAACTACTTCCTTGAGTCGATGATTTGTTGGTATCTGTGGGTTCCTGCTTCCTGCGGGGATAACAATTCCCCCGATAGTAAGAACACCTGGCGATGAAGCGATCGATATGTTGAAACAAAGTTTAAAAAATAAGGAGGAAGTAATATCTGCACTTTGGACCTACTCCTGGGACGAAATTTTAAAGGAAGGAGTCCTTAAACTTCCCTCTGGCTCTCTAGACAAGAAATACGCCTTCAAAGCCACTAAGTTTCAAGGCAATGGTTTGCTGGAGAAAAATGAAGCCACGGCCGCCATCGTGAAGAGTTGGACATCAAGGCCAAGTACCCCCGTCGTGATGACTACATAGCCCACATCAAGAAACCACAACTATAAGAGATGAAGATAAGAACCAAGGCAAGGCTAGAAAGTTCATGTCCAAGACCCCGACTTCGCCAGAACAGAATCTGGGTACAACCTCGACTTGCAATACCCTGCCAACGGACACTTCTCCGAGAGAAGGAGAGAGCATCTCGTCCTGGTAAATAAGAGCTCTTCAAATGTTACGACGACCGACGGACGGTTGGTTAAGAGTGGGGCAAACTATTGGGACAACCTGTTGAAAAACCCTTTGTGATCTTTGCTATTCTCGACTCCGCTAAAGTTCCGATGTCTGAAACTCCTTCCTCCTCCTTTCTGTTTCTCATCAACGAGGCAAACGACCTTGGGTATTTACAACTCAGCTGGGGTTTTGCCAACATTTTCTTATAATTTCCGATGAAGTGGCAACCCTTACTGAATATTTTGACAGCTGGATGTCATTGATAACTTTGACAGCTGTTGAAACTGACAATAAGAAAAAGCATCATTGCTGGTCACCCTAAGCTTCACTACAGAAATAGATCTCTTCTTGCTAATGACTGAACATAGCATCATGTGGGGTCGATATGAGCCTGGATGAGTTACGTGTTAGTTTGAACGGCAGGTGGCTTCCTTTTTGTTTCCTAAGGAACTTAAAGGGAAAGCCTGCGACTTATTCACGTGCGAAATCATCGGACTTTACCTCCGATACCTAATATACATTGGAATGCAGCAAAGCGCCGCTGTTTCGGTTCTAAATATCCCATCTATGAGCATAGTCTACTTACCCCAATCTAACCAAAGAAAAACGCTCCAATCCGTTCAATTAAGAGCCTCAAATTGCCTTACATACGCGATCCAATCCTCAGCCTCAGTGGCAAACCAAATTTTGCCCAATCAAGGTAACTACGGATAAACCGCTTGCATCCTATTCTGCACAATGAAGTAATCCTCTAATAATTAGCACAACATCTGAGAAGTTAAGCTCTCTGTCTGGTGAAATCTTCTCTTTACGTTCTTCTCTCTGTGTGTGCATTGAATATCCTCTTTTTTCACCCAACACCCACCACCCATTAACTCCTGCAAAATGTATCTCTCTGCATATTCGCATCTACATTGCATTGAAAGGATTCAAAGTATGCATACAGTGGTTGGGGTAAAAGGAAGACTCACTTCAATCATTTGGATAATTTTAATGACGAAGCTTATAAGGAACTGAATTGCAGTTCTCTCCTTTGGTGTGTGTGTATGCGTATAGTTGTAGGTTGTACAAACGAATGTTCACTTTAGGTTTCTTTTTGAATTTTAATGCTATTAACGGTCCTATATACTAAGTGGTGCATTCATCTTGCTACAAATTGCAGCAGAAACCTGTTGAATGTCCTTTTTTTCTTCTCTCTCTTTTCCTGTGTGTGTGGTTTGGGAATGGTAATGATGGTAACGAGATGATAATGAGGTTGTTACTTTGAACTTGTCAAAGGGTTAGACATTTGTTTAAGGAGGAGGGAAAAGCTCAAGGTTTACACTCATTCAGGCACCACAATGCTACATTATTTATTTCAAATAATTTTCCATCACTGACTGACTTTAAAATCCTTTGCTCTTTTCATTCCAGATCAGTGGCTACAATCCGATATTCATTATCACAGAAAACGCACACAAAATGCCAGCAACCATCCATGAACATCAATCGACGTGACTTCAAGGACTTTCCCTCATAAAATCATAGCACAGATTCAAACTCAATCAATTCAAAGAGTAGAACAAAAAAAAAAAAAAAAAACCCACCTGCCTGGACTGAAAGGATACACCAAAACGCCAGCATCTTATACACAAAATGTCCATTGTACATCCAAAAAGTCAATGGCAGTGGCTGCTGCTCCTGCTGCTGTCATTTGTTCTTGTCCATGCATTTGAAACTCCAACCGAGACACAATGCGAACACGACAGCATTCAAGATTTAATTAAATCAAGTCCTGTGATCCTGAAAGCGCTGGGTGCACGAATATTCACCGATTATGAGAGTTATCCATTCCAGGATGACATTGAAATCACCGAAGAGCTCATACTGAAAGCTCAACAAAGGGACATTTTAGATGTGCCCATGAGGACGATGGCGTCGAGTCGAAGGAGCACTACAGGCGTAAACATTGATGTCAGTAGTAGGAGTAGTGGTAGTAGTAGTAGTAGTAGTACTGGTGACAATCACTTGGATGATGATAACGACGATGATGATGTCTCCTTATCAGAAGACACAGTGACAGCACCACAAAGTGGAGCAGCAACAGCAACGAGAGGCAATGCTCACCGATGGACTGGCAGTGAGTCGACACTAATCACATTAACGCCTGAGACGATATACAAGGGAGCCTCGGCACTGAAAGTTACACAACAGCCCGATGGTATGGGCGGAGCTGGCGAGTCATCCTATCAATATGAAGAGTGAGTTTTAATAATATTATTAGTTTAAACAGTGTGGTGGACAAGTTGGGAGTCACACAAACATTTAGAGGTTAGATTGGGGGTGGGTCGGCACTTTCAGGTCTAGATGTTGGCCCAATTTCTCCTGCAGGATTGTAAACCTACACACACCTCTACCTGACCAACAAACAACACCACGGCTTCAACTTTCATTTTTAGGACTGACTGCAGTTCTTCATAGGTTCTATTGTGGTTGAGGGATTAGTTCGCTCGACTACTGTGCATGATGTTCCAGGTTCGAATCTCAGAAAGTACCTAAGTTTTTGTCGCAGCTCCAACCGTTACAAACGTCATCTGACGCTACCATGGATGAACTAAACTAGGCAGTCAACTTCGGGTCTTTTGACATATTTGCTCCTTCAAGATAAAATCCGTCGACATTGGTAATTGCATTCGGATATTTAAGCAAAATCAAAGTGGAGCTCACGCGTACAAGTAAAGATCTCGGCTGGTGGTTTGACAGCGCAGTCATATGTACATATTGATCATATCGATCATATTGATTCATGTCTTCAGTTATAGCTGCCTTTGTGAGGTGTCTATTGAAAGTCCTTTCAAATCTCTGGAAGCAGTTTTGAATACAAGTATGTGCACTGTTGTCCAGAGTGAATCATGCTCATGCAGGATGATAAAACCTCTGCAAATGGCGACAACTGTCAGTTTTGTTCTGATATTTGTTGACAAAAAACGAACACTTGTCACTATTTTTGACAGATGACAGCCGGCCGTTCTACACCAAGTGGAAAAACTCTAAAAGTCCATTAACAGCTCAGCGAATGTTCACTGATTTCAGTTAATTTTTTCTTCAGGCACAGCTATCTGCTAAGCTCACATGTCATTTGCCAAAGAAATTGTGAGGTTAAACTTTCGTATAAATGTTAGTCGTGGGAATGTGGATTGCGATCCACATTTGTGGAATGTGAATAAAATTTGACAGCGGTTACTGTGCCTGGTTCACGATAAACTAATTTTTATTTCCGCAAAATAATGAATTTGGCAAGAAGACAGTGCAGCAAGCAATAGCTTTTAGCGACAATGAACATTTTGAAGAATGCGTCTGATGTGATAGGACTAGTCACAGATTCTAGAAGTTCTAAGAGAAAATACAAGAAAATGAGCCCGCTTGACCTATCTCAGTGTAAAGATACAGCAACACAACAATGGGTGAGTTGTTTGGGCGATACTGTAGATGTATTTTAGGTTAACTATGTACACATAAATTTCTTAAATATATTTTATGTGGTTAACGCCTCAGAACTGACATTAATTTAACAGATAAATAAAATGGAGACATGGCTATTCTCAAAGGATTTATCAACCGAGTTTACTGATGATTGATTGAAGTGCTATCTTCCAGGGATCCCTTTGTGATATTTCTCTTGGGTCTTTGCTTAGGAAGACATAAATACGGAGCCAAGTGGTTAATTAGAGTTGGCTATTTATTTTTTTTTGTTTATGAATCGCTGGTACTTGGAATACTACGTTCTACTCTCAGGTTAGGTATTGACCTATTGTGATTGTGAAAATAGGGAGAAAAGGGAATCCTTTGGCCTTTTTCCTATTTTTTTATATAATAAAGGCAATTCAACTCAGCTACTTCGTTCAATTTACTAAGTTCAGTTTCTCGAGGTTGTTAAAGAAGTAATTTCGCAGAAACTAAAGGTTGATCCAACAGATTGTGTAAAAGTTGGCTCTCAGTTCCTGTCATTTACAAAATTCAATGTAATTGCTTTTTTTGACAGATGTCAAGTAAAAGCTTTTTCATTGCCTGTGATATCCTTGTGCACAGGAAGTCAGCTGACGGATGACGCAATCTTGCGCTGTGCTCTAAGAAGCTTCAAAAAAATGGAAAAGGGAGTAATAACTTTTATAGCTACCTGGGTGTTGATGAAAAAAGTGATTGCCCTTATCACAGACTCACGGAAGGTTGTCTGCGTCACTGTTTTCTGCTTAAAAGCCACTATTGTGGTCAGGAAGTCATATGGATGATTGAAATATCTCGGTTGGATCATTGAGTGAACAATTTTCCAGCTCCTGATGAAAGTCTAAAGGTATCTAGCGATAGAAGGTAGACAGTAGCCTTAAGTCTCGTGGTTGGGGCTGTCCTCTACGTAGTGGAAGAGCTAATGCACCGATGAGAGGCTACCAGTAGATCGACTGAAACTGATTACATGAACCCGATTTGATAGGTGATTCACTGAAAAAATCTAAGAACAAAGAACAAACTTGAACTGACGTAATGGGAGCCAGAGTCCTTCAGAATAAAAAACAACAGCAGCGACATTCAAGCCGAGGTCACAGCCATCATACGGGTTGCTGAAAGGTAATTCGTAAGACGATCACTCTCTATATAGACCAGCAGGCAGCCATTAAGCCACTGATCTCTGCTGAGATACCCAGAACCAATTTGGTGACACCCTCAGATGGATAAAAGGGCATCTATCTGCGTATCGAAGGAGACGAAATCAATTCTTTGCGGAGGAAAGTAGTAGGTGAAGCCATTGATCGAACAAAAAGACACTGGTTCCCCGGCCGTCCTTTAGCAATGAGAAATAATACTCTCTGGTGAAACTAAGCCGTTATGACGCAAGGGTTCTTTTCTGGTATATTGCCATTGAGGCCATTGAGGCTTAAGCGGAGTGACAGAAGTTTCAGAAACGAAGAAGAAATTGAATCTGTTCGACACCTGCTGTGAGATTGTCCTGTCCCACCTCTTGTGAGCATTTGAAAAACATCGGAGAGTTTTAACTATGAGAATGCTTCCCAAAAAAACGCTTTGCTCTTTGGATATGCATGCATGGTAAATTAAATCGGCGAAGCCCACAGGCTGACCGGTAGGAATGCAGTAACGTGAGAGGATTGTGAACCTCCTACTCCAGATCATAGCCTCGCCTAAAGAAAGAGATGGTTAATCTTAAGAATGATCGGTGCTTTTTATTTATCTCGAGAGTTTGTAATATTGAAACGGTGCTGAAGAGGTTTCCAAATCCTTTCAGATTTGTGATGATATGAAAGCGGATATAACTTGTCCTACAAACGTCTAGTAAGTATTGCAAGTATTATGCCTCATCATCAGTGGAATTTTACATCCTCTTGCTGGCATAAAACTGAAGGTCCTTTTAGTATGTGCAGAAATCTATACCACGTACAGTTGTCAGAAGCTAGGCCTTGGCCCTCTAGGTGTCAGAAGAATGATGTCTATCGGTATTTATAACCAATAGTGGACTTAGGCAATGCTGAACCTCCTGAAGTTCATACAGCGGACTAACAGCGGACTTTCTTTTAGAGCAGAATGATTAAGAACTGTTGGTCCACAGGAGCAGTGGATCTTTTGTCGCCTATCTACATACCTAGCTACCTACTTTAGTTGCTTCTTTGGAATAAGAGACTACTAAATTAGAGATAATAACACATGTTTGAAGAGAAATCTGTCTTGATTTACTGTCCTTCTTGATCCCTTTCACTGGACGTTTAAAAATTCCTCAAATCATTTTCTGCTGTCACTTTCAGTAGCTGTACCACCTTATGCCGCTGACAAGGACCCCACTTGCTGTAATGCAATCACTGACCTGCCAGCCACAACTTATTGGATTCAAATATTCCCTCTCTTGTCATTCAGATTGTAATAGATTTTTTTTTTTCCTCTTCTTCTTTTTTACATTATTAGTTCATTCACTTTGTTATCTCCGCAAAGTCAGTTAAGTTAGCTCTATGATGTCCTTTCTTCTATCGATAACCTATTCTTTCCTTCCATCCGTTGTTGCCCTCGTTCCCATTGTCGACATAACCGACTATTCAAACTTAACGAGAGGGAAGAAATTACTTCTTTTTTTTTTTTTACGGTCGGTTGACTGACAGTTAAACTGTCAATATTGCTGAAGAGAATTTCGCTTCAGAGTCGTCGTCGAAACAGCAGCTCACGCAGAAATCTGTTGACCAAACAAAAAATCAAATCACATCCTGATAAGGGATGTGAATTTTATTAAATTTTATTATGTTCCCACAGCAGTAGCGCCACCTTTGACACTGATGAGTGGTAGTAGAAGTTGGGTTGGATTTGAATTTATATATAATCCTCGTCCTGGAATCATATTGTTTTAGGACGTTTTCTTCTTCTCTTTTTTTTGGTGACGAAAACGGGCGTATAGTATGCGTATGCAAATTTTTTGCTGATGCCAAAGCAGGACGAGGAGAAAATGCAAATTGCTATCGTCCTTGTAGTCGGTTTCGACTTCGACACCAAACAAATTGCGCATCGGTGGGTGGGATGCGGTAGGCTGGATCGATTACTAGTTGGGTGGCTAGCAACAGAGTGATTTGGGAATGGATTTTGGTTTATAGATTTCAACTCGAGAGAAGATTATGTCTGGGTTCTGCCTTTTGATAGCAGTTTTACGATCACACAAACACACATGTGGGGGTTATAGGCATTCCTACAGGTGTTTGAGCGCGGGGAATGTATACATCACTGGAGGCGCAGTTTACGAGAGGACATTCTCCTCCTTATAGCCAAATGAAAAGATACTTAATGAAGTCATACAGAGATCGAGAATATGGTCGTATAAAAATTACGGCGTCTATTATGTGTTTCGATCCTAAAACAAAAAAAGCTGATACTTTGGGAAGAGTTGCAAGGACAAGGACATGTGGAGGAAGTGAAGCACAAAAAATATGGATTCTTTTATGGAATCGTAATTTATTCATTTTTCTTGTTCTTCTTCTTGGCTTCCCATTTTATGTCGGACATAATGTTTACCTCTTTAAACTGAAAAACGTATTCCGTGTCGGGATGGTGTTTATGGCTAGTGTTTTACTCTTTGGTTGTTGCAAAGGACTATCCCTTTTCCTTGGATGAATGCTGTAAAATTTGTAATAAATTCTGTTCAAAGAAGTCTATAAGTTTCCCTTCTATTTGATGGTTGTGAAGTTGCCCCATATTGCTTTTCTCCTAGTGCTGTCGGCGGTCCCTTAAGAGGAGGGAATTTGGGTCGATAGAAGGAAAATAAAATGTGATTGGCTTTTAATATGGAATAAGCCGCATAGATTAGATAATATTTAAACTAGAATTGATTTTTGAGAAGATAGTCCTAGCTTTAGTCCCGGAGATGAGAATTCCTTGGCTGATTTAATGGTGAGCAGTCTTTTCATACAAAGTACTACAAATGACACGTTTGTTTACCATGGAGGAAAAAATACAACCGCGAACTCTAATAGCTGTGCCAGGATGTAGTCCAAAAGCTAAGATACGCAGACTCCTCCAGCCAAGAGAATCTTCGAATCGCAGTCTCCATGTTCGAAGTGGCGAAGAAGACCGAACCTCCGATATACAGACCAAGTTGTCATGGATCGCAGAAAACTTAGTCTTCGCAACTAGAAGCAGAGTGCCCAAGGCCGCAGAGGATGGAAGGCATCCGTGTCTTACGCAAAGACTCTACAAGGGTTTGTTGGCATGCTGTGGAGCTCGCTGTCTAGGGTTGACAGGAGTCATTATAGGCTACTAGACGATGCCCTTTGGACAAGTTAAGCACACGGATATTAACTTGAAGTCAACCAAACATTCCTTATCATAGAAACTAAAATACAAACTACTAACGTATTAAACGTCCTCCAAGGTAGGTGCATAGATGGGTAGCTAGTAATGGTTGTGCCAGCATTTGTTGACACATAGTAGCACCAGACCGCCCAATGCTTATCCACCTTCACTGCACTATCCAGCCCTGCCTTGAGCCGAACAACTGCAAAGGAAGTGTATTGTGTGTTTCTTGCTCGTTGGTGATCTTGCAAATGGCCGCATGAATCCCTTTGGGCCAGCTTCCAGTACTTTTCGAAAAAAAAATCTTGCAATATCAACTTGGGCCAAATCTGTCTAGATATGGTATAGCTCCTCAAGCTATCTACATAGTATTAGCTCTCGATAAAATATAGAAATTCTGTCCTTCTAAGCCGGCGAGAAGAGTTCCTGCTTACACTGTTCTACCAGTTTCGATGATGTAGTGTCAGATACACATATGTAATAGCCGACTGGCTGTCAACCAGGCTGGCTATAGTGCTTAGGGATTTGCTTGGGTTAACGGGAATCCTCACGTACAGCAAATACTTCAGTCTGGAAGGCGTTGCACGAATCTGGAAGCCGAATTTGCGTGAGGCATGCTATCTAATACCGAATCCATAATTATTTAAACTTTCGGGACGCTACCAAGGCAATTACTGGGGACACTATATTCTACAAATTTGTGGAACAGTGGAAAAACAAACTTGTCTTGTAGAGTCATCAGTTGAGTATCAGTCTCTTCCGCCTGCTAGAATATAACACCTTACTTACTTACTTATGTTCTCTATCTCCTTATGGGTCCTCCGGCCTCTGCAATGCCTACGCGCCCTCATGTGCGGTTTATGGAAATGTGCCCCAGATCTACTCAACGCTTTCTCAGTTGCCATGCTTCAACTGTTCTGCCCCATGTATCCTGGTAAGCGGATTCCATGGAGGGATGTCTGTGAACTAATGAATTACTACTGTCTGCAGGTTCAATGAGATTCAAGCACCCAGACCGAGGATTCCATTTAATGCTCACTTCGCAGGTAGAAAAACAGGGTATCGTTAAAAAAGTCCAGCTTTTCCTTTCTCAGACTTATATCATCTCTCTTCCAATTCTCTGAGATTTCTCCTTGTCGGATTATTGCTGTTGACACCATTGCCCTGCTGGTATGATATTTCCGTTGGGCTTCTTTAACAAGAACGTCTATTGGCCATTTGGCATTTGAATGTTTGGAAGGCACTACATACTCACAAGGAGTCGATTCTGTAAACGGCTTCTATTTCCCTTTTGTATAACTTTGTCTTCAAGGTACCAGCCCATATTTAGGAGCCAAAGAGCATAATAGGTGTCGCTATTCTTGCTAACAGCAGTCACTTGCTGTGGTACTGAAACTCTAGTTTGGAAACAACAACATGATCGCCCATGGTTACTCTCTTGACTCGTCTACAGCTTTTGACCTCTATCTCTGTCTTTTTCTATTTTTATTATAGTCCTCAGCTTAATAGCTGGTCCTGTACAAGAGCTTCATTGGTGTCATGCTCAAAGCTTGTACTAAAAATGAAGTACCCTCTGTTGGGAATGCACAGAAAGCGGTTGCTTAGCTCCTAATCTGGAACACATGAGTCCAAATTCACCAAGTTGATTGCTTCAGCTTCCCCTGAAAACTTTCACGGAAAGCGGCGATATTTTCCGCAGATCTTAAGCTTTGTTGATGTACGTGTATTGGCAGATTGCTTACTAAACCGGTCGACTCGAACCGAATAGCGAATAGTGGTCTCGAAAGGACGATTATGACCACCGAAAAATGGGCACGAAGCGCGCAAAATGTTGCTCGAACAGAAGACCCAATTTCATAAAACAATTTAATCCTTTGCACTTTAAAGCTCCCAATTTTGATTTGGCAAAATAGGCTTACTAAATGACATCTAATTTGACAGTTGTAGCTTCAACAATATGGCGGCAATCACCTGTCAAAGTTCGGAAATCCCTATTTATTTTATTCTTTTTAGTTAGGGCTTAACAACTGCCGCAGTTTGGCTGTTTTCCATTGCAAGGATGCGTCAGAGGATGCGTCTCATTGCTTCTCTTCAGAAGCTGTTCACTTTTTTGGTAGGCATACGTGATCCGTCATCAGTTGGAGTACATCTCTGTGGTTCTCCATCGCGAGAAATTAGACTGGTCTTAGTGCGGTTGTGCCTGCCACTTGAGCAAATATACAGTGGGTCAACTGACCCGTGCTCGCCTTGCTTTGCAAAGATGTAAGATTAATGCTTCGTCTCTATATAATAGTAATGAAAACCCCATGAGCTCTGTCTTAGGATTCACTTCACTTAGTAGACGATTCTTAAGAAGGACCCTTCAATACGACTGTTCCCTTAAAGTTGTGCGCTTTAGTTACCCCATTCAAAGAACGCTGTCTCTGCTCATTTTGTATCTCCAAATACTCCAAGCCCCACACCACAATGGATTAAGATAACGAAGAAACAGAATTTCCAAAAATTTTGCAACTCAACGTGTTCCGTCTCACACCGGTGGTGATGGTGACCCAAAACGAATACATTCCCTACAACTGGCTACCATGTCGACAGAATTTCTTGTCTCTTCTGGTTCAAAAGCCCATCCTTTGACAAGGTAACATTCATACAGAGCCTACCCATGGGTAAACCAAAAACACAATGTTCTTCTTCTTCTTCTTCTTTGTTCATATCATTATCAGTGTCATCATTACCCACCACCACTGTCTTGTTTCCCAAATCGAAAGGGCTCCACTTCCCCCCCTTCCAGTAAACAGAGAAACCCATCGTTGTGTTACACATTTCCTACAGCTAAAAGTTTACTTTAATTCGCATAACAGAGATATGAATCCAATTTCTATTGAAAATCACTGAGGTATGACTGCCCCAAGGCTGGTAGATTGAGGAATGAGGGTTGTATTTACTGCATCCCTTCCTCTTAACCAGCCAGCTGTCAAGGCTTTCTACTCCGTGGAATTAATTTAATTGGCTTTAGAAACACATGCCTCTGCATGCCGATATGTGTGTATAGTATATTGTGCTGACACAAAGTGCCTTGTTTGCAACATGAAGCCTTAGACAGGAGCTTAGTTAGTGTGTGTGTGTGCGTGTGCGTGTGCAGCTCTTCCATTTCAAACGTTCATGTTTGAGGGGATTAGTGTTTAACTGTGCACTGCTGTTATCAAATGAATCAAAGCGAATATAAAATTACAATCTCTGACTTTGGGTGGGATATTGGCCCTCCTTTCGTGTGTGTGTGTGTTTGTGTGTTTAAAACACGAACAATAGCCTTAAAATTTTGCGTACGCAGGCTATGGTATTGTTACACATAAATCATCTACAACTGTCAGGGATTCATACAAAAGGAACTCTCTGAGCCCCAAAAATAAATTTGAATATTTCTGTCAAAAGAAATGCAGGCAAAGGAGGAGCGTCAGAGAGAGAGCCTTAGAGTAAACAAAATATAGACACGTCTCCCTTTCGTCGTCGTCTCCGTCGTCCGGGTACGGATGTTTATGATTGGAAATTTTCCACTCGATAAGATAATTTAGCAATTTATTTCCATTAAAGCATCGACTGAGTTCTGCCCGGGCGAATGATGTCCTTTATTCTGCTGATGTGTACACATGCTGAACGCGCACAAATCAACACGCACACGCATAGGCACAGGCACACAGCCAACAGACAGACAGACAGAAACAGTCG